>CAJNDS010000737.1:0-78412 GCA_905221605.1 Symbiodinium natans | reverse complement strand
AATCTCAGCTTCCTCAGCTTGCAGTGGCCTGGCAAATCTCAGCCTCTGGCCCGGGAAATCTCAGCTTCCTCCTGTAGTGGCCTGGGAAATCTCAGCTTCCTCAGCTTGTAGTGGCCGGTAAATCTCAGCTTCCTCAGCTTGTAGTGGCCTGGGAAATCTCAGCTTCCTCAGCTTGCAGTGGTGTGGCAAATCTCAGCTTCATCAGCTTGTAGTCTCAGCTTCCTCAGCTTGTAGTGGCTTGGTAAATCTCAGCTTCCTCAGCTTGTAGAGAACCTGATGTTGGGGTCCCGAGGGCAAGAGCGACCTTTTTTTATGAGTCTAACGGTGTGGACAGGAGCTTACAGACCGGCGTTAACTGGGTCTCAAGGTGTGATGACTGTAGAACCACTTCTAGTATCTGTTCATGAGTGATTGATTCCAGGGTCTTTGAGGCAGTAACAGCTTCCTCAGCTTGTAGTGGCCTGGCAAATCTCAGCTTCCTCAGCTTGCAGTGGCCTGGCACATCTCAGTCCTCAGCTTGTAGTGGCCTGGCAAATCTCAGCTTCCTCAGCTTGTAGTGGCCTGGCAAATCTCAGCTTCCTCAGCTTGCAGTAGCCTGGCAAATCTCAGCTTCCTCAGCTTGTAGTGGCGCCTGGCAAATCGCAGCTTCCTCAGCTTGTAGTGGCCTGGCAAATCTCAGCTTCCTCGGCTTGTCGTGGCCTGGCAAATCTCAGCTTCCTCAGCTTGTACTGGCCTGGCAAATCTCAGCTTCCTCAGCTTGCAGTGGCCTGGCAAATCTCAGCTTCCTCAGCTTGTAGTGGCCTTGCAAATCTCATCTTCCTCAGCTTGCAGGCCTGGCAAATCTCAGCTTCCTCAGCTTGCAGTGGCCTGGCAAATCTCAGCTTCCTCAGCTTCCTGAGCTTGTAGTGGCCTGGCAAATCTCAGCTTCTTCAGCTTGCAGTGGCCTGTCAAATCTCAGCTTCCTCAGCTTGTAGTGGCCTGGCAAATCTCAGATCTCTGGCCTGCGAATCTCAGCTTCCTCAGCTCGTAGTGGCCTGGGAAATCTCAGCTTCCTCAGCTTGCAGGGGTGTGGCAAGTCTCAGCTTCATCAGCTTGTAGTGGCCTGGCAAATCTCAGCTTCCTCAGCTTGCGGTGGCCTTGCGAATCTTCCTCAGCTTGCAGCTTCCTCAGCTTCCTGAGCTTGTAGTGGCCTGGCAAATCTCAGATCTCAGCTTCCTCAGCTTGTAGTGGCCTGGCAAATCTCAGCTTCCTCAGCTTGTAGCGGCCTGGCAAATCTCCGCTTCCTCAGCTTGTAGTGGCCTGGCAAATCTCAGCTTCCTCAGCTTGTAGTGGCCTGGCAAAATCTCAGCTTCCTCAGCTTGTAGTGGCCTGGGAAATCTCGGCTTCCTCAGCTTGTGGCCTGGCAAATCTCAGCTTCCTCAGCTTGCAGTGGCCTCGCAAATCTCAGCTTCCTCAGCTTGCAGTGGCCTTGCAAATCTCATCTTCCTCAGCTTGCAGGCCTGGCAAATCTCAGCTTCCTCAGCTTGCAGTGGCCTGGCAAATCTCAGCTTCCTCAGCTTCCTGAGCTTGTAGTGGCCTGGCAAATCTCAGCTTCTTCAGCTTGTAGTGGCTTGGCAAACCTCAGCTTGTAGTGGCCTGGCAAATCTCAGCTTCCTCAGCTTGCAGTAGCCTGGCAAATCTCAGCTTCCTCCGCTTGTAGTGGCTTGGCAAATCTGATCAGCTTGTAGTGGCCTGGCAAATCTCAGCTTCCTCAGCCTGCATGGAATGGCCTGGGAAATCTCAGCTTCCTCAGCTTGTAGTGGCCTGACAAATTTCAGCTTCCTCAGCTTGTAGTGGCCTGGCAAATCTGAGCTTCCTCAGCCTGTAGTGGCCTGACAAATCTCAGCTTCCTCAGCTTGTAGTGGCCTGGCAAATCTCAGCTTCCTCAGCTTGCAGTGGCCTGGCAAATCTCAGCTTCCTCAGCTTGCAGTGGCCTGGCAAATCTCAGCTTCCTCAGCTTGCAGTGGACTGGCAAATCTCAGCTTCCTCAGCTCGTAGTGGCCTGGCAAATCTCAGCTTCCTCGCTTGTAGTGGCCTGGCAAATCTCAGCTTCCTCAGATTGTAGTGGCCTGGCAAATCTCAGCTTCCTCAGCTTGTAGTGGCCTGGCAAATCTCAGCGTGTAGTGGCCTGACAAATCTCAGCTTCCTCAGCTTGTAGTGGCCTGGCAAATCTCAGATCCCATCTTCCTCAGCTTGTAGTGGCCTGGCAAATCTCAGCTTCATACAGCTTGTACGGCAAATCTCAGCTTCCTCAGCTTGTAGTGGCCTGCCAAATCTCAGCTTCATCAGCTTGTAGTAGCCTGACAAATCTCAGCTTCCTCAGCTTGCAGTGGCCTGGCAAATCTCAGCTTCCTCAGCTTGCAGTGGCTTGGCAAATCTCAGCTTCCTCAGCTTGTAGTGGCCTGGCAAATCTCAGCTTCCTCAGCTTGTAGTGGCCTAGCAAATCTCAGCTTCCTCAGCTTGTAGTGGCCTGGCAAATCTCAGCTTCCTCAGCTTGTAGTGGCCTGGCGACTCTCAGCTTGCTCAGTTTGTGGTGGCCTGGGAAATCTCAACTTCCTCAGCTTGCAGTGGCCTGGCAAACCTCAGCTTCCTCAGCTTGTAGTGGCCTGGCAAATCTTCCTCAGCTTGTAGTGGCCTGGCAACTCAGCTTGTAGTGGCCAGGCAAATCTCAGCTTCCTCAGCTTGTAGTGGCCTGGCAAATCTCAGCTTCCTCAGCTTGTAGTGGCCTGGCAAATCTCAGCTTCCTCAGCTTGCAGTGGCCTGGCAAATCTCAGCTTCCTCAGCTTGCAGTGGCTTGGCAAATCTCAGCTTCCTCAGCTTGTAGTGGCCTTCTCAGCTTCCTCAGCTTGTAGTGGCCTGGCAAAGTGGCCTGGCAAATCTCAGCTTCCTCAGCTTGTAGTGGCCTGGCAAATCTCAGATCTCAGCTTCCTCAGCTTGCAGTGGCCTGGCAAATCTCAGCTTCATCAGCTTGTAGTGGCCTGGCAAATCTCAGCTTCCTCAGCTTGTAGTGGCCTGGCAAACCTCAGCTTCCTCAGCTTCCTCAGCTTGTAGTGGCCTGGCGAATCTCAGCTTCCTCAGCTTGTAGTGGCCTGGCAAATCTCAGCTTCCTCAGCTTGTAGTGGCCTGGCAAATCTCAGCTTCCTCAGCTTGTCGTGGCTGGCAAATCTCAGCTTCCTCAGCTTGTAGTGGCTTGGCAAATCTCAGCTTCCTCAGCTTGTAGTGGCCTGGCAAATCTCAGCTTCCTCAGCTTGTAGTGGCCTGGCAAATCTCAGCTTCCTCAGCTTGTAGTGGCCTGGCAAATCTTGGCAAATCAGCTTCCTCAGCTTGTAGTGGCCTGGCAAATCTCTGCTTCCTCAGCTTGTAGTGGCCCGGGAAATCTCAGCTTCCTCAGCTTGCAGTGGCCTGGCAAATCTCAGCTTCCTCAGCTTGTAGTGGCCTGGCAAATCTCAGCTTCCTCAGCTTGTAGTGGCCTGGCAAATCTCAGGCTTTCCTCGCTTGTAGTGGCCTGGCAAATGCAAGCTTTCCTCAGCTTGTAGTGGCCTGGCAAATCTCACCTTCCTCAGCTTGCAGTGGCCTGACAAATCTCAGCTTCCTCAGCTTGCAGTGGCCTGGCAAATCTCAGCTTCATCAGCTGATAGTGGCCTGGCAAATCTCCGCTTCCTCAGCTTGTAGTGGCCTGGCAAATCTCAGCTTGTAGTGGCCTGGCAAATCTCAGCTTCCTCAGCTTGCAGTGGCCTGGCAAATCTCAGATTCCTCAGCTTGTAGTGGCCTGGCAAATCTCAGCTTCCTCAGCTTGTAGTGGCTTGCTTGGCAAATCAGCTTCCTCAGCTTGTAGTGGCCTGGCAAATCTCAGCTTCCTCAGCTTGTAGTGGCTTGCTTGGCAAATCAGCTTCCTCAGCCTGTAGTGGCCTGGCATCTCAGCTTCCTCAGCTTGTAGTGGCCTGGCAAATCTCAGCTTCCTCAGCTTGTAGTGGCCTGGCAAATCTCAGCTTCCTCAGCTTGTAGTGGCCTGACAAATCTCAGATCTCAGCTTCCTCAGCTTGTAGTGGCCTGGCAAAATCAGCAGGCAGCTCCTCAGCTTTGAGTGGCCTGGCAAAATCTTAGCTCCTCCAGCGTAGTGGCCTGGCAATTCTCAGCTTCCTCAGCTTGTAGTGGCCTGGCAAAATCTCAGTTCCTCAGACTTGTAGGTGGCCTGGACAAATCTCCGCTTCCTCGGTTGAGTTGGCCTGGCGAATCTCAGCTTCTCAGCTTGTAGTGCCCTGGCAAATCTCAGCTTCCTCAGATTGTTATTGGCCTGGCAAATGTCAGCTCCTCCCTTGTAGTGGCCTTTGGCACAATATCAGCTTCCTCAGCGTGTAGTTGCTGGAAATTCAAGCTTCATCAGCTTTGTATGCCTGGCAAATCTCAGCTTCCTCAGCTTGTAGTGGCCTGGCAAATCTCAGCTTCCTCAGCTTGTAGTGGCCTGGCAAATCTCAGCTTCCTCAGCTTGTTGTGGCTTCCTCAGCTTGTTGTGGCCTGGCAAATCGCAGCTTCCTCAGCTTGTAGTGGCCTGGCACATCTCAGCTTCGTAGTGGCTTGGTAAATCTCAGCTTCCTCAGCTTGTAGTGGCCTGGCAAATCTCAGCTTCCTCAGCTTGCAGTGGCCTGGCAAATCTCAGCCTGTCAAATCTCAGCTTCCTCTGCTTTTAGTGGCCTGGCAAATCTCAGCTTCCTCAGCTTGTAGTGGCCTGGCAAATCTCAGCTTCCTCAGCTTGTAGTGGCATGGCAAATCTCAGCTTCCTCAGCTTGTAGTGGCCTGGCAAATCTCAGCTTCCTCACCTTGTAGTGGCCTGGCAAATCTCAGCTTCCTCAGCTTGTAGTGGCCTGGCAAATCTCAGCTTCCTCAGCTTGTAGTGGCCTGGCAAATCTCAGCTTCCTCAGCTTGTAGTGGCCTGGCAAATCGCAGCTTCCTCAGCTTGTAGTGGCCTGGCAAATCTCAGCTTCCTCAGCTTGTTGTGGCTTCCTCAGCTTGTAGTGGCCTGGCAAATCGCAGCTTCCTCAGCTTGTAGTGGCCTGGCACATCTCAGCTTCGTAGTGGCTTGGTAAATCTCAGCTTCCTCAGCTTGTAGTGGCCTGGCAAATCTCAGCTTCCTCAGCTTGCAGTGGCCTGGCAAATCTCAGCCTGTCAAATCTCAGCTTCCTCTGCTTTTAGTGGCCTGGCAAATCTCAGCTTCCTCAGCTTGTAGTGGCCTGGCAAGTCTCAGCTTCCTCAGTTTGTAGTGGCCTGGCAAATCTCAGCTTCCTCAGCTTGTAGTGGGCTGGCAAATCTCAGCTTCCTCGGTGGCACCTCAGCTTGTAGTGGCCTGGCAAATCTCAGATCTCAGCTTCCTCAGCTTGTAGTGGCCTGGCGAATCTCAGCTTCCTCAGCTTGTAGTGGCCTGGCAAATCTCAGCTTCCTCAGCTTGTAGTGGCCTGGCAAATCTCAGCTTCCTCAGCTTGTAGTGGCCTGGCAAATCTCAGCTTCCTAGCTTGTAGTGGCCTGGCAAATCTCAGCTTCCTCAGCTTGTGGTGGCCTGGCACGTCTCAGATCTCAGCTCAGCTTGTAGTGGCCTGGCAAATCTCAGCTTCCTCTGGCCCGGGAAATCTCAGCTTCCTCCTGTAGTGGCCTGGGAAATCTCAGCTTCCTCAGCTTGTAGTGGCCTGGCAAATCTCAGCTTCCTCAGCTTGTAGTGGCCTGGCAAGTCTCAGCTTCCTCAGCCTGTAGTGGCCTGGCAAATCTCAGCTTCCTCAGCTTGTAGTTGGCCTGGCAAGTCGCAGCTTCCTCAGCTGGTAGTGGCCTGGCAAATCTCAGCTTCCTCGGCCTGTAGTGGCCTGGCAAATCTCAGCTTCCTCAGCTTGTAGTGGCCTGGCAAATCTCAGCTTCCTCAGCTTGCAGTGGCCTGCCAAATCTCAGCTTCCTCAGCCTGCAGTGGCCTGGCAGATCCTCAGCTTGTAGTGGCCTGGCAAATCTCAGCTTCCTCAGCTTGCAGTGGCCTGCCAAATCTCAGCTTCCTCAGCCTGCAGTGGCCTGGCAGATCTCAGCTTCCTCAGCTTGCCGTGGCCTTGCAAATCTCAGCTTCATCAGCTGATAGTGGCCTGGCAAATTTCAGCTTCCTCAGCTTGTAGTGGCCTGGTAAATCTCAGCTTCCTCAGCTTGTAGTGGCCTGGCAAATCTCAGCTTCCTCAGCTTGCAGTGGCCTGGCAAATCTCAGCTTTTCAGATTGTAGTGGCTGGCAAATCTCAGCCACCTCAGCTTGTAGTGGCTTGGCAAATCTCAGATTCCTCAGCTTGTAGTGGCCTGGCAAATCTCAGCTTCCTCAGCTTGTAGTGGCCTGGCAAATCTCAGCTTCCTCAGCTTGCAGTAGCCTGGCAAAAATCTCAGCTTCCTCAGCTTGCAGTGGCCTGAGGAAGCTGAGATTTGCCAGGCCACTACAAGCTGAGGAAGCTGAGATTCGCCAGGCCACTACAAGCCGAGGAAGCTGAGATTTGCCAGGCCACTACAAGCTGAGGAAGCTGAGATTTGCCAGGCCACTACAAGCTGAGGAAGCTGAGATCTGCCAGGCCACTGCAAGCTGAGGAAGCTGAGATTTGCCAGGCCACTGCAAGCTGAGGAAGCTGAGATATGCCAGGCCACTACAAGCTGAGGAAGCTGAGATTTGCCAGGCCAGTACAAGCTGAGGAAGCTGAGATTTGCCAGGCCACTACAAGCTGAGGAAGCTGAGATGCCAGGCCACTACAGGCTGAGGATGCTGATTTGCCAAGCAAGCCACTACAAGCTGAGGAAGCTGAGATTTGCCAGGCCACTACAAGCTGAGGAAGCTGATTTGCCAAGCAAGCCACTACAAGCTGAGGAAGCTGAGATTTGCCAGGCCACTACAAGCTGAGGAATCTGAGATTTGCCAGGCCACTGCAAGCTGAGGAAGCTGAGATTTGCCAGGCCACTACAAGCTGAGATTTGCCAGGCCACTACAAGCTGAGGAAGCGGAGATTTGCCAGGCCACTATCAGCTGATGAAGCTGAGACTTGCCAGGCCACTGCAAGCTGAGGAAGCTGAGATTTGTCAGGCCACTGCAAGCTGAGGAAGGTGAGATTTGCCAGGCCACTACAAGCTGAGGAAGCTGAGATTTGCCAGGCCACTCCAGGCCACACAAGCTGAGAAGCTGAGATTTGCCAGGCCACTACAAGCTGAGATTTGCCAGGCCACTACAAGCTGAGGAAGCTGAGATTTGCCAGGCCACTACAAGCTGAGGAAGCTGAGATTTCCCGGGCCACTACAAGCTGAGGAAGCAGAGATTTGCCAGGCCACTACAAGCTGAGGAAGCTGAGATTTGCCAGGCCACTACAAGCTGAGGAAGCTGAGATTTGCCAGGCCACTACAAGCTGAGGAAGCTGAGATTCGCCAGGCCACTACAAGCTGAGGAAGCTGAGGAAGCTGAGGTTTGCCAGGCCACTACAAGCTGAGGAAGCTGAGATTTGCCAGGCCACTACAAGCTGATGAAGCTGAGATTTGCCAGGCCACTGCAAGCTGAGGAAGCTGAGATCTGAGATTTGCCAGGCCACTACAAGCTGAGGAAGCTGAGATTTGCCAGGCCACTTTGCCAGGCCACTACAAGCTGAGGAAGCTGAGAAGGCCACTACTACAAGCTGAGGAGGCTGAGATTTGCCAAGCCACTGCAAGCTGAGGAAGCTGAGATTTGCCAGGCCACTGCAAGCTGAGGAAGCTGAGATTTGCCAGGCCACTACAAGCTGAGGAAGCTGAGATTTGCCAGGCCACTACAAGCTGAGGAAGCTGAGATTTGCCCGGCCACTACAAGCTGAGTTGCCAGGCCACTACAAGCTGAGGAAGATTTGCCAGGCCACTACAAGCTGAGGAAGCTGAGGTTTGCCAGGCCACTGCAAGCTGAGGAAGTTGAGATTTCCCAGGCCACCACAAACTGAGCAAGCTGAGAGTCGCCAGGCCACTACAAGCTGAGGAAGCTGAGATTTGCCAGGCCACTACAAGCTGAGGAAGCTGAGATTTGCTAGGCCACTACAAGCTGAGGAAGCTGAGATTTGCCAGGCCACTACAAGCTGAGGAAGCTGAGATTTGCCAAGCCACTGCAAGCTGAGGAAGCTGAGATTTGCCAGGCCACTGCAAGCTGAGGAAGCTGAGATTTGTCAGGCTACTACAAGCTGATGAAGCTGAGATTTGGCAGGCCACTACAAGCTGAGGAAGCTGAGATTTGCCGTACAAGCTGTATGAAGCTGAGATTTGCCAGGCCACTACAAGCTGAGGAAGATGGGATCTGAGATTTGCCAGGCCACTACAAGCTGAGGAAGCTGAGATTTGTCAGGCCACTACACGCTGAGATTTGCCAGGCCACTACAAGCTGAGGAAGCTGAGATTTGCCAGGCCACTACAATCTGAGGAAGCTGAGATTTGCCAGGCCACTACAAGCGAGGAAGCTGAGATTTGCCAGGCCACTACGAGCTGAGGAAGCTGAGATTTGCCAGTCCACTGCAAGCTGAGGAAGCTGAGATTTGCCAGGCCACTGCAAGCTGAGGAAGCTGAGATTTGCCAGGCCACTGCAAGCTGAGGAAGCTGAGATTTGCCAGGCCACTACAAGCTGAGGAAGCTGAGATTTGTCAGGCCACTACAGGCTGAGGAAGCTCAGATTTGCCAGGCCACTACAAGCTGAGGAAGCTGAAATTTGTCAGGCCACTACAAGCTGAGGAAGCTGAGATTTCCCAGGCCATTCCATGCAGGCTGAGGAAGCTGAGATTTGCCAGGCCACTACAAGCTGATCAGATTTGCCAAGCCACTACAAGCGGAGGAAGCTGAGATTTGCCAGGCTACTGCAAGCTGAGGAAGCTGAGATTTGCCAGGCCACTACAAGCTGAGGTTTGCCAAGCCACTACAAGCTGAAGAAGCTGAGATTTGCCAGGCCACTACAAGCTCAGGAAGCTGAGGAAGCTGAGATTTGCCAGGCCACTGCAAGCTGAGGAAGCTGAGATTTGCCAGGCCTGCAAGCTGAGGAAGATGAGATTTGCAAGGCCACTGCAAGCTGAGGAAGCTGAGATTTGCGAGGCCACTGCAAGCTGAGGAAGCTGAGATTTGCCAGGCCACAAGCTGAGGAAGCCGAGATTTCCCAGGCCACTACAAGCTGAGGAAGCTGAGATTTTGCCAGGCCACTACAAGCTGAGGAAGCTGAGATTTGCCAGGCCACTACAAGCTGAGGAAGCGGAGATTTGCCAGGCCGCTACAAGCTGAGGAAGCTGAGATTTGCCAGGCCACTACAAGCTGAGGAAGCTGAGATCTGAGATTTGCCAGGCCACTACAAGCTCAGGAAGCTGAGGAAGCTGCAAGCTGAGGAAGATTCGCAAGGCCACCGCAAGCTGAGGAAGCTGAGATTTGCCAGGCCACTACAAGCTGATGAAGCTGAGACTTGCCACACCCCTGCAAGCTGAGGAAGCTGAGATTTCCCAGGCCACTACGAGCTGAGGAAGCTGAGATTCGCAGGCCAGAGATCTGAGATTTGCCAGGCCACTACAAGCTGAGGAAGCTGAGATTTGACAGGCCACTGCAAGCTGAAGAAGCTGAGATTTGCCAGGCCACTACAAGCTCAGGAAGCTGAGGAAGCTGAGATTTGCCAGGCCACTGCAAGCTGAGGAAGCTGAGATTTGCCAGGCCTGCAAGCTGAGGAAGATGAGATTTGCAAGGCCACTACAAGCTGAGGAAGCTGAGATTTGCCAGGCCACTGCAAGCTGAGGAAGCTGAGATTTGCCAGGCCAGTACAAGCTGAGGAAGCTGAGATTTGCCAGGCCACGACAAGCCGAGGAAGCTGAGATTTGCCAGGCCACTACAAGCTGAGGAAGCTGCGATTTGCCAGGCGCCACTACAAGCTGAGGAAGCTGAGATTTGCCAGGCTACTGCAAGCTGAGGAAGCTGAGATTTGCCAGGCCACTACAAGCTGAGGAAGCTGAGATTTGCCAGGCCACTACAAGCTGAGGACTGAGATGTGCCAGGCCACTGCAAGCTGAGGAAGCTGAGATTTGCCAGGCCACTACAAGCTGAGGAAGCTGTTACTGCCTCAAAGACCCTGGAATCAATCACTCATGAACAGATACTAGAAGTGGTTCTACAGTCATCACACCTTGAGACCCAGTTAACGCCGGTCTGTAAGCTCCTGTCCACACCGTTAGACTCATAAAAAAAGGTCGCTCTTGCCCTCGGGACCCCAACATCAGGTTCTCTACAAGCTGAGGAAGCTGAGATTTACCAAGCCACTACAAGCTGAGGAAGCTGAGACTACAAGCTGATGAAGCTGAGATTTGCCACACCACTGCAAGCTGAGGAAGCTGAGATTTCCCAGGCCACTACAAGCTGAGGAAGCTGAGATTTACCGGCCACTACAAGCTGAGGAAGCTGAGATTTCCCAGGCCACTACAGGAGGAAGCTGAGATTTCCCGGGCCAGAGGCTGAGATTTGCCAGGCCACTGCAAGCTGAGGAAGCTGAGATTCAGCTTCATCAGCTTGTAGTGGCCTGGCATCCTCAGCTTGTAGTGGCCTGGCGAATCTCAGCTTCCTCAGCTTGTAGTGGCCAGGCAAATCTCAGATCTCAGCTTCCTCAGCTTGTAGTGGCCTGGCAAATCTCAGCTTCCTCAGCTTGTAGTGGCCTGGCAAATCTCAGCTTCCTCCGCTTGTAGTGGCCTGGCAAATCTCAGCTTCCTCAGCTTGCAGTGGCTCAGCTTGCAGTGGCCTGGCAAATCCCAGCTTGGCCTGGCAAATCTCAGCTTGCAGTTCCTCAGCTTGTAGTGGCCTGGCAAATCTCAGCTTCCTCAGCTTGTAGTGGCCTGGCAAATCTCAGCTTTTTTCAGCTTGTAGTGGCCTGGCAAATCTCAGCTTCCTCAGCTTGCAGTGGCCTGGCAAATCTCAGCTTCCTCAGCTTGTAGTGGCCTGGCAAATCTCAGCTTCCTCAGCTTGTAGTGGCCTGGCAAATCTCAGCTTCCTCAGCTTGTAGTGGCCTGGCAAATCTCAGCTTCCTCAGCTTGTAGTGGCCTGGCAAATCTCAGCTTCCTCAGCTTGCGGTGGCCTTGCGAATCTTCCTCAGCTTGCAGCTTCCTCAGCTTCCTGAGCTTGTAGTGGCCTGGCAAATCTCAGATCTCAGCCTCCTCAGCTTGTAGTGGCCTGGCAAATCTCAGCTTCCTCAGCTTGTAGTGGCCTGGCAAATCTCAGCTTTTTTCAGCTTGTAGTGGCCTGGCAAATCTCAGCTTCCTCAGCTTGTAGTGGCCTGGCAAATCTCAGCTTCCTCAGCTTGCAGTAGCCTGGCAAATCTCAGCTTACTCAGCTTGTAGTGGCCTGGCAAATCTCAGATCTCAGCTTCCTCAGCTTGTAGTGGCCTGGCGAATCTCAGCTTCCTCAGCTTGTAGTGGCCTGGCAAATCTGAGCTTCTTCAGCTTGTAGTGGCCTGGCAAATCTCAGCTTCCTCAGCTTCCTTAGCTTGTAGTGGCCTGGCAAATCTCAGCTTCCTCAGCTTGTACTGGCCTGGCAAATCTCAGCTTCCTCAGCTTGTGGTGGCCTGGCAAATCTCAGCTTCCTCAGCTTGTAATGGCCTGGCAAATCTCAGCTTCCTCAGCTTGTAGTGGCCTGGCTGCCAGGCCACTACAAGCTGATGAAGCTGAGATTTGCCAGGCCACTGCAGGCTGAGCAAGATGAGCTTTGCAAGGCCACTGCAAGCTGAGGAAGCTGAGATTTGCCAGGCCACTGCAAGCGGAGGAAGCTGAGATTTGCAAGGCCACTGCAAGCTGAGGAAGCTGAGATTTGCCAGGCCACTGCAAGCGGAGGAAGCTGAGATTTGCCAGGCCACAAGCGGAGGAAGCTGAGATTTGCCAGGCCACTACAAGCTGAGGAAGCTGAGATTTGCCAGGCCACTACAAGCTGAGATTTGCCAGGCCACTACAAGCTGAGGAAGCTGAGATTTGCCAAGCCACTACAAGCTGAGGAAGCTGAGATTTGCCAGGCCACTACAAGCTGAGGAAGCTGAGATTTGCCAGGCCACTGCAAGCTGAGGAAGCTGAGATTTGCCAGGCCACTACAAGCTGAGATTTGCCAGGCCACTACAAGCTGAGGAAGCTGAGATTTGCCAGGCCACTATCAGCTGATGAAGCTGAGATTTGCCAGGCCACTGCAAGCTGAGGAAGCTGAGATTTGCCAGGTCACTGCAAGCTGAGGAAGCTGAGATTTGCCTGGCCACCGCAAGCTGAGGAAGCTGAGATTTGCCAGGCCACTACAAGCTGAGGAAGCTGAGACTTGCCAGGCCACTACAAGCCGAGGAAGCTGAGATTTGCCAGGCCACTACCAGCTGAGGAATGCGATTTGCCAGGCCACTACAAGCTGAGGAAGCTGAGATTTCCAGACCGAGGAAGCTGAGATTTGCCACTACAAGCTGAGGAAGCTGAGATTTCCCAGGCCACTACAGGAGGAAGCTGAGATTTTGCGGGCCACTACAAGCTGAGGAAGCTGAGATTTGCCAGGCCACTACAAGCTGAGGAAGCTGAGATTTGCCAGGCCACTACAAGCTGAGGAAGCTGAGATTTGCCAGGCCACTACAAGCTGAGGAAGCTGAGATTTGCCAGGCCACTACAAGCTGAGGAAGCTGAGATTTGCCAGGCCACTACAAGCTGAGGAAGCTGAGATTTGCCAGGCCACTACAAGCTGAGGAAGCTGAGATTTGCCAGGCCACTACAAGCTGAGGAAGCTGAGATTTGCCAGGCCACTACAAGCTGGAGGAAGCTGAGATTTCCCAGGACCACTACAAGCTGAGGAAGCTGAGATTTGCCAGGCCAGGCCATTGCAAGCTGAGGAAGCTGAGATCTGAGATTTGCAGGCCACTACAAGCTGAGGAAGCTGAGATTTGCCAGGCCATTACAAGCTGAGGAAGCTGAGATTTGCCAGGCCACTACAAGCTGAGGAAGCTGAGATTTGCCAGGCCACTACAAGCTGAGGAAGCTGAGATTTGCCAGGCCACTACAAGCTGAGGAAGCTGAGATTTGCCAGGCCACTACAAGCTGAGGAAGCTGAGATTTGCCAGGCCACTACAAGCTGAGGAAGCTGAGATTTGCCAGGCCACGACAAGCTGCTGAGGAAGCTGAGATTTCCCAGGACACTACAAGCTGAGGAAGCTGAGATTTGCCAGGCCATTGCAAGCTGAGGAAGCTGAGATCTGAGATTTGCCAGACCACTACAAGCTGAGGAAGCTGAGATTTGCCAGGCCACTACAAGCTGAGGAAGATGAGATTTGCCAGGCCATTACAAGCTGAGGAAGCTGAGATTTGCCAGGCTGAGGAAGCTGAGATTTGCCACATATTTATTGCTCATGTAATGCTTCCTTTCACGCTCTGAGACCCTACCTTCAAGACCCATACAATCTAGCTGATCGCAGGTTAGGATTCAAGGGGCGGTTGTTGCTGCCTCAAAGACCCTGGAATCCATCACTCATGAACAGATACTAGAAGTGGTTCTACAGTCTCATCACATGGCTCTCTCTTGTCCACCCATCACACCTTGAGACCCTGTTAACGCCGGCCTGCAAGCTCCTTTCCACACCGTTAGACTCACAAAAAAAGGTCGCTCTTGCCTCGGGACCCCAACATCAGGTTCTCCAGCTTCAACCGTGCAACAGGCCACTACAAGCTGAGATTTGCCAGGCCACTACAAGCTGAGGAAGCTGAGAAGGCCACTACAAGCCGAGGAAGCTGAGATTTGCGAGGCCACTGCAAGCTGAGGAAGCTGAGATTTGCCAGGCCACTACAAGCTGAGGAAGCTGAGATTTGCCAGGCCACTACAAGCTGAGGAAGCTGAGATTTGCCAGGCCACTAAAAGCCGAGGAAGCTGAGATTTGACAGGCTGAGATTTGCCAGGCCACTGCAAGCTGAGGAAGCTGAGATTTGCCAGGCCACTACAAGCTGAGGAAGCTGAGATTTGCCAGGCCAGTACAAGCTGAGGAAGCTGAGATTTGCCAGGCCACTGCAAGCTGAGGAAGCTGAGATGCCAGGCCACTACAGGCTGAGGAAGCTGATTTGCCAAGCAAGCCACTACAAGCTGATTTGCCAGGCCACTACAAGCTGAGGAAGCTGATTTGCCAAGCAAGCCACTACAAGCTGAGGAAGCTGAGATTTGCCAGGCCACTACAAGCTGAGGAAGCTGAGATTTGCCAGGCCACTGCAAGCTGAGGAAGCTGAGATTTGCCAGGCCACTACAAGCTGAGGAAGCTGAGATTTGCCAGGCCACTACAAGCTGAGGAAGCTGAGATTTGCCAGGCCACTACAAGCTGCTGAGGAAGCTGAGATTTCCCAGGACACTACAAGCTGAGGAAGCTGAGATTTGCCAGGCCATTGCAAGCTGAGGAAGCTGAGATCTGAGATTTGCCAGGCCTCACAAGCTGAGGAAGCTGAGATTTGCCAGGCCACTACAAGCTGAGGAAGCTGAGATTTGCCAGGCCACTACAAGCTGAGGAAGCTGAGATTTGCCAGGCCACTACAAGCTGAGGAAGCTGAGATTCGCCAGGCCACTACAAGGTGAGGAAAATGATATTTGCCAGGCCACTACAAGCTGAGGAAGCTGAGATTTGCCAGGCCACTACAAGCTGAGGAGGCTGAGGTTTGCCAGGCCACTACAAGGTGAGGAAGCTGAGATTTGCCAGGCCACTGCAAGCTGAGGAAGCTGAGATTTGCCAGGCCACTACAAGCGAGAAAGCTGAGATTTGCCAGGCCACTACAAGCTGAGGAAGCTGAGATTTGCCAGGCCACTGCAAGCTGAGGAAGCTGAGATTTGCCAAGCCACGAGGAAGCTGAGATTTGCCAGGCCTGGCAAATCTCAGCTTCCTCAGCCTGCAGTGGCCTGGCAAATCTCAGCTTCCTCAGCTTGCAGTGGCCTTGCAAATCTCAGCTTCATCAGCTGATAGTGGCCTGGCAAATCTCAGCTTCCTCAGCTTGTAGTGGCCTGGTAAATCTCAGCCTCCTTAGCTTGTAGTGGCCTGGCAAATCTCAGCTTCCTCAGCTTGCAGTGGCCTGGCAAATCTCAGCTTTTCAGATTGTAGTGGCTTGGCAAATCTCAGCTTCCTCAGCTTGTAGTGGCTTGGCAAATCTCAGATTCCTCAGCTTGTAGTGGCCTGGCAAATCTCAGCTTCCTCAGCTTGTAGTGGCCTGGCAAATCTCAGCTTCCTCAGCTTGCAGTAGCCTGGCAAAAATCTCAGCTTCCTCAGCTTGTAGTGGCCTGGCAAATCTCAGCTTCCTCAGCTTGTAGTGGCCTGGCAAATCTCAGCTTCCTCAGCTTGTAGTGGCCTGGCAAATCTTGGCAAATCTCAGCTTCCTCAGCTTGTAGTGGCCTGGCAAATCTGAGCTTCCTCAGCCTGTAGTGGCCTGACAAATCTCAGCTTCCTCAGCTTGTTGCCACCGCAAGCTGAGGAAGCTGAGATTTGCCAGGCCACTACAAGCTGAGGAAGCTGAGATTTGCCAGGCCACTACAAGCCGAGGAAGCTGAGATTTGCCAGGCCACTACCAGCTGAGGAAGCTGCGATTTGAGGCCAACTGCAAGCTGAGGAAGCTGAGATTTCCCAGGCCACTACAGGAGGAAGCTGAGATTTGCCAGGCCAGTACAAGCTGAGGAAGCTGAGATTTCCCAGGCCACTACAGGAGGAAGCTGAGATTTCCCGGGCCACTACAAGCTGAGGAAGCTGAGATTTGCCAGGCCACTACAAGCTGAGGAAGCTGAGATTTGCCAGGCCACTACAAGCTGAGGAAGCTGAGATTTGCCAGGTCACTACAAGCTGAGGAAGCTGAGATTTGCCAGGCCACTACAAGCTGAGGAAGCTGAGATTTGCCAGGCCACTACAAGGTGAGGAAGCTGAGATTTGCCAGGCCACTACAAGCTGAGGAAGCTGAGATTTGCCAGGCCACTAGAAGGTGAGGAAGCTGAGATTCGCCAGGCCACTACAAGCTGAGGAAGCTGAGATCTGTGATTTGCCAGGCCACTACAAGCTGAAGAAACTGAGATTTGCAAGGCCACTACAAGCTGAGGAAGCTGAGATTTGCCAGGCCACTACAAGCTGAGGAAGCTGAGATTTGCCAGGCCACTACAGGCTGAGGAAGCTGAGATTTGCCAGACCACTACAAGCCGAGGAAGCTGAGATTTGCCAGGCCACTACAAGCTGAGGAAGCTGAGATTTGCCAGGCCACTACAAGCTGGGGAAGCTGAGATTTGCCAGGCCACTACAAGCTGAGATTTGCCAAGATTTGCCAGGCCACTACAAGCTGAGGAAGCTGAGATTTGCCAGCTGAGGAAGCTGAGATTTCCCAGGCCACCACAAGCTGAGAAAGCTGAGAGTCGCCAGGCCACTACAAGCTGAGGTAGCTGAGATTTGCCAGGCCACTACAAGCTGAGGAAGCTGAGATTTGCTAGGCCACTATAAGCTGAGGAAGCGGAGATTTGCCAGGCCACTACAAGCTGAGGAAGCTGAGATTTGCCAAGCCACTGCAAGCTGAGGAAGCTGAGATTTGCCAGGCCACTGCAAGCTGAGGAAGCTGAGATTTGCCAGGCTACTACAAGCTGATGAAGCTCAGGACTACAAGCTGAGGAAGCTGAGATTCACCAGGCCACTACAAGCTGAGGAAGCTGAGATCTGAGATTTGCCAGGCCACTACAAGCTGAGGAAGCTGAGATTTGTCAGGCCACTACAAGCTGAGATTTGCCAGGCCACTACAAGCTGAGGAAGCTGAGATTTGCCAGGCCACTACAAGCTGAGGAAGCTGAGATCTGCCAGGCCACTACAAGCGAGGAAGCTGAGCCACTACGAGCTGAGGAAGCTGAGATTGGCCAGGCCACTACAAGCTGAGGAAGCTGAGATTTGCCAGGCCACTACAAGCTGATGAAGCTGAGATTTGGCAGGCCACTGCAAGCTGAGGAAGCTGAGATTTGCCAGGCCACTGCAAGCTGAGGAAGCTGAGATTTGCCAGGCCACTGCAAGCTGAGGAAGCTGAGATTTGCCAGGCCACTGCAAGCTGAGGAAGCTGAGATTTGCCAGGCCACTACAAGCTGAGGAAGCTGAGATTTGCCAGGCCACGACAAGCCGAGGAAGCTGAGATTTGCCAGGCCACTACAAGCTGAGGAAGCTGAGATTTGCCAGGCCACTACAAGCTGAGGAAGCTGAGATTTGCCAGGCCACTACAGGCTGAGGAAGCTGAGATTTGCCAGGCCACTACAAGCTGAGGAAGCTGAGATTTGCCACACTACAAGCTGAGGAAGCTGAGATTTGCAAGGCCACTGCAAGCTGAGGAAGCTGAGATTTGCCAGGCCACTACAAGCTGAGGAAGCTGAGATTTGCCAGGCCACTACAGGCTGAGGAAGCTGAGATTTGCCAGGCCACTACAAGCTGAGGAAGCTGAGATTTGCCACACTACAAGCTGAGGAAGCTGAGATTTGCAAGGCCACTGCAAGCTGAGGAAGCTGAGATTTGCCAGGCCACTACAAGCTGAGGAAGCTGAGATTTCCCAGGCCACTACAGGAGGAAGCTGAGATTTCCAGGGCCTGAGGAAGCTGAGATTTGCCAGGCCTACAAGCTGAGGAAGCTGAGACTTGCCAGGCCACTACAAGCTGAGGAAGCTGAGATTTGCCAGGCCACTACAAGCTGAGATTTGCCAGGCCACTGCAAGCTGAGCAAGCTGAGATTTGCCAGGCCAGTACAAGCTGAGGAAGCTGAGATTTGCCAGGCCACGACAAGCCGAGGAAGCTGAGATTTGCCAGGCCACTACAGGCTGAGGAAGCTGAGATTTGCCAGGCCACTACAAGCTGAGGAAGCTGAGATTTGCCACACTACAAGCCGAGGAAGCTGAGATTTGCCAGGCCACTGCAAGCTGAGGAAGCTGAGATTTGCCAGGCCACTACAAGCTGAGGAAGCTGAGCTAAGGAAGCTGCGATTTGCCAGGCCACTACAAGCTGAGGAAGCTGAGATTTGCCAGGCCACTACAGGCTGAGGAAGCTGAGATTTGCCAGGCCACTACAAGCTGAGGAAGCTGAGATTTGCCAAGATTTGCCAGGCCACTACAAGCTGAGGAAGCTGAGATTTGCCAGGCCACTGCAGGCTGAGGAAGCTGAGATTTGCCAGGCCACTATGAACCGCGTGGCATATTGACTTCACCGCGACCATCAGCCTCACGCACTTGCGACAAAGTTCTCGCTTCACCGCTTCCAGAAGATTGCTGTACACGTGCATCAGCATTGGCAGAAACAGCCTTATCTGGCTCCATTGGCCGATATCGGACTCCACCCACCAATTTCAGCAGCTTACAAGCATCCACTTTTCGGACTCCCTTTTCAATCAAGTCTTCCACATAAATAAACTCCTGTAGGTCGCTCACCTTAGACACCAAGCTTGAGCATCACCTCACTCACCTGAGGAGTATAGACCCACAGCCCTTTGTTTCTGGCCATCCACGATTCAAACGCCTCATCTGGGCTCAGAGATGGTGTAGTGGAGGACTCCGCTACAGAATCCTTCTGCTCATCCTCATCCTGTTCTTCAGCACCATCCAGGGTAACATCAGTCCTGTTTTTGTCATTTGACACATTGGTCATTACCAACGCTTGTGGCGCAGAGGATGACGAGGATCCGCCCAATGTTGCTGTAGGGGGCAAACTGCTACGACTTGGAAGTTCACCACCCCTGTCCTGAACACCGCTCATGTGATTCGCCACATGCACCAAATGACGTAGCAAGGCCAAACGATCATCAGAAAGCTGTTCGTGGCTAAAGTTGCAGCCGTATCCCACTCTGCATCTGTCCTTCAAATAATAATCAACACACAGCTTGTGGAGACCAGCGTCTCGAATAGCCTTCCGGGAAGCATTGTCCCATTTTTTACCAGCTTCTCGATGTCCTTCCAAAACAGCGTGATCATCATGGGTAAATTTGCAATTGGGACCATACTTACAGCCATTCTTTGACCCATAGTATAGACACAGCTGTCGCTTCGGCTCTTGTGTCATTGGCTCACCCTTTGAAGCACCCTTTCCATAATTGAACCGTTGAAAGGCCAAATAGTCACGCTCTTCCTGTGCAGCATCCACGACTCCTTCATCAGTTGGAGGGCTACCGATATCCTCATCATCACCACCGGCGTTGCTCTCAACCGATTCAGTTGGACCATTTTCTGGCCACCCTTCACCAGGAAGTCGATGTTCGTAGGGACATTTGTCTCCATTGCGACATCTTGCCTGCTTGTAGAACTTGCACAGTTTGACGTAACCAGTCACTGGGGGCTTCGGTGGTGGATAAACTTTTTTCACCTTGTCAGGATCAAGATAAGCCTCGATTGGCTTCCGTTCCATCAGCCGCCGTCAATTAGTTTCCCTCAGAAACTTCTGCGGGTCCAACCACCATGAGTGCCAAGCCTCTTCACCACCTTGATCCAAAACTCTTGCTACCGCTTCACCTGTTGCCGCATGACTATACCTTCGATCTTGGCGGGCAACATCAAACAATTCATCATGGTAGCGCTCTCGGGAGTACCGACTGTGGCCAGCTCGTCGCCACACCCTCACTGGGTGTCCAACCATCTTTAACCAAAATATTGTAAGCCGCACAGGCTTCGCTCCTCACTAAGCTGAGGTCCGACGCCAATTCTTTTAATGCGTCCACTCCGCGTGAGTCCAAAACACCCCAGTGATCTTGCAGATGTATTCCTTCGGAACCTCGTTGTACTCCAGCATTCTACAGAGCTTCTCACCATAGAACTGCTTCAAGTCTCCTTCCTCCCATTTTTCAGGAGGAATCCACTGATCTGCAGACCAACCATAACAGTGCCATCCATCCTCCTCCTTCCAGTCCCTTTGACCATACGAAGAGGAATCCTGGTCCCATTGACCATAATACCAGGAACCATTCCACCACTGACTTGGCCTCCCACGCTTCCATCTGAGCGGTCCTGAAGAGGATGCTCCATCATCACCATCATCCAGCTCCAAGTCCAAATCCATAACCAATGAGTGAATCACCCGCTTGATACCAATGCTTGCCAGGCGAAGCCGAGGTTGCCTCATTGGGCTCTTCTTCCTTTTGGTTTCTTCATCTTCCAGCTTTTCCCCTGCTTCCACGTCTGGACCAAGCTGTTTTTCCTGCGCTTGCACGAGTCCCGCAGAGTCATCCACTTTGCGCTCCAAAGACACAGGATCCACCATCGCTGAAGTTGTCGCCTTCACT
The DNA here is from genome assembly GCA_905221605.1 of Symbiodinium natans. Lineage (NCBI taxonomy): Eukaryota > Dinophyceae > Suessiales > Symbiodiniaceae > Symbiodinium > Symbiodinium natans. The sequence continues at coordinate 58,122 of CAJNDS010000737.1, read as the reverse complement.
GTTGTAGCCTGCTTGGTGTCGACTTCCTGCAAACTACCAGTTGGCGCAATCTCCGTTTCCTCGGAGAGAACCCTTCCTTTGGGTCCTTCGAACATTCATCCACAGCAGGCAAACTTTCTTCCGCTGCAGGATCCTTTGGCTCCATGGTTACCAAAGGAGGAACACCATCATCATCAGCCACAGCTGCCACATTGGCTCCGGCGCGGCTCAAAGATTCCTGCTCCACGCCACCAACTTCAGGCTGCACAAGCACGTCCGCCGATGCACCTCCATCGTCAGTTACTACAGAGACCTGCGCCCCATTGTTGCAGTCGACTGCGGAGCATGTACCACCCAGTGCCTCAACCCGCGCTCCTTCTGCACTCCAGGTTTTCTCTGGCACATCAGCCCGCGCCTCATTGGTGCTCCAGGCTTCTGCCTTGACCCCCACGTCAGGCAAATCTCCAGTACTTCCAGCCACCACAGATCTTTCTCCAGGAAGGCGGACATTTCGGCACTAGGTTGGGAAGAATCATCTGCCACTACATCGGGCTCTTTCCGCAAACCTTCATTCTTTTCGGAAACCTTTCCTTGACTGCCAGGTACAATATCCACCACCAGGACTTCTGCTGCTGAAGTAGCATTGCGAACCTGATTGTCCGGAACCGCTGGATTCACCGCTGCGTCACCCTCAGAAAATGCTGTCTCCTTTCTCTGATCCAGGTGTGCTGCAGCCATGTCCTCTTGCGATCCAGAAATTACTTCCTCGTTGGGGGAACCCGAGGTCAGAGTAGCTTCACCACCCACTAAACCGCTATCCCCAACGGTAGAGGAAACTTCCATTTCTATACAACCACCTTGAAAAGCCCTTACAAACTCAGATGACGGCGTAGACGATGTAGGACCCAGCTCCAATCTCAAAGGGGAAACCTTGTTCTTCCCTTTCTGCACCGAAGCTCCAGCCTGCTCGTCCACGGACACCTTTTCAGCAGTGCTAACAAACCCTTCCGGGCATTCCCATTGAGACTTCTGAGTGGTGATATTGTAATAGTACGGTCGCCCATCCTGGAAATGCATCTCCCATTCAGAGTTCACCATAGGGGCCTCACTTCCCTTCAGGAAGGCCTCGGATGCCGCAGTTGCTCCAGTTTAGCGTTCTCTTGTTCTCGCTCCTGCGGCTTCCAGCTCCAGAATCTCCTCAGGATGCATCTCAGTCACTTTCTGTGGCTCTAGCGAGGTCTCAACACCAGAACCACTTGCAGAAGGATGGTCACCACCGTTTCCACCACTTGGCTCCTCGGTAATCTTGTTCTTCGACTTTTCCAATAGAGCCACCTCACCACTCAAATAAGTCTGCGTTTCCTGACTGACCATTTTTCGACCTGAAGACGAGGACGACGCCGCAGGAAAACCATGCTTCAGCATCACGCGCAACACCGTCGCTTCCAATTCCATGTCCACACCACCAGTCTCATCCCAGGGCCTTTTCTCCCCAGCCCTTGGCGGCGTCCCTCACCTTCAGCGTTGTCAGCCATCTCCACATTGGGAACCATACCCTCATTGGGGCTTTCAGCAACCGTTGTTTCAGCAGCACCAGGCACCATCGCTTCCAGCACCACCTCTTCTGCAGGAGAACCAGTTGCACCATTTCCAACTCCACCATCATCCGCGCCATTCGCAGAGGATTGAAGCCATCGCTTGGGCGAAGGCATTGCTTCTTAAACCCAAGCCCCGAAAGAAAACAACTTACCGCAGGGAACCGCTTGGGCTCATAACCGCAACCAAAGAGGGAAAGGATCAACCCCAATGGTCGCCCGGAAATTCTATTCCCCAGACCAACCAGAAACACGGATACAGAACACGGACAGGAGGAAACGAGGAAGGGAGTAAAGGGACCCTATGCCTAAGCACCTAAGGGTAAATCCCAAACCCAACCAACGTGTTCCAACTTTTTTAACTCGGGGCTCTTTAGTACAGCCCATCTTGAGGCAAAGGTTTACGGGTTCATTGACCCTTTGCAACTACTTTCAACACAATGCCGAAAATACAAACTGCAGCTCCGCATAGGGCTTAGGGGTTTTTGGGTTTGGGATTTTTTTGGGCTTTAGGGCTGGGTTTATAGTATAGCGTTCTTGAGGGATCAGGGTTTTTGTTTGGGCTTAGTGATTAGGGCTTTTTGGGGCTTAGGCTTAGGGTTTTTCTAGGGTTTAGGGTTCAGGGGTTTTTAAGGTTTAGGGGAATTCGGGTTTAGGGTTCTTTGGTTTATGGTTTTTAAGGTTTAGGGTTTAGGGGGTTTTAGGGTTTAGGGTTTTTAGGGTTTAGGGTTTAGGGCTTTTTCGGGCTTAGGGGGTTTTAGGGTTTAGTGTTCTTTGAGGTTTAGGGCTCAGGGGTTTTAGGGTTGAGGTTTGGGCATAGGGACCTATCCTAAACCATAGGGGTCTATCGCACGCATCGGGTCTATGCCAGAGCCCCCCCCCCATGCATAGCTATCTATGGAGGTGCCTGTCTATCGGTTTTTGAAAGCCCCCCCCCCCCCCCCCCCCCCACTGCCCCCCACCCCCTCCCACCCCCCCACCCCCTCCCCCCCCATCCGCCACAAAAAAAAGTGCAACAAAACATTGCTACAGTAACTGCATCGGACCACCGATTTCTAGGAACGTATTCCCCCCACTTGAATTGAACTCTCTCGGTTACAGTTTTCCGCTCAGCGTACTTTCTTACTGCCCCGAGCTCGAGTACGAAACGGTTGACCAGCAGAGTCAAGCTTCTCAGGCTGTTCAGACATACAAAATAGTGATAACGTTTCCTACGCGTACGCACGATCGCACTGCAGGCAAAATCCGGTCTCCGTCGTGGAAGATACGGCTGATAACCACGTTTCAAGCAGTCACCAGAATCATTGCTTAGCATATGAGCTCGTCTTTTCCTTGAGCCAAAGCGACCTGTTGTGCACTGCTTATGCGTTAGACTGCACACTGCACACATCACTCGAGGATCAGTTCGTCCTTCTGTGCAGGGTTTTGGAGTTTAGGGTTTTGTGGCTTAGCGATTCAAGGCTAGACATGTAGGAGGTTGGGGGAGGTTCACGCAAATCAAAGATGTGGACACAAAGGAGGTTTAAGTAAATTGACATGAACAAATTTGAAGTAAATTGAAAAATGAGTGATTTGGGAGGGGGAGGGGGTGGATGGTATCCAGGCGGGAGCGAGGGAAGATTTCAAGCACAAGTGTTTGCCCAGAACGTTTCGTAAACGAATCTGTTTGGAATGAGCCGTTTCAGCCAAAATGATCCAAAAATGGTCGCTTCGATGTTGAGGCCCGTGTTGGTTGAACCCAGGAAGACAAAGCCGACCCGTTGCTTTGCCCAGACATGGCTTCACTCACACTAAAGCCAAAATGTGCAGTCGGTCTTCCTTTTGAAGCGTATTTGCCGGCAGGCATCGTGGTCGTCGTTCCGAGGTCGGCTCGACGCCCAACACCACCGGTTGGTGAGGGTGGGGATCAAAAGAAAGGAAGCAAGTCGCAGGCTCGAGCACTCGAACTGCGTAAATGTTCGCTACATGTCACTCCCAACAACACTTTGTTCTACACTGCCACCTCGGGGCCTGCCCCGAGAGCACACGGAACCACACTTTTTATTCTCCAACCACTTGTTGGTCTGTGCCCTGGAGATCTTTTCAAATGTGTCAGGGGTAGAGTCTGGTAGAGACTGCCCTGACCTGTCCCGAATTCGCGCCGCCCGAGCTAGCGCATGAAGATGCAGTTTAGTTGCCAGCAATGCAGCGTGCACGGATTCCAGCCCGGGGTGTTAGGTTTGAGAGCTAAACTGCAACGGACAGCTGTGCGACCTACCGGCATGCCAAATGCAAAAGTCGGGTTGCCTGTGGTACTAATAAGGATATTTGCGGCTGCTTTCGTGAAGCAACAACCCAAGGTGCGACGGGAATCACCTGTACAGGGGATGCCAAGGCTACTATCCCGGAGAAGTCGCATGACCCACGGCCTGCCAAGAATAGGATATCAGAAGCCCGCTGTACGAACATACTGAACAAAGGTGCTGTTCCCCTGTTTTGCAACAGTTTATTGGTTCCCCACCGGACAAGTGGGGTTGTTAGATTTTAAGGACAAAACGGCGGCGCACATCATGTGACGCGACTCTCAGGACAGAAGGCAGTACGTCATTGAGGACCACAGGCAGACAGCAAGGAGTACGAGATTCAGGACACTAAGCAGGCCAGGGAGGCTCAGGCGGGCAACTGTACCGGAAATGTGGCCACATGCAATGAGCAGGCCAACGGGGCTCAGGCGGGCAGCTGTACCGGAATGTGGCCAGACGCAATAGGCAAGCCAAGGAGGCTCAGGCGGGCCGAAAGGGACGTAGATGTGCGGTTTAAGGCATAATTTAGAGAGGGGCTTGGATTCAAGGGTCTCGGTGGGGATGCTCGAAGTGGTAACTTCATTTGCTTTTTTTTTTTGGGGGGGGGTCGTGGCCTCTCCAGGATGAGCGAGGCAAAGGGAGCACAGCAAGCTGCTGAATTGAAGGCACTCTCTATGAACGCGATCCATGTACCCAAAAAGACTTCAACTAAGGAATATTCATGAGGAGTAGTGAGGACCCCAATATCTTTCAAGGCTTAAGGAACTAAGTATATTCCTTAATTGCGGGATATTGGAGTCTCTGGGTACACCTCACAGTCTACGGTCCTAGCCACACCCGAGCACTCAGAGATTGTTCCAATCCGTTGTGTTCTGGTACTCTTGGCGCCATGTCGGAGCGGTGTACCACTTGACCACATTCTTCCAGTTCTTCCAGCGTGGGCAGAACTGACCAGGCCCGCCCGGGAGTGGTCGTCCAACTTGCGAATATCCCCACTCGAGACTCACCGTCGTGGGGTTCTGAACTTCAAGGGCCCCGTGGAAGTGGTTCACTTGGCGATTACCTTTTTTGTCGACTCTAGTGGCCAGCTGATACCTGTACGACGCATTCAGCGGTTTCCGCTGAAGGAAGAAGTAATGGTCCTGATTTTGACCATCAATATATTGTCTGATGGGCACGTGAGCATTGGGCCTGCCTAGTTGTATCTGGCTTACCAAGTTGTCAACATTTTCCCTCGGCAGCCAGAAGGTTTCAGCGAACTGGAGATGTTGGTATGCCGCTGTCGTAAACCATCCCTGATTGCCACGGGGCTGAGGGCACGGTAAGCTTGAAAGGTTGGAAAGGTCACCCAAGAAAAGACTGGCCCCCTGATTGCTAAGGAATACGGAGTTCCTGTCGACGTACTCAGGCTTCAACTTTCCCGGAGGGTATTGTCTTCTCCAATGCTTTTCCATCAGGTCGTCAGGCGTGGCAGCTGCTGTGTCCACGTGTCTTCTTTCAAAATCGCTGGTCACTGATGCGACCGTGACCCCTCCCACCACCCTGCTCCGCTTAATGGAGCTTCCCTGCATATACATGTCCTTGACCTCAGGGTTGTTGCGGGCAAAGCTGCCCAAAGACTTGTAGTAGCCATCTATTCGCATCTGGTCTGTGGCCACCTTGCTGGCGTGGTCCTTACCACGCCTCTCACATTCCTGGGTCCAGATCATGCTCTGCGCAAAGCAGGCGTCACGAGATGCTACGTTCTGCTTGATGTCCACTGCTTCCCACTTGCCGTCTTGGCCTTGGACAAGAGGCGCATAGTGCCCCTCCTGCGCGCTGAACAGTCGTGAAAATATTCGTGCAGCACAATTCTTGCGTAGCCAACACGGCCTCTCCACAAGCCAAACCCACGCAACCCCACTCGAAACGTACATAAACGCATCACTTCCGAACGCAAACCTACGCAAACCTACGCAGGACGAACGCCTACGCGAACCCTACGCGGTCGAGGCAAGAATGCGGACCAGGCCCGACCGTACCTTCTATAAGACATCCATTGAATCCATCGCCAAAACTTTTTGCCGGTTCAAATGTTTTAAAAAAACAGGCTTGGCAAAATCTCGAGAACAATGCAGCAACACAAACTTGTCCTGCCCATTCTCGCCAGGAATGAAGGCCAGCTTGATGCTGCCACCTTTGCTAGTGGACTGACTGGGCATGAACTTGTCCTTAGTCCCCTCCAGCGGCTGTATGCTGCCATCCAGGTTCAATGTGCAGAGCTCAATGGTCCGGCCCAGCTTCTTTGCAGCAATAGCAACAGTGTGGGTGTTGCTGGCAAACCTTACCTGCCCTTTTTCCAGGCTGAGGCACATCTCCTTGTAGCTCGGAAGAACGACGTACAACTCGCCTTTCCTCACGAGGAGCTTCACTGCGGAGCCATGGTCCCGCAGCAAGGCTCGCAAACTCTGTCCCTTGAAGTTGGCCACGATCTGAGGGTCCTCCAAGATCCTCTGAAACTGCTTAGTTCCAAGTTGCTTCTTTAACGCAGTGGTATCCAGGATGTCTCCGCGCTCTCGCAAGGCGCACAGCTGCCTCGATGTCAGCGCCGCAACTTGCTGCTCGTTCTGCATCATGATCTGCTGTTGACACAGCTCGGCGCGCTCGCTGCAATGTTTCTCTAAGCGCTCCATGGCCTTTGAGAATGGCGAGGTCAGGACCTGGGGGCTTCAACTATCGTCCCTTTGCAATCCTCCAAAAAAGGGGCGTCACTATTATGACAAGGACTCCAAAAGGTACCCTAGTTTAGAGAACTACCCACCTGAGTGACTGACTTCATGGCCATGTTCATCAGCCCCTGCACGGCCGGCTGCAAGAAGCCTTGGCGAATCTTCATTTTGAAAGCTTCATGCAGCTGGTCATCCACATCTTCCATGTCTTTCTTGGCGACATCTGCAAAACAAATATCGACCTGCTGCTGCTTCAAGCTGTTTACATCAATCTTGTACGTTCCGTTCCTCACTTTAGCGTTCATGGCCTTGTCAAGCCGAGCAAGCTTGAGATCCAAATGATTAAAAAAATCCGTGGAAAGGCTGCAAAGCTGGATCAGCTCATTGCCATACCTTGCTGCGCTCACCACAGTGTTCGTAGCCTTGGCCACAGTGCCCAAGACCTTTGCTTTGCTACCTTTCGCTCTTGCAAGCTTCGTGGCAGCCGTTGCCAGGCCTTGGCTGACGCCTTGGGCCACTCTGGACACTTGACCGTGGATCTTGCTCCCGAGGGTGCCAGACATGAGATCTTGCAGGGTGCTGCTGATACAGGCATCGATTTCAGCCTTGCTGTCCATACCGTACCTGTCATAGAACTCTTTGAGTGTTTGTTTGACCTTCTTGGCAGCCAGCTGATATTCCGGCCCCCGGATGAACTCCTGGAACTGCGCTGCCATCTAGCTTAGGATCTAGGAGAGGGCTAGCCAGGGTTGCGCAGGGCTGATGTGCCGCCGAAACGCCTTCAGACCCCACCCCCACACTTCCAGCCCTGCAGGCCCTCTACAACGAAGGCAGCGCTCCTCGAAGTGCTTCGCAAAGTGCACGTTGGCCAGCTGATCAATGACAGCCTTGCCCATTTCCTCGGCTCCAATGGAGGTGGCAGCATCAGCCACACCGACGATGATGTTGATCATCGCCTCTTTGTATATAGCCTTAGAAGACAATGCATTGAACATGTGTGGTATGCACTTTCACACCCTCGGAGGCCAAACAGCCTCAGCCTCAGCAAGGTAGATCCCTAGTTCCCACAGTGACCCAAAAGCCCCTCTTTCAGCAATCAAAGGGCCTTGGTGACTGCCGTCTTTGTGGCGAGCCCAATGCCCATCTTCCCGGCCTGGGCGCCTTTGCTCATCAAGCTCCCGACGCCGGCTGTTAAGAGAGAGATCATCAGGCTCTGCACCTTCAGCTGAATGTGAGATACTGGACTTCCCAGGGCCAGCAACAAAAACCAAACCAAACAACACCAAACCACCAACCAACCAACAAACAAGCAAACAAACAAATAACGAACCGACCACGCTCACAGGGGATCACGGGGGCGGGGGGCTTACTGGACTCGATTTTCGTACTGATGTGGCGAATCTACTGGCCCTGCCTTCTGAGTACCCCTTAACGCCCAGGAAAAGTTTAGGGGAGGCCTTCATGAAATACAAAAGAGGAGCAGACCGTTAAAAATCTTGGGCAGGATGGGTTTAGGGCACACCCTGCAAATTTCAGCAAGCATCGTCTCTCACACGCACACACACACACACACACACACACTCTCTCTCTCTCTCTCTCTCTCTCTCTCTCTCTCTCTCTCTCTCTCTCTCTCTCTATCGCGATTCATTTTTTTGTCACTCATTCTTTCTGTTTTTTGCTACGCTTGACCCCCCCACCCCCCGGCCCGCCGCCCCGGAAGGCGCGAGTCTGAAGCCAAAATATCCCACCATCCCACCCCCAGGCTGCTTGGGTGCGCCGATGTGAGAGTATCGCCGGCGATTGGGGGTCCTCAGCATATTTGGGCCCGGCTGGTGGAATGTTGTTGAAAGTCGGTGCCCCTCCCTCTCCCGAGAACCGAAGAGTCCTCCAACTCGCAATCCTGCACCCGGGACCCACGAGGGGGGGAAGGGGGACAAATAAGGTTACTTCCTTTAACGAGATTTCGGTCAATTGAAAAAACTAGCTTCCAGGCTGCTACGAAAAGTTGGGCCAACCGGGGCCATGTACAGAGGCTCAGGGTGTTACTGGCGTAAACCTACGACGAAGTTGGTGTTCAGCTTACAGGGAATAGGACAAAACAATGCGCAGCGAACTGCGCTTGGGCGACTGCTTTTGTGTTTGTTAAAATGGTGAATTCCCTTGGGGAGAAAACCTTCTTCACGTTCTCGGCTGTTTGGTTCGTGTTTCACCGTTTCCGAGATACCGATCCACTTCACCCAAACTCTGAACGTTTTAGCTTCGCGCTTCGACTGAAGCTTGAGAATCTCTGAAGCGTTGAGCTTCACGCGCTTCGCCTGAAACTTTTCAGCTTCGCGAGTTTCGCGCTTCGCCAGAAGCCTGAAGCTCTTAGCTTCGCGAGCTTCGCGAGCTTCGCGTTTCGGCTGAAGCCTGAAGCTTGAAACTGTTGTGTTTGCACTTCGCTTGAAGCCTGAAGCTTGAAGCTTTTAGCTTCGCGCTGTGCTTGAAGCTTTTGGCTTCGCGAGCTTCGCGCTTCGGCTGAAGATTTTCTGAGCGACCCATGGCCCGCAATCTTCTTGGGGGGAACTGCGCGGACACCTTACACGTGCTTTGGTCAGCCAATCAAACCCCGCGTCCCTCACAGGCAGTGACTGAAGCCACCCAGAGGGGGGCGGGTTCGCCCCAGGCGACTTGCCAAAATTTCTGCTCACTCTCTCTCTCTCTCTCTCTCTCTCTCTCTCTCTCTCTCTCTCTCTCTCTCTCTCTCTCTCTCTCTCTCTCTCTCTCTTCTCTCGTCTATCTCTCTGTCTTTCTCTGCCTCTCACTCTGGTGATGTAGCTTCCGGCTTGTAGTCATCACCTCCACGCATAAACAATCCTAGCAAGAATGTCCAGGCACCTTGTGCTGGCCGTAGGCGTTCCACGAAAAACTTCCGGCGGCCCAAGCATTGATTGCAAAGACCTGGGCGGGGAGCGGCAATGTTTGCGGCGCCTGCGACCATGGCTGTTGGGTCGCTTGTTGCTTTCTGCACGCTGGCAGACTGGGACTAGTGCCCCATGGCTGATGGCCCCAACGAGGCTGTAGCTGAACAGATGTCTCAGGTTGCCGAGTCCCTGGTGCCTCGAACACGTCCAGTTGGCGGCTATTAAATTAAAACGGCTAGAGTCGGCTAGAGCCTACAAATCCGAATGCTGCCACCCGCTGCCGCTGCTGCTGTTCTCTGCGGCGCGTGGTGGTGGGGGCATGCCACGATCGGAACAAAGTAGCAAGGCCAAGGAAGACAAGAAAAGGGACGTATGAGCACAATGAAAGAACTTAAAACTGGGCGCTGGTGAGCAACGCGCGCTGGAACACGACACAGGCGTTCCTGGAGCTGTTGGCGGCAAAAAGCCATATTGAAACCAGCGCTGCGAGGCTGGGGCAAACAATCAATATTTATTCAAAATTTCCATTCAATCTCAACAAATACACGATATATGTCGATAAAAAAGGATACACGCGCGACGGCATGGAATGACCGTTGATACGACAATGTGGTTAGTAGTTCTGGCATTTCCGCAGGTTTTGATCCATCTAAAGCTCCAGCACCCAGGATGCAAACAACTCCTACTGAGTGCCCCAAATCAAGAACACCTTCGTTCAGATCAGTTCCTAGCCAGCGGCCTCGTGGAAAACAAGACTCTGACTTTTGTCAAGGGGCAATGTCTCCGATGCCTTCGGCGATGACCCCCTGAGCAATGCAGTGAGCAGCACCACCTGTGAGCACCTAGCAGGCGAGCTTGGCACTTGCACTACTCCAGACTGGCAAAACCTGTGGTCAACTTTAGCCTGGCAGGACGTGGGAATCTGTTGGATCCGTCTGGGTGCGGTAAGGAGTATTCACTAAGCCATTGGAATTTATAGTGCCACCCTTTGTCATAGTCTTCAGGGGGGACTTGAAACCAGCATCAACAGCATCACCTGGACAGAGTGATGGGTGCGCTTATGGACTGCATGTGGCCCAAGGCTCAGAGAAAACTCCGAGTTTGAAAGCATTCATCTGCCTGGGCCTCTTTACTCATTTTCTGGTTTCCAGGGGTCCATGCGAAACATATGCTGCCATGGTGTGCCTCCAAGGCAACCCCGGCCACAATCTGCGCCACCCCGATCAGGACGACAAAGAAACAATCCCAATCCATAAACCCTTTGTCCTGGGCTCAGGACACTGGTTAATTGTTGGCGGAGCTCTTTCATGCCGAAAAGCAAGGCGAGCCAAGTTCACCGTTCTAGAAGTTCTATACACGCACAGAGAGCGAGATACACAGCGGGCAGCTATCGTGCAGTGCCTACCGTCCTCCTCATATTCCAGGACCTTGTCAAAGCACATCTCCGCATATTCCATAACCTCTGGTGGAACCTTCCCGTCTGAGAACATCTGGCTCAGGTTCTTCTGCTTAACCTTGATGTCTGGGAGTGTCCGCATCATACCTGCCGCTTGCTTGATCATGCTGGTCACGGCGTCAATCTTCTCGTCGAGCTCCTTGCACCGCAATGTGCCCAACCCCAACAAAAAGCTGAACTCAGTGCCATACAGAAAAAACCCACCGCCCCAGATGCAGCCTAGATCATCTGAGCTCCTTGTTCTTTGACTCTGAGAGTCCACCCGCAATGTAAGACTCCAGCCCATGCGCCCAGTCATCCTAGTCACAGTCCGAGTTTGAGGTTTTGCCCTACTCACGGGGCCAGGGTGGTCTAAACAAAACATGCCCAAACAGCAAAAGGGTGTTCCATGGGAGCTGCCATGCATCTTCCCGCTTCAGGTCGAAGACTTTGCAGACCACCTCCTCCACCTTCTGCTTGACGTAGTTCTCGCGGCTGGCGGGGTCACTGCTGAGCCTTCCGTGCAGGACAGAAATTGGGCCCAATTAAACTAATTGTAAACGCTTGCGCGCGCCGCCTCGGCAGCCGGGCCGGCTCCAGGACAGGAAAGGAGGAAAGAGGGTTTCGCCAAAAAAAGGGAGGAAGGGCAGAGCGGGTGGGGGGGGGGGGGTCGGGGGGGGGGGTCGGGGGGGGGTGGGTGGGGGGGGGGGGGGGGGGGGGGGGGGGGGTGGTGGGGGCGGGGTGGGGGTTGGGGGGGTGGGGGGGGGGGGGGGGGGGTTTTTGGGCACTCCCCCTGTAAGAGGAGCCGACAAGCGGGACCCTCCACGGCATCGGTTTGCAAGCTTCCTCCAAGGGATTGGGGGGGGTCCCCACAGGGACGGGGGGGGGGGGGGGGGGGGGGGGGGGTGGCGTCAGAGAATTGGCATGGGGGGGAAGGGTTGGGTTAGGGGGAAGGAGGCCCGATCGTCCGGGTCAGTTCGCGCTCGGCAGGAAGCCGAGGCAATTGCCTCGGCTTCTGCCGAGAAAGCGTCTGAACAAGCGACCCGTGATCGGGACCCCCCCCTTCCCCTGCAAACCCAACCCTTCCCCCTTTGCACCAAACCCCCCCCCTCCCCCCCAACCCCCCCGCCCCACCCCCGACCCTCCCCCCTGACTGCCGTGGAGGGTCCCGCTTGTCCGCCCTACAGGGGAGTGCTCAAAAACCACCCACCCCCCCACCCCCCCACCCCCCCCCCCCCCCCCCCCCCCCCACCCCACCCCAGACCCCCCCCCACCCCCCCCCCCCCCCCCCCCCCCCCCCCCCCCCGGACCCCCCCCCCACCCCCCCCCACACCCCCCCCCCCCACCCGCTCCGCCCTTCCTCCCTTTTTGCGAAACCCTCTTTCCTCCTTTCCTGTCCTGGGGCCGGCCCGGCTGCCGAGGCGGCGCGCGCAAGCGTTTACAATTAAACCTCCCCGAAGTCTTCCCCCAACTATCGAACGGTTCCGACTATACGATCATTATCAATATATGATGTGCAGCGTGATTTTTGTGTATGGCGAAAGGCCATTGGGACTGGTGACTGCGTTGTTATCGCCTGTGTTATTATCGCTTTCCGATTTTTAAACAGCACGACGAAAACCCAATGACCAATCCTTTCATATCCTACGTAGCCCAACAAAGTCTGCGCATCATATACCTCATTTAATGGGGGCAGTACTTCATATTTCGGGGGTGGGTGGGTTTGATATAGGGGGAGGTGATTGAGTAAACGATATCAAAGTGGACTTCGCAGTTTCTCACGTGAGCAGCGACAATCGTCAGTCTCTGAATCCTTCCGTTGCTTGCTTGCTGTTTCTTCACAGGCCCCATCCTCTGCGCATTTTGGCTTCCAACTCTCATATTACGGAGTTGAGGCCCAAGGCCCAAGACTCAAGACCATAGAACCAAAACAAGATTAGAATATAAGAAAAACAAAACCAAATGCGGAACAAGAGCCCTAAACAACCCTCAACCCATCCTCCAATGAACCCGCTCAGGAAGAATCACCCGGAGCTCGCGTAGTCGAGCGTACAGCTCCTGCTTCAAAGTTCGGGGGGGCCATTCTGCCTCAAGGGTTTGGTTATCAAAACAAAGCTTGGGGTTTGGGCTCTAGGCCTTTCTAGTGCTTGAGGTTGGGAGTGTGAAGCTTGGTTAACGGTTCTTTAGGGTGCCGCGGACTTTCAGCAGACAGGGCTTTGCACCGACAGTATTCACTTTATCTATCTTTATCTTATAATTTTGGTGGCTTGCAACTCGGGTTTTGGGCCTAAATCAAACCTGTGAAGGGCTCCTGACTGGCCTCCTTGGGATCTTTCAGGATTGGGTTTCGGTCCGTGATCCGGCCGTGATTTTGGTACATGACGGTGAAAATTCTCTCGAGCTCTGGCGGCGGAGGCTTGTCCATGTCCTTGCCCCGAAGGATTTCGGCCAAGGTAGTCTTCACAATCTGCGCATCCTGCATGATCGTGCGCATCATCTCGAACTCCTCCTCATCCATGACACGGGTCCCATCGTCATCCGGTAGCAAGAAGGAGTCCCCGGAGACTTCAACGGCGGATTCGCCACGAGCAGCTGCCTCGTCCATGAGTTCCCTCAGACGCCGCTTGATGAGGATTCCGTTGCGCTGCAGTGCTGGCGAGCAGCCGAGCTCTAGAGCAGAGACACGTCGCTTCGCAACCTCCTCCACGGGAATGCTGATCTTCGCAAGAGCCATGGAGATGCGGTCCAGGGCGTCGGGCTGCGAGAAGCTGTGAACGCGATAACTCCGAATAGCTTCGAACTTAACTCCCGCATCGAGCCCTGCCTGGAGGAGGATCGCACGCACATTGCTCTCCATGCTTGGATCTGCCTTCTGCAAACAGTTTGCCAAGACTCGGATGCCAAGCAAGACGTCCTGCTTCGCTGCAAACCCATTGTTTTTGAGCAAAACCCGCCGACCTGGGGCCACCTCCACATCCTTCTCTTCCAGGAGGAAAGCATGGATGCTGTTCTCAAAGCCCATGAAGATGGACTTGTTCTTTGCGTCTGCCAGCTTCTTGCGGATTGAGTTGTGGTCGATGGTCAGCCTCTCATAGTGCTCCAAGAAGTGCAAGATGCCTCGCACCGCCTCCAGGGTACAGCCAGTCTCTTGTACCAGCCTTTCCTCAAGCTCTGCCTTGGGGACCGTGCCATCACACGTCTCCAGGTGGGCTTCCAAGCGGCGTAGCTCTCTGTTGGCCTTATCGGACTCCTGTGAGCTCGCGGCCATCTGTGCCCGCAGCTTGCTCAGCGCCTCAGAGTGAGACTGCCTCTCCTGGGCCAAGCGCCGGGCCTCGCTTGCCAAGACGTCCCTAACTTTGACTCCGCTGTTTTGGAAGGACTCGTGCTGCAGCTGCCCGGCAAGTTTCAGCTCCACGTCCTCGCTGATTTTAATTCTGTCCTCTTCCTTCACAATGTCGGACGCGTCTTGCATGAACTTTTCGCGGGAGTAGAGGCTGGTTGCAAAGAAAGATGCATCGATCTTCCGAGACTTCCAATTTCCGCTGTCCTCTGCCGACTCTGCCAACTTGCGCTCGATGCTTGTGAGAATCTCCTCCTTTGCTGAGATGAAAACGTCCGGGAACGGCACCAGGCTGGTCTGACAGGAGTCGGAAGAGCTTGAGGCTCGGAAGAGCTGCCTGTCAGAAATGACTTCCGCTTTTTGCAAGATTTCGGTAGCAAGCACGAAGTCTTCGTAGCTCAGCCCCGCCATGGCAGCCTTAAATGACAAGGAAATGAGACAAGCGAGCATCTTCTGCTTTGTCAGGAGCAGTAGTGCAGGACCCCCAACCCCAACCCCCCCCCCCCAAGAAACCGCGACTCATCAACGCTTCAAAGTCAAGCAGCGCAGCGCTTGTAGCTCCAGGAGCCACGTGACCCATGCGCAAGCAAGGAACTCAAGGAGCCTGAAGCGCTTGGAAGGAGTCGGCCACAGAGCTCGATCCTCCTCTGCAAACTCTCCACCAAGTCCTTGTGCTGGCCTTTTCTGGATTTCAAAGCGTTCAAGGCACGCCGGTCTTCTGCTTGAAACTCCTCCACCCTCCGCCAAGCATCATGGCCCGATTGCAGGATCTCACTGCCCACGCGAAGCTTCTTGCTCAAACGCGGACCCTTCAAGATCCCTAGGTCGCGCAGCTCAGACATCAACTGCGCAGACGCAGAGCCCGCAGTCCCTGGCAGGTTGAAGTGCTCAGGCACCACCTCCTCCGCACCCATGGCATGGTCAATGGCCTCAATGTGCTTGCTGAGGCACCGTGCCTCTCCTTCCTGCTGCTTGGCGAAGTAGTTCACCATGCCACCAGCGTTACGCCGGGCTATGTTGTTAATGGACTTCAAGATCCTCAGAAAGCGTCAGCGCACAACACTTCAAGACTGAAACTCTTTTGAGCTGCAAGTTTCGACAAGACCCTCATGCCTCTCTGAGCAGCTTAGCGTCTGAACACGGCCAGTCACGTTGCCGCGGCGCTCGCACAGAGCAGCTCTTGCCTTTGTAAGAAGCTCTTTCGCGCGACGCTTTCCGGCTAAGCCGCCTTGGCGGAAGAGATGAGGATACTGACACGTAGAGTCGTAGAGCTAGCACAAAAGAGGCATCGACTTCGAAAGACACTCTAGAAGGCCAAGCATCAACAGCTAGTCTACACCCAGCCGAGCCGCCATCTTGGTAGATGATGGCAATGCTCTGGTAGTAGTAAGCCATCTCTGAGAAGTCAGGGTGATCTCGGACAATCTGCTGGAAACAGTCGAAGGCTTGGGAAGCCTTGCCCTTGTCGAGAAGCATCCGACCCCACTTGCTCAGCTCACCAGGCTCCTCGACAAGGCCATACGGGCCGTCCTGAAGTTTGCTCCGCACTTGGTCCTCGAACTGTAGGTAAGCCTCATCGATTTTCTGTTGGGTCCCGGGCTTGTGGGCCGCATTGAACAAGTGCTCGTGCTCATTGAGCCACATGGCCCACTTGTTCTGGAGGCTCGCGAGCTGCAGCTTCTTGCTGCACGCATCACTCTCCTTGATCTCCTCCGTAAGCCTCAAGAACTTGTTGAAGAGGGCATCTTCCACCTTGATCTTCGGGAACCGCTCCCCCTCAATCGCCAGCAGTCGCTCGTACTCCTGGTCATCCCAATATCGCATGATCTCATCCACCGACTTACCGGCATGGGCCCCGTCCGCGCAAAGAACGATGTACGTTCCGGTTCCCTTGTGGCCTGCCCTGGCGGTTCGGCCCAAGCCCTGTCTCCTCACACGATCATTCGATGGCATGAAAGCCATGATCACGTGGAGTCCACCATTCCTCTCCACCTGCTTCGAGACACCCAGATCGGTTCCACGGCCAGCGATATTTGTGGCGACCACAATGTCTCCAGCCTCCAGTCTTGATTTTTCAAAGGGCCGGTATGCACGGTCATACCGATAAACGCCATACTGCTCTGGATCAGCAAACGCCTTACGAACTCGCTCTTCTATTTTCTTGCTGGCCTCTACACTTTCACATATCACCAAGATGGCACGCTTGCACCGCATCTTGCCATCTGCTTCTGCCGCTTTAAGCTCTTGCGTGAAGGCTTGAATGTCTGAGCTGAGGCTGTCCAGAGATGATTCGCAAAAATGCCTCTTCTCGGCCAAAGGCTTCAGCTGCTTGTCCAGCAATGCCAAGTCCTTCTTTCGAGCGTTGATCTTGCCAGGAATTCCCAGCATTCGGATCTCTTCCTTGCAGGAGAAGGAGCCCTCCTCACCCTCAGAATTGGGTTGCTTTCTGCGCAGCAAGAACCCTTGCAACTGCACGGAAACCTGCTCCACCTCCTCGCCAGGCTTCAGCAGGCTCTGGTCATCCGATGCAGCGAGCATGTCAGCACAGGACTGGACCTCTTGCGTGCTTTTATCGAGGCTCAGGCCCTCTGCATCTATCTGCGCATATCGGGCACCAACTGCTGCCACCTTCTCTAATGCCTCAATGTCTCCTTGCAGCTGCTCCTGCTTCTGCTGGATCTTCAGGCACTCAGCCTTCACCTCTGGACGTCAACTATCACTAAACCCTCCTCTTCAAAAGCCTGACAGAGCCCACAAGCCCAATTGTCAAACAGCAGCAACACGAGACGACGCGACTTCGTTTCAAAGGGAAAGGGGCAAGAACTTTGAGGGGTGGTGGAAGGGGCGAATTCGGCGCCTACCTGCTGGCCAGCTTCCGACCCCCAGGGCCTCAGCCCTTCAAACGATATTGCATAGGTTTATACATATGTGTTTATGTAGGTTTATTTCGAAATCTGGGCCCAACAGCACGTCTCGCCTCAGTCAGCTTCGCCTGGTCTCTCTGCTCCGCCTTCTCCAGCTGCACCAGCTCCCTCTTCAACTTGTCCTCATGACATCAGCGCAGGGCCAGGACCTACGAGCCTATGCCAAATGCTCCATCGATGCCCTTTGAACTTGGAACGGGTCTTGTCATAGGCCCTAAAAGATGCCTAAACTGTGCGTCCTTGTCTTCAGCAGAATACGTCTTTTGCTGATCCATGTTCTCGTCGATGTTGTTGACGATGTTCTGCAGCCACTCGCTTTGCGTAGCAGACACAGAGAATGCTTCATCATCAAGCTCAAAGAGATACTCCCGGAAACGCGGCAGCTCGAAAAAGTCCACATCATAAGTGCGATGGATGATTCGCCTCTCCATTTCTCCGCCGATGGTACCAGACATACCGTAGAGCAAGTCATAGCTCTGAAAGTATTTCATGTTCGACATGAACACGGCCTTCAAGCTCTCGTCACTTAGCTTGCCACCGTGCTTTAGTTGGAGGAACTGATGAAGGCCCTTGCCCCACTTGGACGTCTTTTGCTCCACCCCAATATCCTTGTCCATGATGAGGATCTCACCCAACTTCTGGGAGTCGGCATCGCCCACTATGTACTGATCATCGTCTTTGATGAACTTCGCCAAGTATGCATTCTCGATCCAGGTCCGCAAGTTTCTTGACACAAATTTTTTCAAAGTTCTGGGGATCGGGATCTTCGTCGTTTTGGCTCCTGTCTCTTCCATCGCACCTAGGTTGAGCAGCCGCAAGAGACTGTCGAGTGCGTCTGCTTCTTGTTGGGACAGCTCGCTCTCCCATGGATCCACTGCCTTCTCCGCTGCAGCTGCCTCTGCTGCTATGATGCACTTTAACCCATCGACAATGTCATCACGTGGATACGTCTGGTTGTCAAGCAACTCCACCTCGAAACTTTCAGAGACCTGCACAGCTCTCTCACCTTGGCAGAACTTCTGCACCTCCTGCCAGGCAGAAGCTGTGATGCCTGCTGGCTGCTCGATGCGTAGGGATGCGGCCAGCATGCAGTGGTTGATCCGGATCTCCTGGCAACTTGCAGTGATGTTCTTCATGTACTGCATAATCTTGCGCACGTTGTCCTCAGTGAATGCGTACTCCGGGCCGTGCACCGCCGTCCAAATGCG
The DNA here is from genome assembly GCA_905221605.1 of Symbiodinium natans. NCBI lineage: Eukaryota > Dinophyceae > Suessiales > Symbiodiniaceae > Symbiodinium > Symbiodinium natans. Next base: position 39,748 of record CAJNDS010000737.1, on the reverse strand, counting down.
CATGAAGAGGTCTCTCAAATGCCTCATGTCTGTGATGTGATGAGAAATATACAGCGTCTTGGTTGCATTGTCAATCATCATGTTGTCAACTTCGTCTAATATAAGTGCATCTGCCAGCCCGCTGCCAATGCGAATGGCCTTGCCGAAGAACTGGCTCAGCAGAATGTCCCGCTGGAAGCAACCCACCTCACCGTACATGATGTCTGCTTCCTCATATCTGCGCTTGCGTTCTTCCTCAGATTGCTCACACTCGTCATCGCAGTTATTGCTGCAGACAAGGTTGAAGCACTGATAGAAGTCGGCGTAGCCTTCTCTTGTCTGGGTGTCTCTTGGTTTGGAGTCGCGGACTGCCAGAACCTTGGAGCTCGTCACGACGTCAACGCTCTTGCCACAGAGGCCCAAGATGGTCGCCAACATGACTGTGATGAGAGTCTTTCCCTCACCTGTGGAGACGTTTGCCAGCATACCTTTGTTCTCTCCGCTGAGAAGAAGAACAACGGCCATCAGCTGGGTTACCCGAGGCACAAGATTGCTGAAGAGCTGCACAGCCCGAACAAGAACTGAAAGGACCTCAGCCAGGATTGATTGTGACTGGTCCCCTCTAAGCGACAGCCGCCTGAGATCGTTCTCCCCTGCGTTGTCTTTGAAGGCCTTCGCCCATCCACTGACGTCCTCCCTGGTCCAGTCACAGAGGTCCTTCTTGGTCCAGGTCTCATCTTTATCAAAGGTTCGTGGGGCTTTTCTCCCCAAGTCCACACAGTAGCCCCCGTCAGTCTCTCTGTAACCAACATTGTGAAGGAGACGAGGGAAGCAGGCATCATCAATGAACTTGGCGACAGCAGCATTCACGCCCCCATCGCAGCTTTTGTTGTCGGCCTTCATCAGTTCCAACAGCTCTGAGACGAGAAGGTCACGGTCTTTTGGACCATCATTCTGAAAGAGCAACATCTCCCAGCTATCGGCGTTGTCGGCAGTTGCTTCATCTCGAAGCTGTTGCAAGTTGCGCAGAGATGCGCCCTTGCCTAGGAGCTTGGCCAATAGTCGGCAGAGAGGCTTGATGTGCTTGCCCTGAAGCTTGGCCATGAACTCCAGGAACACCTGGAAGAAGTCCTCGCCCTTTTGCTCGCGCAAGCGACTCAGCATCTCCACCAGCCCCTTCTTGTACTTCTCAGAGCTGGAGGCGTAGCCCTTTTCGCCCACCTGCAACCGAATAAGCTCCTGCTGTAATCGACGTGGCCATGCTGTCACAGGCATATCAGACAATGTGTCGATAAGCTTGGGTTTGCGATAGGCCTGACTCTCGGCAATCAGTCTAAGAACGACGTCCATCTTGAAAGCCGGATCCTTCTGCTCGAGCACCCTCAATGAGAAAACTGTTGCAAATCTCTGCACCGTGCGGAAGTCCTCGCCCTCGAGCAGAAACTTTAGAGTCTCAAGTCTCGCTATTGCTTTCCCGTCTGAGAACCTCACTTGGCAGAATAGCAGGTCGATCAGCAGCTGCTGTCCACACCTCGTCTCCTCTGGGGAACCAAAGCCAGTCATTTAACCATTTCTCTGACAAGAAAAGCCTGATAGCGGCCACGAACCCAAACGCAAACACGTCACTTCCTTGCATTCTTGATTCGCTGCCTTTCTGAGCGAGGACACAACATGAACACACGCTATGAACTCACGAAGCAACCCAGGACTATGACCTGTAGGACACGAGCCCAAGACACGTTCCCAGGACAATGCAAAACACGACCCCTGGTTCCGACCCAGAACATGAAAAGTACTAGCTACCACGACATGTTTCAAGACGCGAACTGTCCAATACATATACTGCGCACATGTCTTCGCGACACATGCGACACTCAAGCTAGCACGAGATGTTGTGCCCAACGTAAGCCGCAGACATGTCCTCCTAAAACACAAACCCCGGCAACCACGACACAAAGTGCCCGACACATACCGCGCGCATGTCCTGTATGTCCTCTTGACACACACACACATACACACAAAAAAACCAGCTACCACGGCTTGTGTCAAGACACGAGGCATACACCACATGCCACGGAAACGTCCTGAGGACACACAAAGCACCAACTGGCGAACGCTTGCGAAGGCTTGCAAACAATGGCGAACACTTGCGGACGCCTGCGGACACTTGCGAACGTTTTAGAACGCTTGGCGCCCACGGCTGCGTGAGAAACGGTCGCTTCCTTGACCCCTAGACCCCCAGCCTGAAAACAGGAACCCTGCTGCTACGCATTCGGGAAGAACGTAGAAAGGAAAAGGAGCAATGTTGCATCTCCAACCGAAACAGCGGGAGCCAACAGTTCCCATTTCTCAAAAGTGGTGTCTCTCCTCCTGGAGCATCTTGAGCACTGGCTCCAAGTCATCCTCCTCCAGAATAGTGTACAGGACAGCTGCGAGCTCCTCTGCACTAGCGAAGCCTGGATCACAGTGGTCAGCGGGTCATACATGACCTACATATTTAGAATAATAATACTTGCTACGCCCCCATCCCCTCCACCACCCAAAAGAAGAAAAAACCTACGTAACTCGTTGAGTCTGGCCTTTGGGCGGTGGCCAACCATATTCACATACCATTGGTATAATATTCTAGATAGTCCAGATGTCGGGCTCACCATTGGAAATCTTTAAGCTTTCTGGCAGGCTTGCTTGTAAACCGAGGGCGTGTTTACCAACAAGGGCGTGTTTATCAACAGAGGTCTGTTTATAAACAAGAACAGGTGAGGGGAGGAGGGGAGGGGTGGGGAGGGTGCCAACATCATTCAAGACCCCGCGCCCCCCCTCCCCCCCTTCCCTCCTTCCCCCGCGCCTCAATTGAACAGGAATATGTCCGCAGATGCGAACCATTAAAGTTGCAGCGTAGCGCAGTATAGGCATCTAAACCTAAGCCCATAACGTTCAAACTTAAGGGTTTTACGGTTCAGGCATTGATCAATGAGAGTTGCGTTTACCCCTGTGTTCGGTAACCCTCTTTTAAAATTCTGCGATATAGGTCGCGCGATGATCGCAGCTGTATCACCGGCTATGTAAACTTATATGTTTGTAGAGGTTTCCGGCGTGCGGGGTTAGCGGGCCGCTCTCTTAACTGAAACCTTAAGCCCAAGCTCGTTAGGGTTAGAATCCCTTCAGCCCTAGAGGGTTCTAAAAGGTTTAAAGGTTAAGTCCTAAAGGCGCTGAAGGCTCAAATGCAGAAATCTTCGGTTTAACTGCATAGAAGGTTTGGAATTTGAAAACTCAGGTTTAGGCATTTACACCGCCAAACCCTGTAGAGGTCGAGGGACTATAAGTTTTCTTGAAAGGTTTAGGGTTTATGTTGAAGCGTAGTTTCTGCACATGGCTAGCTGTAATCAACCTTGTTTTCCCTGTTGCTGCTTTTGCTCTTAGTCACAACGTGAGGGCTTGAGCAGCACTTTCAAGCACATGTACAGTTTCTAGCTGTAGGTGCCTAGCCCTATAGCAGTAGCAGACTCAAAGACTTTCTTGTCGTTCTTGCTTTGTCCGTGTGAGCCATGGCAGGTTTGTTCGAGTCAGGGGAGCTTGCAAATCCACTTGTCTCTGCACAGCCTGCTGGTGGTTCACACCAGCAGGTTATGAGCCCAACGCTTGGGCAAGGGCACTATGGCACCCTGGGCAATATGCCATCCCCGCCAACCGGGAGGGATGGTCACCCAGGTTCACAGGATGCAACGCCAACACCTGCACAAGTGCACGCCGCAGGTGGAGTGGGCTTTGCATCGGACACGGCTGCGGGAAGGGCATTTGGAGGTGGGGGCCCAGCAGAAGGCACACACCCCAGGTGTCGACCACCACTGATGGTGGGATGATTGTAAGTGCACCCCGAAGTGCACTACCACGAAGCATAGCTCCAGGCGGAAGGCCAGGACCAGAAGCCAACGCCAGCGCACATCAAGCTGCATCAAGTGAGGCCCGTCCGGCTACGGATTTGAGCGGGGGTGGAGTGCTTGGGGGTATAAGGTCAACTGGGGAGACCGTGGGGGCAGAGGGGTTTGTTACTCCGAGGTCACAGCAGGGATTGCCTACCATCGCCGAAATGGTTGAGGGGTTTCCTGCAACCGGCCTTCGAATTATGTCGAGGGTTGGAGAGTTTTTTCAGGTGGCTAGGACTGAGGTACTTCCGGTTGTGCCGTCAGTTGAGCAGCAGGCCACCCCGCCAAGAAGTGCGATGCACACGCGCGCAGGCCCATTGCTTTTGGGAGATGGGAGTGTGGGTTCGCAGACAGGTTCCCCGCCGCAGGTGGTGGGTTCACGCAGCACCCCCACTTCATTTGCCCCGGGCCCCGGAAGGGAGACCCCGTTGCTCAATGCAGGGATGTTGCAGCGTATGCAAGCTTTAGAGCATAGGGCCCCATTGTTTTACCCTAGCCAACCCGTAGTTTCTGACAGACCTCAAAGTGGCACAGATTCCACATCAATCCCTCAAGATGTCATCCAGGCAGAGGTTGCTAGGCAACTGGCCGTTCTGGACCAGCGCGCTACAGCACGGGAGTTAGAGATTGCAGCGCAGGAGCTAGAGATTCAAAGGCTCAGGCAGCAGATTGCAGAGGCCAACGCTCACAGGGAGCAGGCGTTGAGGGCTGCAGCACTTTCGAGCGCCCAGTCCACTGCACATGTCCCGGCGCAGCCTCCGCAGGTTGCAATGCAGTCTCAGCTGTCTCAGGCTTCTGTGCCCAACATGTCTCAGGTACAAGGTGTTGCGTCTCAAGCGGTTGATGCCAGTAGGAGTGTGGCGCCCGCTATTCAGGCTACATCTTGTGGGGGTTTGTTGTCGAGTTTATGGTCCGGGTTAGGAGGTTCGCGTAGGTCCGACAGGGATGCCAGCTCTCCTCCACCCGGAAGGGCTGGAACTGTGCAAGCGGATCTTCCCGCGCAGGTGCCACAGGTGCAAGGTACACAGGTGCCCGCGTCACCACCCGGAGGGGTTGGTGCCTATGCACAGGTGCCACACGCGCAGGCCTCAGGTACGCAGGTGCCGCCAGCCGCAGCTCCAGGAGGAGCAGCTGACAGTGCAACGCAAGGCCTGCCTCAGGTTCCACCGCCGCCAGGTTTGCAAGGAGGCTCAGTTCCAGGAGGAGCGGTTCCCGCGCTGCCCGGGGGAACTCATGGCCTTGCTTCAGGTAGCCCAGCATTGGATGCATTGTTCTTAGGGATGCAACAGCTGCAAAGCGTACTGTTGCAGCAGCTCCGGAGTCAGGATAGTGACGCTCCTGAAGTTGTAAAGCCCGGAACCGCAGATTTGCCCAAGTTAGCCGCTCCAGATCCCTCAACAGGTTCCCTAGATTTCCAAGGATTGCGCTGCAGGCACATCCCCCAAGCCGTACGCGCAGGCCCAACAATGTCAGGCACCGGCGTCCATGCAGGAGCCAGCTGCCCACGCCGCAGTGCTTGCAGCAAAGGACCCACCAGGCCAGGAGGAGAAGGCGAAGCTGACCTGCGAAGCTCGGCAGGGCGACCACCGCCCTGACGGGCAGGATGCGCATTGCATCGCACACCCTTGCCAATCTTGCCTTCCTTTTGCAAGAGGTGCTCTGAGAGCCCTCACAGTGAGGCCAGCCGGCCAGCGTAAAGCCACTGCAGCTTTTCCTTCCGTAGGAGCTTGTACCTCCTCCCGGAAGGGATGGACATGTGCAGGTTTTTGTTGTCGCTTCCTCCTGGCGAAGGAGCGAAGGAGGAGTGTTGAAGCGTAGTTTCTGCACATGTCTAGCTGTAGTCAACCTTGTTTTCCCTGTCGCTGCTTTTGCTCTTAGTCACAACGTGAGGGCTTGAGCGGCACTTTCAAGCACATGTACAGTTTCTAGCTGTAGGTGCCTAGCCCTATAGCAGTAGCAGACTCAAAGACTTTCTTGTCGTTCTTGCTTTGTCCGCCTGTGTGTAAAACTCCGCGTCTGTGTGAGCCATGGCAGGTTTGTTCGAGTCAGGGGAGCTTGCAAAGCCACTTGTCTCTGCACAGCCTGCTGGTGGTTCACACCAGCAGTTTAGGTTTAAACCTTTAGATCCTAAAGGGCTTACTTTAAACCCCAAAGGGTTCAAGAGCTTCGGGCTTTTCAGGGTAGGGGTTTAGACCTATATGGTTTATTCCCTTTTAAACTCAACTCTTCTCTTCGCCCGGTCTACTCCTAGAGATTCCCTGGAGTGCCCAATGCCAGAGACTTTCTGGAGTGCCCAACCCCAGAGACTCCCTGGAGTGCCCAACTCCAGCCTGCAGTGCCCAACCCCAGAATCTTCCTGGAGTGCCCAATTTCAGAGTAAACAACCTTAACCCTTCACCATATAAGGTTCTAACCCGTTTCCTGCTTTAAAGATAAACCCTTGGTTTACGGTTTGAATCCTGAAGCCTTACACCCTATAGGGTTTAGGGTTATAAAGCGAAGCCGTTTAGGATTAGAACATTATGACCCTATACTATAGGGCTTGAGGCCTAAACCTGAAATCCCAGAGGGCTATGCCTATGTTGCCTATGTTTGCAGGGATTGCCTCCTATGGACATTCAAAAAAATAGAATTAGTGCTCACATCATGGATATAGAGTATATTGTATCCCAAATACAGATAATAAAAAAAGGATGGTAACCCTCGAGCCAAAAGACTAGGAAGTATTCGAGTGCATAGGGTGATGCGACAAAAACCCCATTTTTTGTAAGCCTCGGGGACGCGCGAATACATGAGAATACTGTGAGCATGTTTCTTTACAACTTACTGGGACCTCCCAAAAAGGCTGCTAGCTGCTAGTAGTTGCTCGCAAGTATCTTGCTTTTCATTCTCAATGTGTCCCACAGGTCTTCACAACATGGTTAGCATGTAACAAGGATAATGCTCATTTTGAAATTATCCGCAAGACTCAAAAGATATAATGATATAACTGCCCCCCCCCCCCCCCGGCCCCATGATTCCACATTCCACCTTTTCTTTGCAGCCCTACGCAATTCTTGGAGAAATCGTGACGGGGAATTGTCATAAAAAGTGAGCCGTGTTCACTAAGAAATGCCTGTGTTTGGCCCTCTGGAAAGGTAGAGTAACTACCCACATCATGTATGTTTTCAGGACTCACAAGTACATAACTCAGCAACCCTCGCAAACGTCCAAAACAACTCACGCTACCAAGAGGCGGGACAGCCTCTCATGCACCAGCTCCATGACTTGCGCAGCACCCTCTGAGTCGTCCCTCTGTTCGCATACACTGCAGAAGCCCCCAAGCACATCTCTGAGACGCTCCTCCTCGAAGTCCTTGCCTCAACTTGCTAACTGGTACCGACGTACATGGAACCCGATGGAAACTAAACAACATCAAAACACCTTTACGAACACTTGGGAAACATTCGAAGGCCCGCAAGGGAGTCGTTGTAGCGACTGTGCGAAACTCACACAACAACGTTCTCTTCTAAGATCTTCTAAGCTTGTGGGCATTCTTCCATTTCCGCGCAAAATTCGCTTCCTGCCGAAAGGCGTCTAGCAAGCGCCAACCCTTTTTTCTGCTCGTTTTTGTGACGCCCCCCCCCCCCCCCCCCCCCCCCCCCCCCCCCCCCCCCCCCCCCCTCCCCGGCGCCCTGTCAGATCGCTTGGAGGAGCCGCAGACCGATGCCTGCGGCTCCGGCCAAAAAATGTGAGAAACCTGCTCCCCTGACGCCTGACACCAATAGCAGTCCCTACGACCCTTCCTCACTAGAGCTGAAACGTTGCCCCCCCCCCCGAAACCCACCTAAGACTGTTTTAATGCTTCAACATGAAGTATGCTCGTGAAGCAATGTTCAGCACATGTCTGTCTGCTCTCAGAACATGTTGGAATCCCTAACCATCTCTCTCTTGCCATAACCATCCTTCCGAAGCCCAGCGGCTCCTTTTCGCCAAAATCTTTTGGCAAACGCATCGAAGCCGAAGCTCCAGAAGCTCGGACTGCCAAGAGGCCAAAGGCTTTGAGCGCATGACATCCAAGACCTGGCGGCTCCCGTGACACACATCACAAATACTACACGCGTGTAGTCACGCCTGCCTACGGCGGTTGGTTGCCTTTGGGCGCTAGTGTAGCTTTCAGTGTGTAGGTTGCGGAGGAGAATGGCGGTTGTCAGGCGGTTGTCGCTACTTACTGCAGTTGTTGATTGTGGCTTTGTTTGCGTCGCAGGCATCTCCAAAATCCCGCCTGCTTGAGTTTCAAGCTCTCCTCGCCCGTCTTCTTGCACTCGGCTCGAAAAAAGCAGAGCAGTCGCTCGTCACCATCACTGTCTGAAGCCTTGGACCTGCCAAGCAGATACCGCTTCATCTGTGCACGCTCGGAATCAAAGGTGAACTTCAGGAAGTCTTCCTCACCCGCCGTCCACAGTTTGCTGGCTTGGCACTCGTCGAAGATCAGCGTCTGCAGCTCTGTCCCTGGAGTCGAATCTATTTGCCGTTTAAGGCTGTCCATGAGCCGCCAGCTCACTGCAACGAACTCGGATGCAGGGAGATTTATGTAGAGGCGCTCCAAAACAAGCATGGCGTCACTGCAGGAAATCTCCTGCGCGTCTCCCACCTCACCTTCGAAAGCCCCCAACATCTTGGGCATCGCTAGCCGCCAGTAGCGCCATACATGTTGCTTGCACAGCTCTTCCAGCTCCATCTTGTGCAGACATGGTTCGCCATCTGTCTTGCACATGTCAAGACTGCGAGCACAGTGCCCTCTGAGAACCTCGACGTCGTCAAAAGCCGAATCAGGCCAGAGCAACATCAGCTTCAGGTTTAGCAGCTGATCTTGTTGCATACGTCCCTGTCCATACATTAGTTGAAGTTGAAAGATGAAGCGATCCTCAGGGTTTCAGAGCTGCTTTTCCACAACTTGCTTCGCACTCAACACGTTTGGATGCTCGATCCGATCCCTCTGACCTGCAGCCCCTCCAATTGCCCCGGGCGGATAGCTGCCGCTGCCTGTCAGACTCTGTTTTAGCAACATAATGATTCCAGATGTCCAAAGACTGTGAGGTTTGCATGGTCACTCTCAACAAGCGGAACCACATTTTTGCCCCGCTTGTGAGCCGAGCTTCCCTCCACCCACCCCCTGCCTCCCGTAAGTGGTCAAGCATCTTCTTCCACAGTCCAGCCCGCCCTCCATTCAGGCACAAGGCAAATGCCTGGGTGGCACAACATATGAAGACACATGAGGACGTCCAGGCTCCTACTGAAAGGCAACACAGCATCCAGAGGCAGCGAAGTTGCATGAAAGCTTGGCGCCAACAATTTTCTGACCTGCACCAAAATAACATCTTCAGGAATCTCACTCTCTCTCTCTCTCTTTTCCTCTCTCTCTCTCTCTCTCTCTCTCTCTCTCTCTCTCTCTCTCTCTCTCTCTCTCTCTCTCTCTCTCTCTGCCGTGCCATCTCAAAGGTCAAGCAAACCAGGGCATGCAAAGCAGTAACCAACTCAGCAGCTCTCAGTCTTCAGGAATGAGCCGGATTTGCTTGAATCGTGAGGCAATGCACTGCCTAAGGAAACCCCGGGACAGCGAGCAAGAGTTCTTCAAGGGCACCTCCGCCAGCGATTGCTCGTCACATTCTCTATTCTGCAGCATCTCCTCTTGAAGGTACACCTCGCTCTCTGCAGGGAGTACTTTATAGGTTCATGGCAGTTTCAAGGCTATTCAAATTCTACGTAACGTGCATTTGGAGGAAGGGTCCGTGAAGAAAGGGCTCTACCGCTGGAACTCGCTGCAAGCGGATTCTGTGATATGACCGGTAGCAAGCAGAAACTGTCGGTGACAAGATGGGTTGCCTCCAGCAGCTCCATGCCAAGATCATGCCAGTCAACGGGGGCTTCATCCAGGCTGCGGATCAGACTTTGCAAGCTGCCGGGCTTGAATTGACGTCGCGTCGACATGTCTGAGAAGATGAGGGCCACCTGCTGAATCCGTTCCTTGAAGCGTAAGTTCTGCGGTTGCAAAATCTGTCCCCACTCGAGTTCACCACGGTCCAGCTTTTTTGCCAGCTCTTGGACAGAGTCGGCTTGCAGCCCAAGTGCTAGGAGGGCATCCTTCTGCTCCTGCAGAGCGTGCAAAACCCCATCTATTGCAGCCAGGCGCTCTGCAGACGACACGGCCTCCGTAGGGCCAAAGGCTCTGCAAAGCTTCGGCTTCCAGGTGGCAAAGAACTCCTTGTGTGCTGGTCGCGCCGTCGAACTCTGGATACGGCTCAAGAGCGTGCGCCGCAGCCACAGCACCTGCGACAACTGATGCTTCAGCTTTGTGACGCGGTCCGCCAGACAATCCTGCTCTGGCCAGCGCGCCAGGAAGGCATCCCTCTCCTGCTCTACAAGTCTCGCCGCAGACGCCCTGTAGGCCTTGAAGCCAAGGGTGGATCGCAGCGTAGCAAGCTTCATGGCAACCTCCTCTGTCGCGGAGTCGCGATTGCCCTCAAATGACTCTAATAACTCTGATGAGGGGTCTTCGTAGATGTCAGCGGCTTGCCTGAGCTCGGAGGCAATGCTCTGAGCCCTATCCTCCACAAGAAGCATGTGTTCCAAACACGTCGCCAGGGAGTCCACAAAATCTCCAGCTCCTTTCAGGTTTTCCGGTGGCTCCAAGCCGGACTCCAAGCACTTTCGGGCGACTTTGCCCTTGATGACAAGGACGCAAGCGAAGCTCGCCATAACCTTTTCGAAGTTCTCGAGAGATTTGCTGGCGTTGAACCTGGCGATGTCTTGCTGAAACTGCCACAACCGCTGCCTTCTGCACAGCCCTCTCAATCCGTTTATGTACTTGTTGAAGCGCACGTTGAACTTCTCTGGGCTGTTCCTGAGCAACTCGAAGTCCATGAACTGGTAGCACTGCATCTCATCTCCAAATCTTGCGGAGATGGGCTCTGTGCAAATTTGTTCTTTGCTGAGGCAGGGGTGCTCGAAGACATCGAAGAGGCTGGTCACTGGCAGCGTCTTGCCTTCAGGTTTCTTTACAGAGAACGAAGTGTCCACAGCGTCTAGGCCTCTTGCCCATTGATGCTGCAAAAAAGCATCGGGCAGTTGCCCTGCCTGTCGGAGCGCGTACAGGTTCACCTTCTCGGCAATCCTCCTCTGTATCCACATCGGCTCTGGGTCTAAACCCTCTTCCGCGCCTGTGCCTCTCATCTTCGTCCTGCCCTCTACCTCCTCTGCAAGCTGCCTCATCACCATCTCCCGCTGCACATGCCAGACGTCCTGATCTTCTTGGCCCAGCATTTGCAAAAGTCTGTCCAGGTAAAGGCCCATTAGACTCACCAGACGGTCCCAGCTTTCCTTCTCGTGGCTGTTGGAGCCAGGCCCGTCGCGCAAGAGCTCCAGGATGCGTTCCCTGTGCTTCTCCACGGCGAGCCGCCTCGCCTCGATCTCCTCCGCATTCGCTTCAAGTCTCTGAAGAACCTCCTCAACCTCGACCTCGTCTGCAAGCCCCAGCAGGTCCTGTCGGAAAGAAAGCTCCGCCTCCTCCTTCTCCGGCATTGGGCTGAAACTTGCGTCGAGGAAGTTATACAGCTTCTCGCCAGACTCAGAGTCTGAAACAGCCACCTCCATGTTGCTTAAGAGCTCCATGACATCCGTGTCTGTGGTTTCTGTGTCTGACATTAGGCTCCTTGCTGCTTGCAAGAGCCTTTCCAAGGTGTCCGAGGTGTCCTCGCTTCTGCCAAAGCGAGCCAGGAAGGACTGCAGAAGCTGGGACCGTGCAGCAATGCAGTGGGAGTCCAGCACTCTCAGCATCCTGTGACCCACCTGGTAACACCCTTCAGCGGAGTTACAGGTCGATGATGCAACGGAGAGCTCCTGCACTCTGCCACGCAGCGAAAAGACTGCGCATGTTCCTAGACAAGATGGCGAAGAAAAGCAAAATTATTTTACTTGGAACATCCCCACCCTCTCTTGGTAGAGATACTTGGGGTTGGCTCTGGGGCTGGCCACTCTGAGGGACATTCTGAATTGGGCCTTGGAGAGAAACTCTCGGGAGACTGGGCGCTCTGGGGAGACCAGGGGCACTCTGCGCTTGGGCACTCCAGGGACTCTGGGGTTGGGCACTCCATGGAGAGAATCTGGGCCTGGGACACTCTGGGACACTCCGGGACATCAGGGTAAGGAAACTGTGGGGCTGGCCACTCTGGAGACACTCTGCCTCTCTGGGGTTGGGCATTTTTAGGGAGACTCTGGGCTTGGGCACTCCAGGGACACTCTAGAGTTGTCACGCCAACTTCAGGAATGAGCGATCAGAAGAGTTCCGGGCGAGGAGAAGAGTTCCGGGCGAGGAGGAGAATTTCGGGCGGGCGAGGAGAAGAGTTGAGTTGAGTTTAACATCTAACAACCCTACACCGAGGGTGGGGAAAAACATTTTAAGCTCCTGAGAACTCATGGCTCTCGACCCTTTCCACCCACTCCTTGGCTTCGCTTGGGCTTCTCTTGAGCATGTTTAGTAGGCACAGCTCCTTCTGCAGGGACTCGTAGAACTTGTGCCGCTGGAAGTCGTGGGACTTGACAGTCTCTAGCAGCCGGACGGTGTCCCAAAAGCAGTGGCAAGATGCTGCGAGCTGCTCCTGGCTTGGCACCTGGGAGGCTATGTCCAGGAGCCTGGAGAAAATGCCGCGCGCGGCCTCTTCGCAAAGGAAGGTGTACCTACTCCTCAGCAGCAGGCTCACGTCCAGAGACAAGCTTTCGGAGTTCAGCTTCTCTGCCACTTTCTCCAAACGGAGGTGCTCCGGGTTGCACAGCTCGAGAACGTAGCGGTACTCCAGGTTGTGCTGCTCTTGGCAGACGTCTCGGCCCCAGACCTGTTTCAAGCGATCCAAGAGCGCTTGCAGTCCACCAGCTGCAGTCGCCCGCTCTCGGAGCGAGTGCAAAGCCTGCTGCAGCTCACGCTGATCAACTAGGTACTTCCCAGACTTCGGGATAAAGCCGAGCTCTTTGCGCAGGTCTGCCTCCTTAATAGCCAATCCGGACAGCACCTCCAGCGTGCGCTCCTCTTCGGTGCCCTTCAACAGGGCATCGATCTGCTGCAAGGCTGCCAGCAGCCGCGTGCCATCATGATCACGTGGAGCAGAAGATAGACCGGTGAAACCCATGAAAAAGTCGAGAGCTTCCATGAAGGCCTTTTGCTCGAAGCATGCCGCGGTCTTGAAATAATCAAGCCTTTTTGAGATGTCGCAGGTGACATGCTGACTGCCTGCCCCTGAAAGGCTTGGCGTGACGAGCAATGCGTATTCAAAATCTTTATACTCTTTGTGGTACGTCTCCTTCGTGAAGCTTGCATCCCACTTCTTCTCAGCCATGCTGGCAGCTTCTTTTTGCCGGTCTCCTAATGACTTGAACAGCCCCTTTGCCTCGGCTTCCCAGTCGCTCCACTGATCACATCCACGCAGAAGAGACAATACGAAAGGTAAAGAGGACTCTTCGTTTGCGGCGGAACCGTATTCCTGGAGCAGGTGAGCTTGCAGGCCCCTCAGCAGCTCCAAGCGCTTGTCCGTCTTCTCTCCTGCGCTTGGCCCAGTCTCCACCTCGAATTCGGTATGTTGGGCCTCCAACGCTTCCAGCTTCTCTTGCAACTCTTGGATTCTCCCACAAAAATCCGACGACTCTTGGTGCTCGGCCAAGCTTTTGAAGTAGGCCAAGATTTCGCCAGACTGATTGCGCGATTCTGGACCATCTATGAACAACAACAAGCGACGTGTAGCTTGCAACAGGCTGGCAGTATTTCGGTTGCTGGAAGCTTTGGACGAGCTCCCGGCAACTATTGGTCCACTTGGCCCAGTCAACTTCCGAAACACTGCAATGACGTCAAAAAAGTCGTTCATGGCACTGCACGCCGCCTCATGTGAGGAAGAAGTCTGCAAAGCGCTTTGCACAGTCGATTCCAATTTGCGAAACTCCCATATGTCTGCAGACTCTTCTCTGATCCAATCAAGTGCAAAGATGCACAAACTCCGCAAGTTTGCCTTCAGCGCTCTGAAGAAATGTTGTCGTTGGGATCCCTCCAAAATCCTCATCTCTTTGAGGAACGCCTCGACCAGTTCAGAGAGCTGCTGCGTGCGCAAGCCCATCAGGGAGAGGTTCGCCTCTTTGGCCCTTTGGCAAAGCTGCTCCTTGGCTAGGGAGCTCTTTGCTTTGTCCATAAACCAAGTCTGGCTGTATCTCACAAGTGCCAGCTCAAGTTCCGACAACGGTAAAGGACATTCTGCCGGACGTGAAGCGCACAGCTCCAAGTGAAAAATCCCATCGGACTGCAGCAGTTCCAGTATGGCTCCGATCTGTGCCTCCAACTCATGATGCACGCAGCGTGGCCCTTCCATGTTCTGCCGCAACTTGCGTGCAACGTCCCCTGGCAAGTCAGCGGGACGGAAGGCTTCGATGCTTCCGGAAGTCTCGGACGGTGCCCTGATCTTCTCCAGCGCTGCAATCACAAAGGTATCCTGGAAGGTGCTGGTCAAGGGTACCAACCTGTCAGCTCCCAGCTTGTCGCAGACTTTCTGGAGGTTTTCCATGAGCAGCACGCGCTCAACTTGGCTTAGCTGGCAAAGCATGGTCTCTGTGATCAGGGATTGAATCCAACCTGAAGCTTCCTGGAACAGCTGCAGCTCAGGTGGCGGCACGGCAGGCACGGGGATGTGATCCGACAGTGCGCCCAGGAGCTTTTCATCCATGTAGGATTTCGTTGGCCCACGCATTGTCTCAGGCTCGGGAGAATGGCATCTCGTCCTGAAAAATGATTTGAAGGATGACCACAAGGAGGGAGTCACCGTCTCAGGCTCGGATGCTGCATGTTGGTACAGTTGCAAGAGCTCCTCCGAAGTTACACTTGACACCAGCTGCTCCAGATTCGAGTTGTGCCAGGACCCGAGCACCCAAATCTGCAAGGCTGACAGCTTCGGGATGCAGGCACGCCAGTGCTGGCGTGCTACCTTGCAGACACCCTCCTCGAAACTATCCTTGCCAAGCTGGCTGTCAAGTGCCAGGCAGAGCTTCTCCAAAGTGACACTGAACCCCTTTTCGACCGGCTGGCTTATCTGGGAAAGCATGCCCAACAGCTGCTCCGGAGGAAGAACACCGGCACGGCTCGCTCTGACGGCAACGCCCATCGCATGCTTCTTCTCAACAAGCTTTTCTTGCAATGTGCACTGCAAGTCGGAAGGTAGGAACGGTTCTGGGCTGTAGAAGATGCAGCTGTCAGAGCTTGAAGCGGGGATCTCAAGCTCTAACTCCTCAGCTTCGACTTGGTGCACGTGCACGTCCTGCTCTTGCTCTTGCTCTTGCTCTTGCTCTTGCTGGTCCTCTTCCATCTCCACCTCCTGGTGGTCCTGGTGTATGTCTCTAACCCTCTGCGCGAGCAAAGCTTGCAAGTGCTTCCGATTCTCTCGCTTCTCTCGCATCTGCTGATTCCCTTTCAGCAGCTCTTGCTTGAGTCGTCTGAGCTCCTCAGCATGAGCTTTGCGCCGGATCCTTAGAGCTCCCAGTTGCTCGTCTAGCAATCTGAGTAAGTCCTCTCTCGACTCTTTCAGACTGTCCTCCTTCTGCTTTTCGTTGTTCAAGGACTCGACGAGTTGTTCCACGCGGAGCTTCTCCTGAGTGCTGCGGTCGCGGGCTTTCTGCGATCTCTCTATCTCGCGCATTAGGTTGTGAGCCGCAGAGACCGACTGCAAGTCTAGCCGATCTACCTGAGCTCTAAGGTCGTCGAGACCAGTCTGGGTCTTCTCGAGCTCTGCCTGTCTTTGCTCCAGCTTGGCCTGCACACTCTCCTGGTCCGTGTCGATGTGGGCTGCATGCTGCTGGCACTGCGCCAACTCGTCCTCCACATCTGCGATCTCCCTTGCAGTTTCATCCCGGGCCATGGCGTGCTCGGCCTCGCCACTGGTCTCCTTCGCATCATCGATCAGATCGTTAAGTGCAAGCTCGAGGCAGTCAACGTTCCGTTGTGGTCGCTGCGGTCCTCGTCCATCACGCTTGTCCTCCCTCAAGTGTGCCTCACCCTCGTGGTCCTTTCCACGTCGGTGCGCTTTGTTGCGGTCACGGTTCCGATACTCTTCCTGATTCGCTACTGCCTCGTGCAGGTCGATGCGATCAACTTGTGCTGTAGTGGAAATTAAAAGGGGAATAATGCCGAGCAGAGAGAACCAGGCGTTATGGTTGGTGGACTCGATGTCTTCTCCTCGTGACACATGGCCCTTGTAGCGGTGCTTGATGGTTGCCTTCATCTTTTCACGATCCAATACCATGTGCCGTTCTTTCTGCTTGCTCCATGTACTACCCTTGTCCTTCACATGATCCAAGCCAAACGCACCTGGCTCACCGCCCTCGCCTCCAATGGGCGGGTGGGCTGTGCCTCGCAAAACACAGCTGGCCGCCACACCATCCGCCGCAAAAGCCATCTGGGAGATGTCTACAGCCTCGTTGGCGTGCTCGATCCGGATCTTCCCAGCACAGCCAGCTCTGCCGGACAAGCCGGTTTTTCCAGGGGCACCGCCTGGACCACCTTCCTTGCCCTCCTTTCCCCAGCTGATGCAAGTCTGACCGCTGCCACTCCAGCTCGTGTCCGCAGCCTTGCCATCCTCGCCGTCCTTGCCTTTCCTCCCCCTGTCGCCGTTGCCCCCGAGTTGGGCTGTTCCACCGTTGCCGCCGTTGGCTTTGATGCCCTTCAGCTGATGGAAGTCCTGGGCGGGGCATACTTCGAGGCCAGGGTCAAGGAGCAACGAAGCAGCGGTCTTGCACACAGGGCATGGTTTGCACTCACTTAGGGTATCTTGCCCCCATGTCATGTCTCTGAAAGATACTCTACGCCTGTTGTACACAGCTGTGAAGCAAAACAGAGGTGCACCTTGATCACGTTGGTCACCTTGATAGTCACATGCCCTCCATGCTCACCATCTTGGCCATGACACCCGTCAGAGCCCTGCAAGCCCTCGGGCTCACTTCCTGCACTTCAGCATTCTACACGTGACTCAATTTCTAGAGAGCCTTCTGCACTGTAAAGCCCCTTGACCCTAACCCCACCTTTTCGCCGATCTTGGCCACTGGCCGCGGTCTGGTAGAGGAACTTGCCACCGTCTCTACCAGAGCTGTCAATCTCTGCTGGCAAGAACTGGGCATCCTGCGCGCGGACAGTGAGGTCAACTCCTGGATAGCAGGGGTTCTTGTCCAACACGAAGCAACCCCCGCAAACCACTTCAATCTCGTCCACGTATCGGGCCACGACGTCTTTGTAGTGCAGGTTGAGACTGTTGATGGCGTTAACTGCGTCATCGAACTTGGCCTTCATGGCTGGGTGCTGATCAGGAAAGCTGGTGTTGTTTTTGAGTTGCAATCGCATCTCATCATGGATAAGGTCCTTTCGGGCATGCGCTCAAGTCAGCATGCAGGGGGCAACTACCTCAAGTTGCCAATTTTGAGCTGGAGCCATTTGCTTGGGGTTGCTTCAGCAATGAAGATCCGTAGACCCTCGTTTCTTACTAAGGAGCTCAAGGGGCTTTTCCAGGATAGGCTACACTGCTTTTACTTGACAGGCGGCTTCAAAGGTCGCGTGACTCACCATCCCTCAACGCCTTAACGCCTAACCCAAACTCCAAACCCAAACCCCCAACCCGCAGTCCTTTAGTCTTGGTGGGAGCTCCTCGAAGCTCGACACACCATTTGGCTCGCAGCGAAGAACACCCTGGCTGTCAAACTGAAGGCCCCTACATCCAGCACAGATGTCGTGCTCGACCAAGTCTCTAACCTGATCATGAACCTTACTTCCTGTCAGATTAGTTGCGTAGAATTGGGCTCGTCGAATCTCTTGCCCATCTGTGCCCACGTCGAGCACGAGCTCGGGCTTGGGCGCATGCAAGGAATCGTGCACGACTTTCTGCAGCCTCCGGCAAGCCTCTGCCTGGCTCTCTCCTGCAATCCTCTGATGCTCAGCGCTGCTCACGCACGCTCGAAGTGCGTTCAGCTTGGCTTCGAGCCCGTCCCCTTCTGAGATCCTTTCCCAAACCTCCTCGCTGAAGCCACTAAGAATGTCTTGCAGGGTGCTGGCTCTGCGGCACACTCGCTCCACTTCATCCTTCCGGGTCCAAGATGGATCAGCCAAGGAGTTGCGCAAGTTCGTAATGAGCTGCATGAAGGCCTCACCTGCACTCTTCTCCAGCAGCTTCTGCTCCTTCTCCGTCTGGGCCCTGTCCATGTCTTTTCGAAGATTCTCCTCGGCTTATCTTCATAGCGAAGAAGACTACATTTTTGCTAGACTGCTAGGGGTGACTCAAACCAGTTCACTTTCAATCTCTTCATGGACCTTAGGGCCTAGGTTCTCTGTCCACCAGGAGAGCCTGGCGCCGCATCTGCAGGTCCCGTATCTCACTCTCGAGAGCAGCTTTCGTCTCCTCAGCCTCCGTGATCTCCCGATTCTTGGCATTGAGGTCCTCTCGCAGCTGGTCCTCAGGTCGGTGCCGAGCAGAAACAAAGCACACAGCACACCCGGTGCAGACCCCCCCACAATCGCCCTGCAGCGAAGAAGGAGCCAAGTCTCCACATGCTGCTCGTGGGACTTTACAGTCGACTCGGCAGCCTGGGAGTCTTCCTTGAGCACTCGCAGCTTCTCTTGGGCGTCCCGCAAATCTTTGCTTATTCTGGCCTTGATTCCGGAGAGGTGCCCCAGCTTCTCGCTGCTCTTACTCTCAGCGTCCTCCCTGTCGCGCCTTTGCTTCTCAATGAGCTGCTCGTCCCTCGCAAGTTCCTCCTCCTTGTTGGTAATTAGCTTTCGCAAGGCATCCGAGGCATCCTGGTCCACTTCCAGCGCAGCCTGCTCGTCCGACAGGAAGCGCTCCTCGCATCCCAGACATCAAGGATTCCGAAGGATTTGGGCTCTATATACTCTTATGGCATCTTACGACTCCAAAGAAGAGAACGTTATTGATGGATGTCCTACGTTCCATGTTTGTTCCATGTTCATGTGCTACGCTCCATGCTGCTCCCTGCTTGAGGGGCCTTGGTCGCTTCTGCTCGCATCTCGGCCTTGGCTTTCTGCCGGCGCTGCTCCTTGCAGATCTCCTTGCGCATCGCCTGTGAGAAGCACTATTTAAGGCTTTAAGGCTCACTAGGGTACCACATTCACCCGCAGAGGGCGTGGCTCTACGACCCCGAACGCCTTCAAGTACGTATCCTTCAGGACTTTCAAGCAGGTCGTCTCTGTCGTCTCGTCACCGTCCCCAAGAAACTCCTCTGCGCAAAGGTTCTGGAGCTCCTCCACGGTGCTGAGGGTCCAGGGCGCTTTTGAGCAGCTTACGCTTTGCTGATTTGTGTTTTGGGGGTTCCTATTTGCTTTTTGCAAGGGGGCGGGGGGGTGGCACAGTAATGTGTTAGGTGTCAAAGAAATATGGTGCTTGCCGCTGGAGAACTAACAAAGAGCAACAGCCAGAGAAAATACTTTGAAAATACCCAGCTTCCTGGAGGAGGCTGAAAAGCTCGTGCCTTTCTCCAATTTTGCGCACGCCGTCCGTGCAAGGCTCTAAGGGCTCGCAAAAGAGGGCGTTGAATTCCAGCAAAGAGCTCACCTGCAGGGTTTGGAAGAACGGTGGAAGCTCAAGAAAGGTTCTCTCATGACAAGATGCTGCCAGCTACTTTGCCGTGACTTCGCAGGCAATCTTGCACGGACCACGCCTTCGCAAGATTGGCACGCTCGTCCCTAAAGCCAGCCGCAAGGGTCGTGGAATCAGAGAGGCTGCACTTATGCACTTCCTGGAACCTTGCATGGCACAGTGCAGCCCACAAGTCCTCTTCGCCCTTCAACTGTGATGTCAGGTGCGATATTCGAAGCTTCAGGTCGATGGCAGCATTATCCTGAAACATCTTGGCCTTCCCAATGGGAACGATGAGGAAGAACCGATCTTGCACTCGCAGGCCTTGCACTCGCAGATCTTGCACTCGCAGAATAGCAAGCTTTACCTCACGGCAGCATTCGACGTTGGACCAAGGAATCTCAAGCGGTACGTAGTCCCGATGTTGAGAGGTGAGCAGCCGAGCCTCCGTGAGCCTGGCTTGGGGAGATGCAAAATGCTGGTTGACAAAGTCGAGAATCTTGCCCAAGTCCTTTGACTCCTCCCCGCCCCAGTCGCTCACAAGCTGCTTTGTCTGCTGCTCAAGGGCCAGCGAGGTGTTGTTAACACCATCCACGATGTAGGGGTTAGTCTGGCCAAGCAGCGCATCCAACGCTACAGACACCAGGCTGTCGATGCCCGTAACTTCCTGGCCATTGTCGAAGGAATCATATCCCGCCAGGCAAAGACCCAGGGTGCGCAGGCGCAACTGGATCTGCCGCAAGTCCATGGAGCCGCATTGCTGCAAAGCCTCCGCCACTTCTTGGGCCAGGCGTTGCTTCCGGACCACAAGATGAGAGAGCTCGTCTTTCACAAAGTCGGCGTTGCCCCGGACTCTCTGGATCTCCTGGATCTCCTCACCCTTCGCCAATGGATCTGAGTGCAAAAGGCGAATCGCAACCTGCCTGCCCGCATGCTGGAACACGACATAGTCTGCGCTGCTGCCGCGTATTTCTTCATGAGATGTGAAGCGCCGTTCCAAGGCCAGGAAACCAGCACTCTTCTCCAGGCAGGCAATGCACCGATCGAGGCAATCCACTGTGTAGTCCTCCTCTGCTGTATCCTGGAACAAGATCTGCGCCTTCTCCTTCTCGAGACGGGCAATGGATTCTTCCTTCTTGGCGACTTCTGCTCTGAAATCAGCCTCCCGCGTGGCCTCCTTGCTCTCAAGCTGACATTTGTAAACAACCCAAGGGTCTGTGAAGTCCTTGCAGTCTGGAGCTCCTGCTTCGGACCATAACCGCGAAGCCAAGGCACGTGCCGCCCGGCGCAGCAACCCTGGCTTAGACCCTGCCTGGTCTTCATCTTCATGCAGGCGGGAGGAGAGCTTCTTCAGCAAGTACTCTGCGCCACCCGTTCCAGGCCTCTTTTTCTTAATGAGCTGCTGGAGCCGATCAGTGTCCGAGAAACCTTTGCTGGCAGCGAGCTTCAGGGAGCTGACCATCACGTCCAAGACCTGCTTCGGGTCATCACGGTCAGCGCTTTTGGGAATTTCAAGGTACGGCTCCAAGACTTCCAGCACTGCACGGCACCACCACTTCTGCTTCATCGGAGCCAAGGCTTGAACAGCGTCACATAGCTCTTTATGACCAAAGACACTGGTCAGTACTTCCAGCTGGTACACAAAGCTCTTCGTCGCGCGCTGGAGCTTGTACTCCTGGAGCTTGGGGTGTCGCTGGACACGGGACGCCGCAACCACCTTCTGCCCAAGGAACGACAAAAAGTCCCGAATGAGATTCACTCGCGCTGCGGCTGCAGGTTTCCAGAATTCATCGCGGATTTTTTTCCTGTTGGTGAGCGCCTGAATGTCAGCCTTGAGGCCCTCACGGCAATGCTGAACTTCCAGCATCTTGTCCTGCCTCTTCCTCTGAAACTCCTGAAAGATGTACCTCGACGCTGACAGCAGGTCTGGGTCTGACTGATGCTCACTACAGACATTCGGCAACTTGCTGAGGATGGCCTGCAGCTTGCTGGAAGGGATCGATCTCGCTGTCAAGCGGACTGATCCGCTGTTGATCTCCTTGGCTAGCTGGCGTGTAAAGGCTTCAAGCGCGCCCATGAACTCAGAGCTTGCTCCTGGGCAGTACACGCAGTTCACCTGCCCAGCTGCGAGGCTGTCGATGTTCAAGCCGAATCGCATTGCATGGGAGCTTGCATGCAGCAGCCGGACCACGCTCTCAACGAGTTGTGGATCCAACTGGGACTTGGCAGAAGCCAACTCAAAGGACTTGGCCTGCAGTTCAGCCTGCTTTTGCTTCATGAGCTCTTCGTCTTTGCGGCTCTCCTCATCCGATGCTGCCTGCATTTGGCCGTACATGGACAGCATGCGCTGAAGCTGCTGCTCGGAGCTGCTTGCCTGAGCCAGGCTGTTCGCTTCGGCCTCATTCCATTGCAGAAGTTTCTTGATATGCTCCTCTCTCTCCTTCAACTGCACTAGGCCTCTTCCTTGCAAATCTAGGTCGAGCTGGCAACGGGTAATCTCTTGGCAAACTTCCTGTAATCCCTTCTTCGCCTGCTCCAACTCCAAGAGCTTCGGCAACGTTGCTGGGTCGTTCGAACTGGATTTGAAACGTCGTATTAGGGCTTCGCGCAGAAGCTCCCAAGCCCCTGAGTGCAACATCTCAGCTCCATCCGTGACATGGAGAGCATGGAGAGGGCGTGAAAGGTCCAACTCTTTGTTCGTGAGGCCCTGGTCCCTAAGCAGGTATCCGAAAGCTTTCTGGGCATCCGCTGCTTCATCCGGAGAAACTGGGGGCAGTTTAGGAAAGAGGTGTTCTTCGAAGAAGTTGCTGATTGGCTTGGTTCCGAAGGAGCTGGCGACCTGTGTCGACCCATCCAAAACTAGTAGATCCAGCCCCTGAAGGAGCCTTTTTGCCACGGAAGGTTCACTTGCAGTGTCTTTGCCGCGCCGACCGATGGTGATGTAGCTGTCGAGCCTCTTTCGGCTCGAAAGAAGCATCTGAGCCGCTTCCAATTCTTGCTTGGTGGCTTCAAGTCTGTCGGTGTACTCTGCCACTGTGGAAGCTGCGTCATCATCATATCGGGTCAGCTCCTGCTTCAAAACTTCAAAAGCTTGGAGCAAGTCTTGGCTGTGGTGCTCACGGACATGGTCCCACTCTTGCTTCATTTTGACCTCCTCCCAGAATTCCTTGGGTGCTTTTCCCTCCTGCACCATAACCTTTAGTGCTTTGTCCAAGACCTGGAAGTAATTGCAAACTGGATGCATTCCTTCAGGGCGTCGGCCATCACGATCCTCTTGGCAGTCGCGATGCGCCCTCGTCTTGATCACGTTTGAGTGGTTCAGATCTTCCGCCTGCTTGACATTGCGGTGCATTCCGACATGCTTGAGCCTCCCAAACACCTTGTGACGCAAGATTTGCAGCTTGGCCCTCTGAAGGTCGGCTTGCGCAGCCTCCTTCGCTGCCTCCGTGGTGACCAGCTGCTCCTGACACAGGGCGATCTTGCCTTCTGCACCCACCTTCAGCTCCATGTCAATGGCGTTCCGCCTCTGAATGCATTTGTGATACTCCAAGGTTTTCTCGTTCACCTCCTGCTCCGCTTCCTGAGCTTTAAGCTTGACTTCGCAGCACCTCTCTTCCAAAGCTTTCTGCCTCTCTTCTGCGCCGGCAATCTGCTCGCCCAGCTTCGCGTGCTCCTGGTCCCGAGATGCTTGTCGGCAGCCTAACAACCGACTTAATCACCCCCTTCTTGCAAGATGGAACGCAGACTTGGGACGAAGAGGTTTGCACAAACCCTCGCGCCTGGCGGAGCCGCCGCCCTTCCTGCGCAGTCTCCTGGAGCCCCACAGCGCAGATGGAGCGCTCAATCTCCGCGAAGCTCCTCCGGGCAGATGCGAGGAGCAGCTTCGAAGCGTAGCCCTCGGAGTCGCCAATCGACTCCCGCGCCTCGCAGATCTTCTCCCACTGCTGGCAAAGGTTCTCCTCTTCATCTTCGATCTTTTGCTCGACAGAATCTTTGAGGCCTTGTAAGGCCAAGGTCTTGGACTGAAGCCTATTCGACAGGTTGTATGCCTTCTGAAAGGATTCGGCCACGGTGCTGGAGTCCTTGTCGCAATATCTACCCCTCAACCGCACCTGCTGCTCTTCCTCGCCAAGCTGGTTGAAGTCCTTCTCCATGCGTTGTATCTCCTGCTCTTTCCCTGAAAGTTCTATCTTCAGGTCCTTGAGCTTGACATTGGCCTTCTGGATGCGCTCTGTGAGTCTCCCGTTCTTTTCCTCGATGTGCTTGTAGATCTCTGTGCGTCTCCTGCTCTTTTCCTCGATCTTCTGCCCGATTTGCTCCTTGGCCTCGCGGTGAAAAAAAGGGTGACAAAGGTCTGCTGCTCTTCTTAAGTCTCGTATTTCACACTGAATTTCTTCGGCGACCTTCTTTCGTTCGAGATCTGCATCTCTTTCTGATTCTAATTCATGTTCGAGATCTGCCTTTCTCTGTAGTTCATAACTGATCTGATTGCACAGCCTGTCACGCTCCCTGTACAACGCCAGAAGCTCTCTCTGTGTGCTCGCAGAATTTGTGAGGGCATTCCGCTGTTGATCCTCGATTGTCCTGCTCTTCTGCCGCACCGCTGTCTCGTTGTCCTTCAGGTTTTGCAAGTGATGGCGCCAGCACGCCTCCTGTGCCCTGCACAGCCGTATCGTTTCGTCTAGCTGCGGCACATCCTCGCATTTTTGCATTTGCAGCCGCACCCTTCGACTCTGCAGCTCCTGAACAAGGGTACCAAGCTTGACCAACTCCTCTCTGTGGAGCCTGTCCAACATGTTGAAGTCGTTCCCTTCGCTCTGCGCATCATACATTGAAGATCGGACGGCTTTGCTGTACTTGGCTTCATCATCCCTCTCCTTTGTACTAAGCATTCCTTCGGAATACGTCTGCTCTGTCTCTTCCTTCTGCGCACGCACGAGCTCACAAAGACTCTGCTCCTCCTCGTCACTGAGGAGTCCTGCGGAACCTTCGGGGCTGCCAGCACTCTTGTAGATGAGCTGACGCAGCTCAGCCTTCATCGTCCTGATTGCTGCCTCCACTTCTGCGCGGTCACCCAGAGTAGAATTTATAAAGCCTCTTCGTACCTGGAGGTCAATCCTCTTGATGTAGCCAACAGCATCCGTGAGGGCAGCCACCGAACCAAGCTGTTGCCAGACGCAGCCGCGTTCCTGCGCGGCTTGGTCCAGATCCGCCACCAGATCTGGGATCTCCTCCGAGAACTGCAATTTGCGGACCTTGCTGCGGAACACCTTGGAGAGGTGCTGCAGAACCCACTTCGCCTCGTCAGAGCAGTTCTCAAAAGAAAAGTGAGGGACCAGGGCCCTGCACACACTGCACATGAGCTTGGCGGGTTGATCTGGCTCCAGGAAGATCTGCTGCAGGTCTTCAAGAATCTCCAGAATTTCCTGTTGGAGGCTCTGCCCGATCTGAGCGTTCTGCACGGCCAGCATTAGCTCCTGAAAGCTGTCGGCCTCCATCATCATAGGAAACCTGCCTGGCAAAGCCACGCCCACAATCTTGGCCTGGCGTGTCACTTTTGCAATGTCTGCTGCCAGAACTCTGCAGAGAACTTCCCCAGGAACTGGCGACGCGCTTGTTGCAAGCCGAGTCCTGAGACTCTGTAGACTCACCTGTAGATTGTAAACCTGCGCCTTCATCGACATGCCAAAATGTGCTGAGCTCGCTTCCAGGATGCCTTCTATCTCAGACGTGACCTTATGTTGAGCCTGCAGAAGTCTGCGTTTGGCATCCTGCCCCAACGCCGGACTGCTCAGCAAAGCTTGTCCAATGTGCCAAAGGTCCAAATTCTCAAGTTGTTCTTGGCTCTCTGCAATCATTCTCTTCCGATACATGGTCTTGAGTCCATAGGCCAGACTTGCCTGCTCACGCTCATCCAAGAAGCGAGTTTCTCGATCAGCACAGCAGGAGACTGAGAAACCCACAGCACCCATCTTGCACCTGTACATGATGGGCTTGCGGAAGTTCTCCGGCACCTCGAACTTCCACCCGGCATCACACGTGAGCTGGAGAAGCCCGTTCTTGTCGGCCCAAAAGACAATTCCGGGTACATGCGCCCTGTCCAAATCTGAAGGGACACCGCTCACGTGCTGGGTCCCACTCGCCTGTTCCAGCTTGATCCGAGCACAATCATCGGAAAAGGAGCCCTCAGCATAATGCAGCGCCCTCGATGTCCAAGCAAGCGATGGATTTTCCTCCGGCCTGGTGGATAAAGTCGTACCGGCTACCTTGTTTGGCAGCTTCAAAAAGGTTCTCTCTCCAGGGGAATTTCTTGCTGAAACCCAAGTTTTCTTACTGCAAACGAACAAAGGCAAAACGCCTGGCTTGCTCATTAGCATCGCGTGGAGATCTGCAATAAGGTGTCCACCCAATCTGCCGAAAGCCTCCTACATAGCTCCGGAACATTAAACACAAGTTCCCAGCAGAGTTGCGAGGCTTGTAACCCCGGAGGATTGCGTTCTCGTCGCCCCAGGGAAATGAAGAGTATCCACATCATCGCTTAAGACAGGTCGGATGGCCTGGACATGTGCGGCCAGTTGGGACTGAATTCCGCACGTCTTAATACTGCTGCTGACAGGCTAAACATCACCAAGCCTCTGCTAGTGAGCTTGCTCCGGGCCTCCGTAGACGCAATCGCCGGTGAAGTCTGCCGAACACTGCACTCCTGAGGAGCCGTGGAGGCGAGTGAGGGGGGAGGGGGGGGGGGTAAGGCCCGAGGCTCTTGCAGATCAACTGTGCACGACCAGCTATGACAGATTAGGAAAGGCGCCTCATGCCGAAACTCATGCTGAAACGCTTGGGCTTCACGTAAGGCACGTTCATCGGTCTCACCGGGAACCTCAGGCTTCATCTCATGTGATATGGAAGCACAGAAGGAGATCAGAGCTTCAGAAACATACGTCGACACTCAAAAAACTTCTTGGGTCCTCAGGGCTGAACATCGATCTTCCAAGAAGCTTGGGCCGGTCTGGGGTGGTGGGTGTTGCAGAAGCAGGCCAGGCTCTCCCTGTACGCCCCAATTGAATGTTGTTCATAAAGCTCTCCAGCCAATGGTTTGGCTTCCAGGAGCCGCTGGAAGACGGAGACCTCGTCCGCCTGGAATGCGCGGAGGGCTTTGAGGCCGGCCGCAAGGACTCTCAAGCCAGACCCAATTGTGGTCGGTTTGACCGGGTGCTCGAACCAAAACTGCCATGAGCCCACGAGGTCGCCTTTGTTCACGAAAAGCGCTGCAATCTTCTCCAGCCCACCCCGGGACTCTGCTGCTTTGGCGAGCTCTGCGCGAAAGTCCTTGTCCGCGGCTCTGACGCTGGCAAAGGTGATGAGAAGCATCTCCGCCCCCAGGACATCTTCATCGAGGAGGGCCATGTAGAAGAGGAGCAGGGCCACTGCAGCGCCGCGGGAATGGCCGGTGAAAAGGATGCACTGGGCCCCTTCCTCCCGAACTGCTCGCACAACATGCGGCTTCAACTCTTTCCACAAATCTTCTGCAGCCGTCCAAAAGGGCTCGTGAACTTTGAAGCTGCTCTGGCCCTTGCTCTGCGCGATCACCTTTGTCTCCCAGCAACGAACCGCCTCAACAAACTGCTTGACTGTTGTGGTTCCACACACGGACACCACTGCGTACCTGGTCCCACCCAAATCCTCTAGCTTGATCCGGGCGCGATCATGGGAAGCGGAGCCCTCCGCGCAATGCAGTGCCCCCGATGTCCAAGCTTCCTCGTACATCTCGGCGCTGCCACGCAAAGCCATCTGCGCAAGCGACGGAGTTTCCTCCAGCCTCTCGGACAAAGACATGTCGGCTACCTTAGTTGACAGTTTCCCACAGTCTTTCCAGGAAAACCTAGTTTCTGAGTTTCCAGGAGTTGCCCATCCAGGGAACCTAGTCTGTCTCTTGCGCCTCTCTGGGAGATCAGATTACTTGCCCTGAGGCACTGTGTGCGCGCGAACGCCGAAAGTACCCAGTGAATCGCCTTTGACATGAAAGTTTGCCAAGCTGAGGGCGAGGCTCAGGTGGATGGGGGTGGAGAGGCTGTGGGAGGGCATGCGTGAGACGCCTTTTCCTTGTAGTCCATGTGCTCCCACTTGTGACAAGGGGGCTAGTGCGGCTGATTGGGCACCATGACTGGGTGCCATGTATGATGGAAGGTCAACTGTGTGACCTTGACAACGCTGCCAAAGTGTATGCTGGCACTTTTGGGGGGTTTTGATGGGCGGTGGAGAGCCAACCCAAACCATGACGCTGGTTGGCACTGCCGCGTGCTTGAACGCTCATGATGGGAAAAGTTTGCCACTGTGTATACTGGCAGTTTAATGGGTCATGACGGCTATCAATTCTTCTGTCAACGTGCACAAAGCGATCGAGGACCCAGGACTCTGGGTAAAGTGGACCTGTGGGGGGGGGGGGGGGGGGGGTGTTGATGCTGCGACAAGGGCGGGCTGAAGGAGTTACTGACTGTGAGAACTTTGGAATCTTTAAGACTCGAAACTTGAACCAACAACAACCTAGTTCCAAAGAAACGAGCTCTCCAATGTGCATGCTACTGTGAAATTTCCAGGTCTCTCTCTCTAATTATTATCAGAGGTTGAAGGGCTAAAAATTGTAAGGAAGTGGAGTGTGTGTGTGTGTGTATCTAGTCAGGCCCGTGCTAAACCAAGTCGGCCTGAAACTGCTATCCTGGTTAAAAGCGGTCTTTCCAAAGTTGCATCTGAGTCTGGTGAAAACTTGTGTCCTTTGGCAGGAAATCTGACAGCGCCTACTGCTGTCTTGCAAACCGACACTGTGTGAAAAGTCTTACCTACCCACGATCCCGAAGCGATGAGGATCCTGGTCTCAAGCGGTCTTTCAAAAGTTGCATCTGAGTCTGGTGAAAACTTATGTCCTTTGGCGGGAAGTCTGACAGCGCCTACTGCTGAGTCTTGCAGACGCGACACTGTGTGAAAAGTCTTACTTACCCACGATCCCGAAGCGCTGAGTGTCCTGGTTAAAAGCGGTCTTTCCAAAGTTGCATCAAGTCTGACAGCGCCTACTGCTGTCTTGCAAACGCGACACTGTGTGAAAAGTCTTACCTACCCATGACTCCGAAGCGCTGAGCTCTGTCTTGCATACGATGACGCTGGCCCGGCAAACTCAGTGCACGAAACCGGTGTCGGCACCTGGCACGATTTTGAAGGCATTGGGTTCAGGGTTGACAAAGGGCTTAGAGGTGGGGAAATAGACTACCCCAGCTACCCGAACCCCTGTGTGAAAAGTCTTACTTACCCACGCTCCCGAAGCATGTGAAATAAATCTCTGAAGGCATGGGGTTGAGGGTTGACAAAGGGCTTAGAGTCTCAGAGGTTCAGAGAGAGGGGTCTAGCTACTACCCGAACCCTTGTGTGAAAAGTCTTCCTTACCAACGATCCGGAAACACGCGAATTTCCTGAAGGCATGGGGTTGAGGGAGACAAAGGGCCTAGAGTATCAGAGGTTCAGAGGTTCGCTTGGGCAGAGAGTGCGGGGGGAGGGGTCTAGCTACCCCAGCTACCTGAACCTCTGTGTGAACAGTCTAACTTACCAACGATCCGGAAGCCTGCGAATTCCCTGAAGGCACAGAGATCATTAAGAAATGGCTTCGAGGCTTAAAGTTTTACAGGTTCAGAGATTCGCACCGGGGGGAGGGGTCTAGCTACCCCAGCTACCCGAACCCCTGAGTGAAAAGTCTCACTTACTTACCAACAGCGACTCCGACCGCCGCATCTGAAACGGCTTTGCGTGGCATGGGGTTGAGGGTTGAGGGTTTAGAGGTTCACATGTTCTGGCCCTGGGCCGGGCTTTGCGCGCAGCAGGGGTCGACAACGTCTGTTCAGGCATGGAGGCCGGACTTCCACAACTTCATGTGAGCTTCTTGGTACCGACGGCCCTCGTCACTCTTCAACCATTCCAGCAGATGACTCTTCATGCTTGACGGTGCCACATTGCCCTTCCGTCTGTCGTGGGCCAACTCCTTCGACTGGGGCAAAGCTTCCACAATCCTTTGTTGCAATGTACGAACAAGTCATCGTGAGGAGAACAAAAACCCGTGACCCAAATTCAGGGTCTGAAATACAACACGTTTTCACGCACGAACAACTAAGACCTGGGCCCTCCCTTGGTGACCCTCGCAAGTGCAGCTTGGAGGTTGTCTGGCAATGCTGTGGGAATTGACGCCAAACGATGCTCTCTCAGTATCTGGCGCAGCCTGCCAGCGCCCATCTCAAGGTCTTGCATCCCGCCTGGGGCCACGAGAGCAACCATATCAGCTGTGGAATGTCCAGGAAAATACTCGTGGAAGCGGCCGCTCTTCTCCAAAGCCCCGCTCTTGTCAAGCACCTGCTGAACCACAGGAGTCTTACAGCGCAGCACTTGCTTCCGACTCTGGCACATGCTCTGCATCACGGCTGATTTGAGCAGGTCATCCCTCTCGTTGCCGAGACATGTCACCAATCCTTGGGCCAGCAACGCCCTGTCCACAGCCTGCGCTGGAGCCAACTGTGCCATGGTGTTGAATTGGTGATGGAGAATCGAGCCGATCCGTTCCACCGCAGCTTCCGGAGCCCGGAGCATGCGAAAGCGAAGGAAAGCTCGCGCTGCGTGCCAAGCGGGGCGGCTATCGCGCGTGGGAAGTGCAAAGAACCGCTTCATCATCACATCTCTGGCCACTGCTGCATAATCTATTTGACATTCGACATCCACAACCATGACCATCTTGGCTGCCACAGAAGCTACTTCTCCAGGCCTGATGATGGCTCCCTCCTGCGCCAGTTTTGGCGACTTGCCTCTCACTCGTCTCGAAATGCCAGGTCTGGCTAAACCTTGGGCTGAAAATATTTAAAAGCAATGAGACGCTGACCCCTGATGCCCAAAAGCTCAATATACAAGGATTTTTGAAGCAGGCCAGGCGCAGTCTGCTTCCACGGTAAAGGTGTCTGGCTTGCCCGCAACAGAAGCAGAGATCAGCGCAATGATCTTGCAGAGGTCTGCGTGGCCACAGTTCTTCAAACAGCCTCGTAAAGCCATCAATCCAGCATGAACTTTCAATGGCAACACGACGTACTGTCCCGGCAGGGCCCATTCTTTTGCAGCTTTTCTAACGTCTGCTGGGACAGAAAGCAAGCCTCTCCACGCCACTCGAAGTCTGCTCACGAAAAGCTTGTATTGCTGGATCAACTCAGCGTCTGGCATATCCCATGTGCGCCTGCCCAAGCGACAAGAAACGTCCCCAAGCCCGAAAGCAGCCGTGATACCATTTTTAGGAGCTCAACCCTTATAAACCCTATTTCTTTGGACAAAAAAGAAAAACACGATCACGTATGATCAAGGCCCGCCTGACAACGTCAAATTCTTCCTTCTCAGGCCACGCGGTCTCTTTCAGCATGGGCTTCATCTCTTTGCAAAAAGCCAGAAAGTCGTTGCACTGCTGTTGGGTCGGTCGATCAAGAAGGACCTTGTGCCAATCGAAAGCACGCAAGCCGAGACCCAGCACTCGCTGCATGTCATCATTGACGCCGACGTCGCCCTGCATTTCTGACACTTCGAAATGCAAAGCCTCCAACATTTGCACTGCATGGGACAAAGCAGCACTGATGTCATTGCTCACCTGATACACGCCCTCTGGCACCATGCAACGCGAATACTCTGTCAAGTGCTGCCTGAAAAAAGGGACTGCGGGCGGGTCCCCAGGCTTGGCCTTGGGCTTTGGGAGCATGATCTTGTCTGACTTGCTGTGGATCTGCGCTCGAGGTCCAGAACACTCGCCTGCGACATCCTTGGAATCAAGAGTCCACAGTGGCACATTCACTTGCACACGCCGTCCAGTCGCATGCGACCGGAGTGTCAAGGGCGCCTTATTGGCTTTCAAGGAAGCTCTGCTGCCTCCTCTGAGCAAAAACTGATTGCGGCGTTCACACTGGCAGTGTGGCCCCAAGGTCTGGCGCGAGTCATCAGGACTTTCAGTGGTCTGCAGAACGCAGCTCTGGAACTTCGCAGGCACTTTGTAGATCATCTCCATGATGCCCCGAAGCACGCCTGGCGCCAGGCGCGCAGCTGCTGTGTACCGCAAAGCTGCCAGAAGTCTGACAACATCACCAGGCCCAACGTGTTGGCGGATCAACGTTGCGACCCGAACCATTTTCTCAGTGTCTCGCAAAGCCTGAGCGTGCTCCTTGAGCTGCTTCAGAGTCTTGTTGGCTAAGCCCTCGATGTCCTGGACCTCAACAGCCTTCTGCGCCATAAGAGTAAAAGGTACCATGACCTTGGGCACCACCTCTTCAAACGCAAGGGCGAAACAGACAAAAGCCACATTCGTCAGCCGTCGTCCAACACTGTAGAGCATGTGCAGTGGTGTCTTGCCGTGGCCAGTGTGTTTCCATGATAATTTGGCGTGCATTGCAGCCACCACTGACTTAAAGTTTTTCATGAGGCCCATGTGAAAATAACTGAAGAAACGGGTGCCTCCGGGAGTTCGCAGAGATGGCTTTGCCAGTCCCAGAAAATCTGCAGTGCCGCGCAATAGAGCCTGGGCTGACTGACGCCGGGCGGTTAGAAGGTGAAACAAATTCTTGTCTTACCATAGGCAGCCTACACGGATTGCGACAACGAATGCTGGGGCCCAAGAAGCTTTTCCATCACCCATGCAGAACAACTTGTCCAGGACTTGCACCAGGTCAGACAGTTCGGCCGCGGCCGGCACATTCCGCATGGCCCTGTCGCACGCAGAGTTTTCTCGGTGCATCAGGCCCCACTCTGTCATAACGGGCGCAGCCCAACACGCAGAGTCTGGGAAAATGTCTTGCCACAGAAGCTCTGCGCAGGAGGAAGAGCTATGCCTGTGCCTGGGCCCACCAGCCGCTATTGCCCCATCCCCCACAATGATGGAAGCGGATTGGCGAAGGCGTTTCCTTGGCTGACTTCTGATCCCCTCCTAAAAGTTTAACTTTTAAGCTCCTTCTTTTCGGTTCTTCAACAACCCAAAAGGTTAAAGTCCTAAGAGCCAGCCAGAAGAAGGCCAAGTTTCATGCTCAGGTCTGACGGGTGCTTTCCTAGCACCTCAAGCGCCAGCTGCTTCATGTTCAAACCTGTGTGATCGCCCAAACCCATGGATTGAGCACCGATCATGGGTGTCAACAGCTGGCCCGAATGCGGGCTCACCAGCTGCAAACTGACAACCAAGACGGATTCTCGTCTGGCAAAGGAGTTTCGGCCCAAAGCCATTCCATCCATCATGATAGCGAAGTCTGACGCAATGTCCAGGCCTGGTAGCCGGGTCTCCAGGTCTAGAGTGTCCATGCACTGCAGAGCACGTGCGGCAAAAAACTCTATCTCGGCACACATCGCGCGACTCTTAGGCAGCTGGCCCAAATCGACGCCTCTGCGAGCATTGCGTTCCTCACATCCACAGACGAACAAACCAAGGAACCCTCAACCCTAAACCCGAAACCCTGAACCCTAAACCCTAAAGCCATGTATTCCTGACCCTCTCACCCCTAACTTTAACAAAGCACAAGCTCGAACAAAGAAAGTGAAGTCCTATTCCTGTCAAGACTCAGCGTCACGTTCGAAGGCCTGAAAGGTTCTGCCCTCGCAGGCGTTGCTGAGGGCGATATCTACCAGGTTTCGTAGGGCAAAGTCTTGCGTGACGTCCACAATGCCTTTGTCTGGCTGGTCCTCCTTCTTGTCATGCGTCTGACTGGACTGGCTGCGTTCACCTTCATTCGGAACAGCAGCTGGAGCATTTGTCTTGCAGCTCACAGGGGCCGGGAACTCCATCTTCTTGATGCGGTCAAAAGAAGACTGGCTCACGCCAGTGAGCCCTGCTGCTACCTTCGTTTTCAAAGAAGTGCTGTGCGACTTTCGCGTCGGCAAGAAGGGAAGAATCTCTCGCAATATGTTCACAGGAAGCTTCTCTACGTTGGCAAGTACATTTGCCAGGACCACTTTGCACTGAATGTTTAAAGGCAGCGTGGATGTTACATAAGCACCACAATTCATCCCACGAGTCCATACCCCAGGCTCCTCAGTCTGGCCAGGGCAGTCGGTACATTCATGGACATCGACATCAACCATGCTTTCCAAAATCGCCCCATCCTGCTCGCTGCATTCCGGTTCCAACTGGATGACATCAGCTGTCAGGTCCAGGTCCGGGTCTTGCGGCTGGACAAGAGGAGAGCCGGTAGGCCACGACAGAGTCATGGAACTCGCATCTGACATGGCAGCAGCATCCTCCACTTCCAGCGAAATTGGCGGATCCATTCTCGCAGCCTACTGACGGCCCTTACACATGAATCCGAATCTCAAATGCATGCCTGGTTGCCTGCAGGAGTCTAGCAGAACTACCGAAATTCTTCGTTTATTATAAGTTCAGGAAAGCCACGTCTGTCTGAAACAGCTTCGGCAATGTTGCAATGCGAATGCACAGTGACACAGCCCCTGCCACACTTCACTCGGAACCCAACCGCATCCCGTTCCCAAAGCGCCACTCCAAAACCTTCCCAGATGCAGTTTGCAAGCGTGCTGGGATGCACAGTCCGGTGTCGCAGACGTCTTGCGTTGCAGCAGAGACGTGTTCAATGCTCGCGGCCTGGGCAAGCGGCCAGCAAGCAGAAAGCTCCATGATGGGGAAGGCGAGGCGTGCTATGAGGAGGTGGGCCGATGCATCGCACGAGAGTGAACCTGGACCACGCGCCCTGCAACCCAAACCCTTCCCCAAATTAGCCGGAGCACAGCCGCCAACTCGAAATCCCACGCGTGCCTGCTGTAAGGGGCGAAAAACCTGAACTCACGCACAACCAAACTTTGGATGACTCTAAACCCTTTCAACCCAGGTTCCTCTCAAAAATGCTGGGGGCCACGACGAAAAACAGATAGAAAAGATGCACCCTAAACCCAAGAAACACCCTGAACCCCAAAGCCTAAACCCGAAACCCTAAACCCTAAACCCCACACCCTCTGAGGTGCCCGGCTGACCCAGTGGAAGCCCAGCTCCCAAGTTGTACTCCTTGGACCCGGAACTGTTGCTTTGCGTATGTTTAGAGGGCCTTCGGAGGGGTTTTCGGGGTTTTCGGGGTTTTAGGGTTTAGGGTTTAGGGTTTTCGGTTGCTGGGTTTTAGGCCTGGTTTCTTTTTTTTGGTCCCAAGGGCGGGGGGGGGGGGGGGGGGGGGGGTTGGGGATTAGGGAGGT
This sequence comes from Symbiodinium natans, assembly GCA_905221605.1. NCBI lineage: Eukaryota > Dinophyceae > Suessiales > Symbiodiniaceae > Symbiodinium > Symbiodinium natans. The sequence continues at coordinate 4,977 of CAJNDS010000737.1, read as the reverse complement.
TGAGCACAAAACCCTAACCCTAAACCCAAACCCTAAACCCTAACCCTAAACCCTAGAAACTAAGGGAATCACGCACTGTTCGGGCACTGGGCTTCTGAGGAGGGGCCCAGTCTGGGTGTCTGAAGTCTACCCTGTGTGACATCATTCACTACGCAAATGCTTGAATCATTGGCGGTCGAACGGGGAAAGCTGGGCAACCGGCCTTGATGGCAACCCGATGCGCCGTGGCCTGGGCAAGCAGGGGGCAGCGCTTTCTGGGCCTGGGCCTGGGCCTGTATAGTTATAGAGTGTTTGTTATTCATGAGCAGGCAGTCTGGCAGTTCGATGCATGCCCACTGGCATCACCCTTTCTGTTCTCAATCTCAGCAGAAGCGGCCATCGCAAATCAAGGTTGGTAATCCAGAGCCCACGCTTTTTACTGGTAACTAGCTGGTAATGCTACTGTCTATCCTGTGTCTGTGTCTACGGTGCCACGTGAGCTCAGGATCACGGAAGATTTCTGTGTCACTGTCTGACAAAACGACACTATAGCAGTCTGGCTTCAAGAAGCTACTACCATTCAGTTCTGGATGTCTGAATCTGCTGCGGGCTCCACCCCTGGCGGTGTCTTGCGTTTCTTGTTGGCATCTCCCAGACTCTTCTCCAGCTTCTGGCAATGCTGTTTCATGTGCTCAAGGCGAGTCTCGGTCTCCAGGATGTCGTTCTTCAGGAAATCGATGCGCTCCTTCACGTCTTGGTCATGAATTTTTTGTAAGATGTCTGGCACTTGCATCGTCTCAACCACGTTGACGACAATCGTGATGCCTGCCTGGCCTACCACGGGCGGGCAGTTGGTCGGCTGTGCGAACCAGAACTCCTTGGCTGGCATCCCTGCTGCATGAAAGGCTCTTGAACAACCTTGTCTTGTCAAGTGTCGCTCCTTGCTAACGTGGGTGCTAAATGGCCAAGCATCTGACAGGGGCGAATCGTTGATGCCCACAAAGGTCATCTTGGATGGATTGTCGGACCCCAGAACGTTGAACTGAATCCTTGGTCGGCCCAGGCCATGAACAGCACATCCTGCAGGCGCGCACGCACACAGACGCCTACCTCTCAGATGAGAACAGACCTGCCGAGACACGAGTTCTCCGAGCCCTTGTCTGTCACCCATGCCAACATCGCCAACGTGGAAGGCTGGTGCCAGAACATCCGCCATGGTTTTTGGACGAAGCCAGCCGGCTTCACCCGGACGTGGCGTTTCACCAGCAGCGACGTCCGCTGGTACACTTGGTCTTGCGCAGGGCTGAACCAGCGCAATGCAGTCTGGCACAAATCTTGCGGCAAGCTCAGATCCGAAGAGATGGTAGCGCTCAAAAGCACGCAGCGCTCAAGATTTTCCTTGTTGCTCAAATCCAACATGGGAATGCTGAGCGACTCTCCGTCCTGCAAGATTTTGGCCCCCTGCTTCTGACACAGCACCTGCAAATTTTCCGTCAACTTCAAGACGTGGAACTTTGTGCATGTCAACACCGTGGCCGAGTTCGAGGAGGGGTCTGGCCGAAATTTGCCCAAGTTCTCGGACAGGTTCACGCCGAACCTTGGACAGAGAACGATGAAGGGAAGATTATCTAGCTGCTAGCTAAGCTCTGCGGTGAGTCTGCATTACTGTACATCGAGCGCGTTCCTGCTTCTGAGGGCTGCGGTCAAGGCGCTCGCGGCCGCGCCACTTCATGAAAGACTTGACGGCGCCCTCGAGGGTCGGCTTCAAGACAAGGTGTCGAAGGATAGGGGTGGCCAAGTCAGCCTCAGGCGACCACACAGTGAAGTACTCAGCGGCTGTCATGGTCGGTCACAAGGCAATATTGAACACGAGCTTGGGGATCGATGCTGGCAGCGGTCTGTCAGGGCCCAGATTGCTGCAACATTGGTGAAGGCTCACGAATGGAAGCTGCGAGATCTTGCGACCTTCTGACGCGCCAGCGCCCCCAGTAACACAATGCAACGCAACTGCTGACGCGTGACGGGCCCCCAGGTTTGTCTCTCCTTCGCTCCCGTGTGCACAGCTTGAGGGGTTGTTGCTGCTGCAGACTGTGCTGTGGTGTCAGCACGAGCCCCTTGAAAATGATGGCAGCTAAGTACTAGCCTAGATCAAGAAGATGCAAATTCACAGCAGGCTCGTCTGGAAAACACTGACACACACACACACACAAAGACACACGCACACGTGTCCGAGAGACAGAATGTCTGACTAGGGATCGGTCCATTAATAGACCTGAGCTGTCGGCCAGATCACAAAATGAGCCTGGTTGTGGCCTGATGAACAGGCTGCGAACTTTCCCACAGTCTTACCCCCCCTCTTAACCCCGAAGCCTTGAAACCAAGCCTCAGAACCCTAAACTTTCTAACGAAAAGTATTTATAATAGAGCCTGAAACCCTAAAAAATCTAATCCAGCCCCAAAGTTTAAAAACCCTATGAGATCAGTCACGGGCCACGGGCTCTGATGTCTGGCCAACGACTACTGCATCTGTATCACGTCCGTGCAAGGAACAGCATCAGGGCTAAGATCAATGATAAACAAACAAGTAATGCTGTAGTGTAGAACAGCAAGAACACCCTGGGAAAGTATCATGTCGTGATGAAGTACAAGCACGTCAAGCCCCACAGTCTGACGCTGTACAAAATTTTGCACGGCAAGGCTGACAGACTAGAGCTGCAAAATGCCGCTCGAGCAGGGCACGATGACCTGCTTATCCAGGACAAGAGCCAGCTTTTGTGGGGTGACTCTGCCATTCAGAACCTTGACAGCCCACATCCACTTCACTTTGGAACTCTTTTCCACCAAGGCATGAACCTGCGCACCACCATGTCAAGAAGAATCAATTACAATTACTCCTCATGGCTACTAAACCTTCAACGCAAAAATCATGCACAATCTGACAAAGGCCTGCTTCTGCAAGCCGTCTAGCACAAAGAAGATGTTGGGCTTCGTCATTGTCCAAGCACTCACAGATGCATCTCGGGCGAACTTCGGATACTTCCAGAACTCCTTCACGTCCTTTTCCTGGGCCAGCGCCTCCACGGAAACCATCCTCAGTTTGTTGAAGTCGCCGTCTGGCCCATCCGCCACGATCACTTGCGAGTTCAACTTGTACACGTACTCGAAGCTGTCTGGCGGCTTCTCGTGGCATTGCTTCATCTTTCCATCGGCTGTCAGGTGAAGGATTGTTCCGGGGAAGATTTTTTTGTTTGTGGTCATGCGATTCTTCTGCAGGGAAGTGATGAGGAGCTCTGGCGACAGGGCGTAGGTGTATTCCTGCGAAACGAAGGTGGCAAGGGTACCTTCCGGGACAGGGTCCACCTCATTCTTGGCTTTGTTTGACTCCTTTCCCTTACCCTTTCCCTTGGGCGTCTTCTCCGCCCCACCATCTTCTGCTGGATCTTTGGATTGGGGAGGTTGAACGGGTGTCTTGCTAGCAGGTTCGCTGCCAGGCTTGAGCCCCTTGCCAGGCTCCGGCCCCTTGCCAGGCTCCTCCTTGTCTTTCGAGTCTGGCTCTGACCCTGCGGCCTTGCCATCTGCGAACCACGACTGCACAAAGCGCTTCAGGCTGGTCGACTCACTGGCTCTGACGGCAGACCTGCAGTTGCATCGAAAGCTATTGTGGATAGACACAAGCCACATGGAACAACGCGCTGTCTGGAAGTTATACACAAGTAACTGTGTTCAGTATGGACGAGTGACATGTCCCAGCTGGAACCAAAGTCCATGTAAAAAAAGGACCCGCTGGCGACCCCGCACTGGTTCCTGGTCTTGACCACGATCTGGTACAGGCTGTCTGACAAGCCTCGAGACAAATCCATCTTCAAGTGACAATTGGCTCTTCTGCCCGAGGAGACTGGCTGGACTCTTGCCCCGCATCCCACCATGACGGAATACAGATCCTCATTCACATGCCCCGTCTCAAAGGCCACGCCTGAACTGCAAAAGCACTTGCCCTCAGTGACTCAGAGACCAAACAACGCGACAAAAGACACAAAGGTCACAGCTGCAAAGTCCTGCCTTGTGCTCTGACAACTCGTGCTGCGAGGTCAGGGTGTGCATTCACGAGTTGCACAACTGCAGCTTGGCTATCGAAGTGGAGAGCCGAGACGGAGCACACAATCTCTCCGTCCCTGTATGACTTGCGGGCTTGCAGTGCAACCTAAGCCACGTGTGCACTGCAAGGGTTAGTCACCTGCCTGTAACACCGCCCAAATGAAGCCGAGCAGCAGTCTTGCCATCTGACATGGCCAACGCAAGGTCCCAAGCCGAGAGTTCTCTGCGCAAGAGTTTCTCCATCCCAGTCTCCAAGTCTGACACCCGGCGGTTAAGCCCATCAAAGGGCCCAGGCGAGGCACCCAGGCTCACTTCCTTCACATACACGACCTGTTCTTGCCAAGGAGGGGCCTGCATGAAGATGTACGGTATGTCATCTGCCTGCACAGGCCTCGCCCTCTTGTTGCCGATGAGCCGTTTTGCTTCATCCATTTTCAAGTGCGCGGCCATCTCTTCCAGCAGCACCTTGCCGTGCTCCATGCTGTGCCGTGAAGGACCCTGAACGAGGGCGACCACCTGAAGGCAGGGAGCAAGACACGGCAGCAGCACGAAACCCCGAGTAGAGACTGACACAACGCCTGCAAACGCCACAGAGGACCAGCCTCGCCGGTCTGGGTCTGGCATGCCACAAGAGCCCCCGGGTGCGAAGTTCGGGTGGTCACCACTGACCAGGAGGCCTGTGAGCTCTGGAAAGCCCCCTGCAGGAGTTTGACGTAGTGGTCTTGCGCGTTTGCAAACAACCAGACATCGACCTTATACTCCCGGGCCAGCTCTCTTTCGGCCTTGCTCTTCTTCTTCTTCGGGGCTTTGTCGATCTCCACATCAAGGTCTGGCTCACAAAGCTTCTCTGTGACGTCCTGCTCGTCTTGGCCTTGGTCGCGGCCTTCCAAGTCGTCTGACGGG
>CAJNDS010000736.1:0-78418 GCA_905221605.1 Symbiodinium natans | reverse complement strand
CCAGAATTCGAGATAAAGATCTTTTCCGAATTCCCAGAGCACGAATTAAATATCATCGAATCAAAATATTCTCCATTAGAATGAAAAATTCTTTTCAACCCTTTTATTTTCTCAATCGAGAGCCATGAATATAACCCAAAAAACTCAATTCTTTCATTATTTCGTTTCTTCATTTAGAAAAAATATTTCCTAATGATCCTTATGAATTTTCTTAAGAAACTTAATGAAATAATTATGATCTATATTGAAATAGATTATTTGATCGTGCCTCCAACCTCGTATATTCATCGTAAAAATATTTGTCCGGAAATCTAGATCATATATCATGAAATCATCACCGTCCCGGGTTTACGTTGTTCCCCGCCGATGTCATAGAGGCAGCCCCATATCTGACATAACTTCCTACATCCTTCCCCCCATGCCCGAATTTTGGCTGGTTTTTGGCCCCAATCCTGCCCCCCCCCTGGGACCCTCCGTGAAACCCCCCCTCCCCCTGCCCTTGACCTTGGGACCTTTCCCAAAAACCCTCTTTCCTCCCCAAGACCGGCCCGGCTGCCGAGGCGGCGCGCGCAAGCGTATTGAAACACTCGTCTCGCACTCATGAATGCACACAGCCCTCAGCACCTCCCCCTGGATCCGAACAGCACACTGCCCCAAAACGGCCCAAAGCCCGCCACCTTAGCGAACTTAAACCGCGGGAACACCCTAAACCCTAAACCCTAAACCCTCAACCCTAAACCCTAAACCCTAAACCCTAAACCCTGAACCCTAAACCCTCAAGACCAGGATAAAAGAAATTGTATGTGGTATCATCGTGAATGTCCCACACTATTTGTCTAAACAGCTCGCAAGCCGAGCGTAAGTAAAATACGTTCAAGGCGCCTTCGAAAACCCAACTATTCATTTCACTTAAACCTCGGGATTCCAAGTTATTTGTGCCCCCCCTCCCCCCCGGAGCCCCAGGGCCCCCAGCCACAGCAAAGCAAAAAACAAAACTCGCTCAAAACTTTCGCCCAAAACTTTCGCCCAAAACCCGCCCAAAACCCGCACAAAACCCGCCCAAAACCCCGGACCTGAACCCTATACAATTTTTCTGAAAGCTAGAAACTTACTGCCACGGGCTGTTGCCAGCAAACCTTGTGCAACTGACCGTCGTCTTGGCTCAAAGAGAAGCGAATCGCAACGTTCCAAGCAGCCAAAGACTTTTAGAACACTCATAGTGGGGAAACTGCCCCAGAAAAAGACCAATGGCCGAACATGGAGGCGGCCGCGCAGATCCTTCTCGAAGAAGGTGGCAAAGAGCGGGGGCGGGGGGGGCAACGAATCTCTGAAACGTATGTAATGGCATTTTTTTGCCTAAAGCAAAAACAACTCCCTCAAAACCCGCCCCAAACCCGCCCCTTTTCCCGCCCAAACCGCCCAAAACTCCGGACAAGACAACTCGCTCAAAACCCGCCAAAAACTTTCGCCCAAAACTTTCGCCCAAAACTTTCGCCCAAAACCTGCCCGACACAAACCCTACACAAACCCTACACAATTTCTTTGCCTAGCAAAAAAGGGAACTCGCTCAAAAACCGTCCAAAACCCACCCAAAACCCGCCCAAACTCCAGACACAAACCCTATATTTCTCTGCCTAAAGCAAAAAAGAAAACTCGCTCAAAACCCGCTCAAAACCCGCTCAAAACCCGCTCAAAACCCGCCCAAAACCCGCCCAAAACTCCGGACACAAACCCTATACAATTTCTATAAACCCTAAACCCTAAACAAAACAGCCACCCACTCTTTTTTGGCCACAGATCTCCGAGAGAGGCTACACCATCCTTGTCTGATCTTGCGGCACGAACTTCTCCCAGCCTGCCACAGGGGGGGGGGGGGGGTCTTTCCGCTCTTTTTTCTGCCACATGATAGAGTCATAATGATGATGGTCTTCTTGCATGTCTTTGCTATATCCTCGGCCGAAAACGAGGAGTCGAGGGTGGAGGGGCGCAACATCAGGGTGAGGAGGAGCGCAGGGCGCAGGGTGATGCAAGGGCTCGGGGCTTGAGGTTTGGGCTTACGTCTTAGAGACCGGAATTCAGCTTGAGTCTTCTCCCGTTACACCCCAAACCAATCCAAAAACCCAAGTCCTAAACCCTTATCCCTTAAGCCTACTCACACGAATTCAGACCTGAAGCTGTTCATTCATCCTCAGGTCTGGGAGCACCTCCCGTCCACTGCTAGGGTGCGCTCCATGGGGGGGGGTGGGTTTAGTCAGCTTAGTCGGCTGCAAAGGCTGTGCGACTGTCCAAGCCGCGCCAAACGCGTATGTGCACTTTCGACCACGTAATCAAAAAAAACGTCCGCCCTTGAAAAGCTCTCATATCCAAGGTCATAGGAGAACGACTCCTTGTAGCCAAAAGCGACCACTGATTGCGGGATGCTTCTCGAGCAGATGCCAAATAGGGCGATTTTCGACGTGCACGATCTCGATCAGCAGCCCCACAAAGTACTCCACAAAGTTGCCGCATATTCGGGAAAGCTGCATGTCGTCGGACAAGGGGCAACGGAATTGGCGGAAGGTGCGGGATATCGGTCAAAAAACAGAAACGGACCCAGGGTTGGACTGGTGGTTGGAGCACCGGACGTGAAAGGCTTAGCGGGAAAAACACGGAAGCCGCCTTGCCCTGCGACATGGCGCTGTCAAGCTGAAGCTGACGCTTGGCAGTGGCGCAAAGTACTGACCTCGACCTGTGCACATTCTACAACCTTCCTGTCATCCACGTCAGCGGAGTCGCTCCGTGGAGGCGGATCTGAGCGCCTTGTCTCGCGGCGGTTTCACCATACGGCATACATCCCCGACTCGAAGTGCGCCACCAGCACTTCCAGTTTAGCGAGAGCAAGCAGGGCAGCACTACAACAGGCACCGGGGCCCAAGGGGCCCAAAGGGGACACTGCTTTCGGGGCAAACAACGTCGGTTTGTGGGGTTGCGGCTTAGGTTTAGTTTCTCTGTTTAGGTTTACCTTGGGTGGGGGATGCATTCAGCGCTTCTGTGTCTTTAGGTGTCGCTTTGCCGCCCTCCCCACCACCACCTCAAGCCCCCTAAGTGCCCTAACATGGTTCTAATTTGGGCTAGAAGTACAGTTATTATAATTGGATGATAAGTGCCCTGTTGAAGCCAGCCATGGGTTTCAGGAGGCCACTCCCGGGCACTTTTCCCCGCATCAATCTCAAGCCACCTGCAACCAAACCCCGAACACCCTTAAACCCTGAACTCTAAACGGTAAACCCCCTAAACCCTCAAAACCCTCAAAATCCTCAAAACCCTCAAAAGCCCCAAAACCCTCAAAACCCTCAATACCCTCAACGACACCCCAAAACCGCCCCCCAAAACCCTCAAAACCCCCATCTTTCTGCCGGGCGGCATGCGGCGGGCCCGGCGGCAGCGGGCAGTCAGGGCCGTTCTCTCATGCCGTCCAGGAATCTTCGGATGTCCCAGGCCTGCCAGGGTCCCCGAGTGCTCAGGTTTCGGGTTTGGGGTTTAGTAAGGTTTAGGGTTTAGGGTATAGGGTTTCGGGTTTAGGGTTTAGGGTTTAGGTTTAGGGTTTAGGGTCCCGCGGACCCTGGCGGCGTGTTGGATGGTTGTGGGGGCCCCCAATCCTAAAACGCGGCCCACCCACCCCCAACCCCCCCCACCAACCCACCCCCACCTACCCCCCCCCAAAGCAGCAGCCAGGGCCAAGAAGCTCCCCAACAACAACAAGAAGATTGCAGACTTTTCAGGTTCAGGCCTTCGGCTTGGGGGAATTGGGCTTTGGGATTGAGAGGAGGGCTCTTAGTTCGGTGGCCTGAGCCGGAGGCTCCTACATCCGGCCCCCGCGCCGCCCGTGGTCCAGGGCGGAGCCCGCGTCGCTCTAAAGCGACAGCTTTAAGGGGTGACCGCCCGGGCCGCCGACCCCGCCCCAAACTCCTTCAAATTCGCGCGGGGCCCTTCGGGAGGCCTTCAAAACGGCATCCAAGGGGATGCAACAGGCGGTGTTGCGAAAAAGCACGAAAACCTTAAAAACCATGGTTTTTTTACGAAAAACCGGGGCCCCCAAACACCCGCAGCACCCCAGTAAACCCGCACGGGCGCGCATCACATTTTTCAAGGTTTGGGGGGGGTTACCGGAAGCCCAAAACCAGGGGAGCATCATGAGCGCATCCCTGGCCCGCAGCCCCAAGACAGCAAAAACGCTGCAATACCGTGTTTTTTTATGAAGTTTTTCACGCGTCGAAGGCCCCCACCCTTGTTGCCCTTGACCCGCCCCCAAAGTGCATCATCGAAACCCATGTCGGGGGGGGGGGGGGGTCTGCTGATGCCTGCTGATGCGCGGGGGTCATGGGGCCATCGTTTCTCATGCGGCTTCGTGGGCCTTCGGGCCCACAGCCCAAAGACCCAGCTGATGTTTTTTCGGGGTGGTTCTCCAGAGGAGGAAATCTCGTAAATACCGAGTGTTTTTGGGCTCCGCGCAAAAACACCCTTAAACCCGCTCATTTTACGTGTGGGAACGGCTTCATGCCCAGAAAACACCCGAAAAGCAAGAGGGCATTCGGGGTCTTGCTTTTTGGTGTTTCGTGGGCATGCCAGCATTCAAACACATATAACTAATGGCGTGTTTAGGGGGGTTTTGGATGGCCTGGGGAGGCCGCTGATGCTCATGATGCTCCCTTTCCTGGGTCCCAAAAGGCTTCCTTACAGCGTTTTCTGAAGGTTTTTCGAAGGCAAAACGCGTGTTTAGGATGTTTTAAGGGCTCCCAAACCAACCGAGCTGATGCTCCTGATGCGGGTGCGCGCGCGCGCGCGCGGCACGCGCGGGGGGGGGGGGGGGGGGGGAGAGGGAGAACAGAGAGAGGGAGAGAGAGAGAGAGAGAGAGAGAGAGAGAGAGACAGAGAGCAAGAGAGAGAGAGAGAGAGAGAGAGAAGGGAGAGAGGGAGAAAGGGAGAAAGGGAGAAAGGGAGAAAGAGAGAACGAGAGAAAGAGAGAAAGAGAGAAAGAGAAAGACAGAAAGAAATGGAAAGGGAGAGAAGGAGAGAGGGAGAGAGAGCAAGAAAGAAAGCGAGAAAGAGAGAAAGAGAGCAAGAAAGATAAATGGAAAGGAAGCTCTAGAGAAAGAGAAACAGCAAGAAATAGAGAAAGATAGAAAGAAAGTGAGGGAGAGAAGAAGAGAAGAAGAAGAGGAAAAAGAAGAAGAAGAAAGAGAGAAAGAGAAAGAGAGAAAGAGAAAGAGAGAAAGAGAAAAAGAGAAAGAGAAAGAGAGAAAGAGAAAGAGAGAAAGAGAAAGAGAAAGAGAAAGAGAGAAAGAGAGAAAGAGAGAAAGAGAGAAAGAGAAAAAGAGAAAAAGAGAAAAAGAGAAAGAGAAAGAGCAAGAGCAAGAGAAAGAGAAAGAGAAAAGAAAAACGAAAGAGAAAGATAAAATGAAAGAAGGAAGCGCAGGAGAAGTGAGAGGAAAACGAGAAAGAAAGAGAAAAAGAACAGCAGGCAAGTAGAGAGAGGAAGAATAGTGAGAGGAAGAAACAAAGACAGAAAAAGACCACGCGAGAGAGCGAGAGAGAGAGAGAGGAGAGCGACAAAGACAAAGGACAAAGAAAAAGGGAAAGAGAAGACAGTGCCAAGGTTCAAGGTTTCGTGTTTTGGGGGGCAGGGGCCGGGCCATGCCGCTAGGCCTGAAATCCGGGCACGCCCGTGGTCCGACGCCGTTCGGCGCCAGCCCTAGCTTTAGCTACCCCGGGGCGCGTCATACGCCGCTGACCCGGTTGGGTCGCCAACATCCGGCTCCAGGCTTCCGAAGAGCATCATGTTGTAGGTACATTTTTATTGCGAAAAACGCGCTATTCCCCACCAAAATTGAGCTCCTGGACGAATTTTTTGGGTGCCCCACAGGGACAGCATCATCGACTCTAATTTTTAACTTTTGCCGAAGACGCGTTGTTGATGTTTTTTGGGGAGCATCGGCCACCCCAAAGGACCCCCGCAAGAGCGCGCATCGGTCTCGGGTTTCGGATACGGCTGAGAGCTTGGAAAACGCAGAAAACACTGTAAATACCGTGGTTTTCGGTTTTCGTGCTGTTACGGACATTTCCGTTGCCGGAGCCGCTGATGCTCATGATGCGCGGTTGGGCGGGGGGCATTATCGAGGCTTCGTTTCTCCTTGGGGATCCGGGGGGCGAGCATCGGCAGCATCAGCGGGTTCTGGGGTAGGGGGCAGATTTTAGGGTGGCAGGACTTCGAAGTACGCTGCCATAACATGGCGCTCGACGTGCAGCCCCCACATACGGCTGCGTGCACGTGCGCGGTCTTGTGGTTGTTATTGTTGATTTTGTTGTGGTTGTGGTTGTGGTTGTGGTTGTGGTTGTGGTGGTGGTGGTGGTGGTGGTGGTGGTGGTGGTGGTGGTGGTGGTGGTGGTGGTGGTGGTGGTGGTGGTGGGGGTGGCGGTGGTGGTGGTGGTGGTGGTGGTTGTTGTTGTTGCTGCTGCTGCTGCTGTTGTTGTGGTTGTGGTTGTTGTTGTGGTTGTTGTTGTTGTGGCTGCTCCGCCCGGGGCGTGCCCGGCTGTGGGCGACAGCCCTTTAGATAGGGTTTAGGGTTTAGGGTTTAGGGTTTAGGGTTTAGGGTTTAGGGTTTAGGGTTTAGGGTTTAGGGTTTAGGGTTTAGGGTTTAGGGTTTAGGGTTTGGGGTTTAGGGTTTAGGGTTTTGGGTTTAGGGTTTCGGGTTTCGGGTTTATGAGCTTGGGGGTCTCAGATTTGAAGGGCCAAGGGGCGGCAACATCATGCACCCTGTGCTGGGTTAGCTGTGCTTCTACATGTCGGATCACGCGCCAACCTGCGCGGACCCCTGCCCCATGCACTCGAAACTGCGGGTGCCAACCGTAACCCCTAGGCGCTGTTCATTCGTCGAAGGCAAGCTTGGCCCGCGCCACTCCTACACACAACCACTCATGCCCCACCTGCACCCAGCCACCCATACCCGACCCACGCCCACCGGCACCGCACCCACACCATCCTCTCAGATTCCCCCAGCTTAGATCCGCTTACTGACTCGAGGCAGTACACGTTTGCGCCCGGCAGCGCTGCCACTCCCCCTGTAGGCGCACTGGCGCTTCAGGACACGGGGATGTGGCGACTGAGGCTCAGATTTGGCGTCTGGCGTCCGCGGCTCTGGGGGTGCCCCCCTTGCCCCTCGTCCCTTTCCCTTGGCAATAGGTTCGAAACGAGCGTCACAGTTGGATGATCTCATGCGATGTCTGATCAATGTCATTTACAGTCATGCACAGTCCATGGTTTTGCTGAAGTGCCCCAGCACCTCCTACTACATCCCCCCACCCACACTCACACTCACACAAAGTCCCGTGCCCTCACCTACACCCGTACCCGCACCTTCACCCACATACGCACCTAAACCCGAATCTGCACCCACACACGCTTCCAAAAGCTCTCAAGGCACACCCCCGGCCTCGGAGGAAAGCTCCGCTGCACCAAACTGCTCTGACCAGTACACGGCCACTAGGCAGCATGAGCTCCGCTGGGCTTCTCAATGTCCATCTTGTGAATCGAGGCTTGCCAAGCAAGCTGCGGAATCTTGCATAAGGGATTTAGGGGACCGGGATGAATCCCGAGGCAGCGCGACGCCGAGTTGGGGATTCGCGGTTCGGGATTCGCATGGTGAAAGGGGCAGCGAGCGCGGCATCCGCCTCCGAGATGCTGCGCTCGAGGCCAAGCGAGCGATCGAAGCCCGAGACTGTGCGAGTGATCCTTCTCATTGGGGCCACCGCAGTCACTACAGACTGCTTGGGTGACATCTGGCCTTCAGGCCATCCATCGCCTCATGAGCCCTTGAGTGGAACGTACGAATGATGCAGGTAGGGCCTACGATGCAATGGCAGCAAGAGCTGAAAACGTCGCAAACCTTTTTGTTAAAGAGGGCTGTTTTTGGTAAGATCTTCAAGTGGTGTCCACATGCCTTTTCAAGCATGATTTGGGGCAGGGCATCTCGTTAAGCGGCAAATAGAGCCGCAGAAATTGGGGATGAGAAGCAGCCCACATCTTCAGCGATCACCATGACGCTTGTCAGCTGGTCAAGGCGGGCCTTAGCATCCCCATGGCACGGGGCCCTGCCGACGGCTTTGCAACTGACACTGACACTCCGACACACTCCAAGGGTGTTCCGGTCGAACTCCAGCCGGATCTCACCACCATTCCGACCTCGCTCAGAGCTAGGACCCAGCTTGCAGCTCGCGCAAGGAGCCCCGGAAGAACCTTGTGGCACGAACGCTCTTGATTGCGCGTTGATCTGGCAACGGACGCAGGACGCTACGGATTCCTTCAGGTTCCCGGAGCACGGGGCTTTGCCAGCTTGCCCGAGCGCCGAGCAGGGCGCAGTCTACGAAGCACCGCTCACCTGCAACTGCTGTTCTACGAAGCACCTGAAGTTGGACCTGTGACAGTCTGTGAGCAAGATGCCCGTCGTCTGACGCAGTGAGCTGTCATTTGGAGGGCTGGGCCAACAACTCTGCGAGCTCGGAGATCTGGTGCTCAGGGGCTCAAGGATGAAGTGGGGGAAGTGGGGAAATTTCTGGAAAACGACATCAAGTTGCCCTGATTCGTCAAAGCGTCTCAAAGAGAGCGTGGTGCGACCCAGGCCGACCCCAGATGGTCCAGATGGTTTGGTCTCTCAGCCCTCTCGCAGGCATCTCCGCGTCCCGAAAGAGCAATTTTCCAGACTGATGCTTGCCTGGATCTACCTGGCAGACGGCTGGGAGAGACTTCGGCGTTTGGCCATGGACGGCGTGGTGTTGTCCATCTTTCGCGGGCTCACCGGCGGCTTGAACCGAGTTAGGTAGTGATAGGCAAAGGAGAGAGCTCGGCCCATTCTAAGCCGTGTCTTTCCATGCCAAAGTATGGTTTTGATAGGAGCCCAAGGACCACTGCGGACCGCACGCGACATGGCCTGACCTTAGCCCGCACTGCACAGAGAACAATGGCCTCAGACACCCGGAGCAACATCAGGCCTCCTTCGTCAAATCGCCTCAATCAGAGGGCTGCGCCGCGCATGATTCCAGATGGCCTGCTCACTCTGGCGCCTAGCTTCTGAGGCCGTCACATCCCCATCCCACTCTTCACGGGCCACGGGAAGGCCAACATGCCTGCCCAAATGCAGTCGGTCCGGCAAGCAAGGAACCCCAAGCCGCTAGCCCACACTCCTCGGGCAATCGAGATCTACCTGTGCATGTGACTGACTTATGCTGCTTATGCTTGTGTTCAGAAAGCAGCCAAAGGTAGCTTGCGAGCTCCGTAGTACTTAAGAATGACCTTGTGAAGACAGCTTCTCAGCTGCGCGTCGCAAGCTTCTCTGCAGCCGGTCTCACGCCACCCAAATTCAGGGCTCGTTGCGGCCGGCCCGGGCGTCCGGGCCTTGTAGTTGTTGCGATGCATCTATATCGATGACTCGAATCCGCCTTGCAGAGAGTTGCGCCGTAGCATGTCAAGTGAGAAGAACCAAGGGCTTCGTGACAACGTCCTATGTACTGCTGTGCTTGAGAATCAACTTGTGCAGACGGCTTCTCAGGCTCGTCGCCAGATTCTCCGTGGCACATCTTATGCCACCCAAGCTCAGGGCACGCTGGCAGCCGAAGCCAACGAAAGTAGATTCAAGGAAATTGGGTTGTTCAAGCATGGTCCAGCAAGGACCCGGAAACTAAGACAAGCCGGTCTGCAACAGGCGTGCCTGGGCGTTGGAGCCCTGCAGAATTTGCGATGCACCTATATCGATGACTCGAAACCGCCTTGGAGAGAGTTGCGCCGGAGCGTGTCAAGTGAGAAGAACCAAGGGCTTCGTGACAACGTCCTATGTACTGCTGTGCTTGAGAATCAACTTGTGCAGACGGCTTCTCAGGCTCGTCGCCAGATTCTCCGTGGCACATCTTATGCCACCCAAGTTCAGGGCACGCTGGCAGCCGAAGCCAACGAAAGTAGATTCAAGGAAACTGGGTTGTTCAAGCATGGTCCAGCAAGGATCCGGAAACTAAGAGAAGCAGCCTTGCGTTGCAGAGCGGCGTGCCTAGGCGTCCGCTTCCTGCTTTTGCGATGCATCTATATCGGCGACTTGAGTCTGGCCACAGCGCAGAAGACCCGAGCCCATGCTAGGCTCGTGCTGTGTTCGCACGCCCCCAGAGGAGATGCTTGCATCCACGTGCCGGCGCGGCAGAATGTCAAGTGCCATGGCACGATCTCAGAGGGTGCATTGAGTACGCGTGCCACGACAGCGTCTGATCATCGCTGCGCCTGCGGCCGAGTGACAGACGATGCCGCGATGTGCCGGGTGAATCATGTTGCCCTGCCTCATCGCTGACTCGCAGTCTAGCAAGCACTGCAAGCTGCTGTCGGCTTGGAATGTTTGGCAAAAAGTATGACTGCAAGCTATAAGGAAGCCGACGACGTTGCTGCGAGACCCTCGAAGATCTCTGGCGTGCATGTAACGCGCTTGACACAGCCTCGTGCGGCATGCCATGCGGAGCCTAATCCATCATGTTACTACTTGCAGGGCACGCGCATCACCTCAGACGCGTGAGAGCCTTGCATCAACTTCACCAGAAAGTGACGGGCGCAACACGGAGCGTGCTTGAACGGGCCCTAAGCCCTAGTCACACCCATTTAAAGTGCCTGGTCCTCTGGTTTCACTCTGCCGCAAGCTCAACGATCTGGCGCGCAATAGGCCTTCGCTGCCTACAGGTCGTCACGCTTGCCGACCCTTCGTCCACGGACAAGCAGCACACGAAGGCAGCTGTGTGTTCCGGCGAAAGGCGGATGCCCAAGAGCAGTCCAGGCAGGTGCGTGGCTTCTGCGCGCAATCCCCACGAAGCAAGTCGAAGGCGAGCATTGGGGTGCAGGTCACAGGGACGACCCAGCTGGCATCAGCATCCACACCGCTGGCTCCGTGCAACTCGCGCCACCTCAAATGCCAGCCCGCACACCTGCGTTGTTGGTTCACGGCGCTCGCGACCGGGTGATCACGTGGCAGCTCTTTCGAAGCAGTGAGGTGCACTTACAACTTGTTCAGAGGACTCGGCTGCACCAACATGACATCCTTCTTGGCACAGGTTGCGCGGGCAGTACGCCCAGTAGAACTTGGGGCCTTTCGCGGCGACCACTTCCTCGAATATCTGCCCAGCGCATGAAGTGGCTGAGAGCATGGCACGATAGCAATACCAGCAAAAGGGCCTCAAGGCCATGAGGAGGTCGGCCCGAGGAGCCCAGTCAGCAATGTTCCTGGTTGGGGTGTTTCTTCGCCTCACACGCACGGGGAGAACAGGACTTACGATGACCTCAGAGGGAATGGATGGGGGGGGGGCTCAAGATGGAGCACGCGGAACTTTCATGCTCGAACAGGGCTCAGAGGCTCAGCGGCCTGGAGGCCCGGGGCCGGCCTTTCAACTCGCAGCGAACCGATTTCAGCTGGAGATTTGTCTGCTGCCCTCTGCCCTGGCAATTGCTTGACATCAAGCCATGTATTTTGTCACAAAGCCCATTGTCTATAGCAGACAGGGGCCATGTGGGCGGGACCTTTGCTCCATGCCAATGATTGTCAAAAGGGCACGCAGGTGCCTCGAATTGCGAAGTCCAGCACGTTCCTGCACCGTCCACCTTCACCTATAGACCCATAGACCTATAGTGCCTAGCAGATGCTCTCAGAGCTTGAATTCCGAGCCGAGAGGGCTTACAAAGCTGACGGGGGCAGACGAAGCTGATCCCCGGCTTCAGTTCATTCGTTGCCCTGGCAAGCGACTTGCGACAAGCTGGCTACCCATCCGCCATCTGTGGCTAAGTGAAATTCTGAAGGCATCAGGGGACAACGGGCAAGGGAGAGCCGTCGGAGCAACCGACCCTGAGCTCCGAGCCTCTCAGCGTGCGCCCTAGACTGCACTGATCCTGACAAGCCCTCAGGGTCAACCCATGGCTGTGCACAATGCGACTCAGTGGCACCCCCACACATTGGCAACCACATTGGCAACCACCAGACAAACACAGCACAACCCAGTACATCGCCAAGCACCGGCGGCTCGACCACTCATTGACAACACTTGTAACACTGGCACGGGCGCCGGCTCTGGCGAGCCTTCCCTGGAACCCACCAACTAAAGAGGTAGTGCTGCAGCGATGGCAGTGATGGCAGGAGTGATAGGGGGGATGACGATTCGAAACGCTCGGGGCCGTTTCTGCCGCTTGTGGTCGAGGAGGTGCCTCAAAAGTCGCCTTCACCGCATATCATGCGAGCATGCCTGACACGCCTGACACGCCTGACACGCCTGACCCTGACGTCAGGTCCCCACCATTGCAGACCTGGCAGGCGCCCCTGGCAAACTCATGGCTTGCTCTCTTAAGAGCACCTACTGTGCCAAAACCTCCTGAGAAGTCTCTCAAACCGCAGCATGCTGGCCTCAAACCTCGCCATGTGATGACAGCGTGCCATTGTGGAAGGCAATGTACTGCCCAAGACTTGCACAGCACACGGCGGACATGGAGGTGATGCCCGAATGCCTGAGCGCTGAGCAAACCCCGATCTAGCAAGCACTGCAACTGCCTTCTGTCCGGCGTAGGGCTGCAAGCAGCCCGTGCAACTCGGAAGCCACTTCCGGTTCGATCTTGTTCGCTTGTGCTGCCTCTACCCGTCCAGATGGCAGGGACCAGATGACGTGCTTGTGTTCGCGTGCCGGTGAGGCAGAATGCCAAGTGCACTGGCACGATCTCAGAGGGCCTCGGCTAGTGGAGCACCGCCTGCGCTCCCCAACAATCTTGCAGTCACCACAGTGGTCGATTCTTAATGGACTTAAGGGCACAGGGACGATGCGACAATGTGCCAGGTGCGCAAATTGCCTGCCTGAGTGCTGAGCAAGCCCCGATCTAGCAAGCACTGCAGCTATCTTGCGTTTGGCGTAGGGCTGCGAGCAACCTTTGCAACTCGGAGATCACCTCCAGTTCGCTCATGTTCGCTCGTGCTGCGTTTACCCGTCCAGATGGCAGGGACCAGATGAGGTGCTTGCGTCCGCGTGCCGGTGAGGCAGAATGCCAAGTGCACTGGCACGATCTCAGAGGGCCTCGGCTAGTGGAGCACCGCCTGCGCTCCCCAACAATCTTGCAGTCACCACAGTGGTCGATTCTTAATGGACTTAAGGGCACAGGGACGATGCGACAATGTGCCAGGTGCGCAAATTGCCTGCCTGAGTGCTGAGCAAGCCCCGATCTAGCAAGCACTGCAGCTATCTTGCGTTTGGCGTAGGGCTGCGAGCAACCTTTGCAACTCGGAGATCACCTCCAGTTCGCTCATGTTCGCTCGTGCTGCGTTTACCCGTCCAGATGGCAGGGACCAGATGAGGTGCTTGCGTCCGCGTGCCGGTGAGGCAGAATGCCAAGTGCACTGGCACGATCTCAGAGGGCCTCGGCTAGTGGAGCACCGCCTGCGCTCCCCAACAATCTTGCAGTCACCACAATGGTCGATTCTGAATGGACTTAAGGGCACAGGGGCGATGCGACAGTGTGCCAGGTGCGCAAATTGCCTGCCTGATTGCTGAGCAAGCCCCGATCTAGCAAGCACTGCAGCTATCTTGCGTTTGGCGTAGGGCTGCGAGCAACCTTTGCAACTCGGAGATCACCTCCAGTTCGATCTTGTTCGCTCGTGCTGCGTTTACCCGCCCAGATGGCAGGGACCATATGTTGTGCTTGCATCCAAGTGCCGCCACAAATTCGCCAGGCACAGCACACTGGCGGCCGGAGTGCCGAGCGGTAGTCCAGCCAGCAAGCCGCAGGTGCTTTCTGTTGGCGTAGTCCACTTCCTGCAAGCTGAGGAAGCAGACGGCGTTGCTGCGAGCAGCCCGTGCAACTCGGAGACCACCTCTGCTTCGCTCACCTTCACTTGCACGGCGACTGCCCGCCCAGATGGGGTGCTTGGATTCAAGCGCAGGAGCCGTGGAACGCCAAGTGTGAGTGTGATTGCACAACCTCAGAAGTTGGCGCACGCGCTCCCGAAGAGCTTTGTGGCCGCGACAGCGTAAGATCCTTTTGCGCATACATCGCGCGGACTTCAGGACGCAAGCAGCTCGTGCAATTCGGAGACCACCTCCGGTTCGCTCATGTTCGCTCGGGCTTTCTTTGTCTACCCGCCCGGATCGCTGGCACCAGATGAGGTGCTTGATTCCAAGTGACGGTGAGGCAGACTGGAACGATCTCAAAGGCCTCAGCACGCACTTTTCGAGAGCCTTGCAGGCCCTTGAGTCTTATGAGGCTTGCTCAAGGACACAGGGGCGCATCTTCTCGCCAAGCATGGTGGGCTGCCTGGCAGCAAAAACTCGTTGTGGCTGCTAAAACCTCCAGCACCCGAGCGCTGCAACTTTCTGTTTGATGTTGCGATGCAAGCACCGCATGCAACTCGCAGACCGCCTCTGGATCGATCATGTTCGCTCGTGCTGCATCTGCGCGTCCAGGTCGCAGGGCCCAGATGAGATGCTTGCATCCATGTGCCGGAGCGGCAGAATGCCAAGTGCGATGGCAGGATCTCAGAGGGTGCACTGAGTACGCATGCCACGACAGCGTCTGATCATCGCTGCGCCTGCGGCCGAGTGACGCACGGACGATGCCGCGATGCCGCGCTGTGCCGGGTGAATCATATTTCCCTGCCTCATCGCTGAGCCGCAGTCTAGCAAGCACTGCAAGCTGCTGTCGGCTTGGAATGTTGGGCAAAAATTCTGACTGCAAGCTATAAGGAAGCCGACGACGATACCGCGAGGACCTCCAAAATCTCTGGCGTGCATGTAACGCGCTTGACGCAGCCAATGCCAAGTGCGATGGCAGGATCTCAGAGGGTGCACTGAGTACGCATGCCACGACAGCGTCTGATCATCGCTGCGCCTGCGGCCGAGTGACACACGGACGATGCCGCGATGCCGCGCTGTGCCGGGTGAATCATATTTCCCTGCCTCATCGCTGAGCCGCAGTCTAGCAAGCACTGCAAGCTGCTGTCGGCTTGGAATGTTGGGCAAAAATTATGACTGCAAGCTATAAGGAAGCCGACGACGATACCGCGAGGACCTCCAAAATCTCTGGCGTGCATGTAACGCGCTTGACGCAGCCAATGCCAAGTGCGATGGCAGGATCTCAGAGGGTGCACTGAGTACGCATGCCACGACAGCGTCTGATCATCGCTGCGCCTGCGGCCGAGTGACACACGGACGATGCCGCGATGCCGCGCTGTGCCGGGTGAATCATATTTCCCTGCCTCATCGCTGAGCCGCAGTCTAGCAAGCACTGCAAGCTGCTGTCGGCTTGGAATGTTGGGCAAAAATTCTGACTGCAAGCTATAAGGAAGCCGACGACGTTGCCGTGAGGACCTCCAAAATCTCTGGCGTGCATGTAACGCGCTTGACGCAGCCTCGTGCGGAATGGCACGCGGAGCCTAATCAATCATGTTACTACTTGCAGGGCAAGTGCATCACCTCAGACGCGTGAGAGCCTTGCATACAGAAAGTGACGGGCGCAACACGGAGCGTGCTTGAACGGGCCCTAAGCCCTAGTCACACCCATTTAAAGCGCCTGGTCCTCTGGTTTCACTCTGCCGCAAGCTCAACGATCTGGCGCGCAATAGGCCTTCGCTGCCTACAGTTCGTCACCCTTGCCGACCCTTCGTCCACGGACAAGTAGCACACGAAGGCAGCTGTGTGTTCCGTGTGCGCGCTGCAAGGCGGTTGACGCAGCATTGCGCTGCGAAAGGCGGATGCCCAAGAGCAGTCCAGGCAGGTGCGTGGCTTCTGCGCACAATCCCCACGAAGCAAGTCGAAGGCGAGTATCGGGGAGCAGGTCACAGAGACGACCCAGTTGGCATCAGCATCCACACCGCTGGCTCCGTGCAACTCGCGCCACCTCAAATGCCAGCCCGCACACCTGCGTTGTTGGTTCACGGCGCTCGCGACCGGGTGATCACGTGGCAGCTCTTTCGAAGCAGCGAGGTGCACTTGCACAGGTCCACAGTCCAGCAGGTCGGCGGTGATCGAGACTCGCTCAATCTCGGCGGCCTTGTGTGGTGATGTCTTGAATATCTGCCCGCATGTGGCTGCGAGCCTGGCATGATAGCAATACAAACACAAGAATCGTTGCCAAAGCCCTATGTCGAAATCCCCTGCCTAAGCCTCCCTTGCGGCTTCTGTGGGGCTCTGTTGAGACCACCAGAGAACAGACACCCCTAGACAACTCCTCACGTCGCGGGTTTAACGTGACTGTTGATTTTGACTCAGAGGGCAGAACACGACTTCAGCAGAGATGGGCGCAAGATGGAATGTGAACCGTGCGGGGCCCTGGGCCCGCTACCGAATGCTTCAGATGGATCCTTTCTTTGGGACATGGATGCGCCACTTGGATGTGTGTTGGCCGGGGAGCTATCAAGCAGTTGTCTAGCAGACCACTCACCAGGATTGTAACTTGGGAGGCACCTCTGCAGCGCTAACATGCCAATGACTGTCAACCCAGTGACTCAGCCGGAGGTGCGAGCAACTCGATCTGACATCAACGGGCTCAGAGATGCTGCTGAGGTTGGCATTGAAGCAAATGCCGTTGAACGATCTCAGAGGGCGCATCGAAGGCGCACTCGGAAAGACTTTGGGGTCATCACCGCACACGAACATTGCGAGAAAGGCAGCAGGAGGCGCAAGTCACCGCGATGTGCAGGAGCCGGAACTTGAACGCCCGACGGGTGAAGGGCCACAGGGCCAGCGGATGTGCAGCAGCAGCCTGCGTCTTCAGCGATCACCTTTGCGCCCGCCAGCTGTGGAAAGAGAAGCTGCGGACGTTCCACCCACATGTTGCTCAGATGCCCCTCTGCCATCAGATCATGTGCCGCAAGCGTGCTTGGCGAAAGCGTGCATGCACCAGGCAGGTACCAACACGGACTGGGTCGCAAGGATCCTGCGCATAGCCCAACGAGAGCAGCTGTTGGGGCCGGCCGCTTCGTTTTCATGCTGGAAAAGTCGTTGACTCTGCAGCAGACAGCTCGGAGATCTGCCGCTCAACACGAGGCGCATGGTCCCGAATGCACGTGACAGCATGCGAACATAGCTGCAAGTTTTCACACACAGCGATGTGCAGGAGCCGTGGCTTGAACGCGGGCGTGAAGGGCCACATGGCTGGGGCTAGGGGATGTGCAGCAACAACCTGCATCTTCAGCGATCACCTTCGTGCCTGCTAGCTGTGGAAAGAGGAGCTGCGTGCGTTCCACACATATGTTGCACATCACGCTCTCACTGTGCTGGCTTGCTCGTGCTGGAGAACGTTCATGCAAGAATGGCCAGATGCTGCGGTGCCGGATGGTGTCGGGGAGGATCTCAGAGCACCCACCGAACGCGCTCCAAGAAAGAGCTTTGGTAAATGATAGCACGCGAACCTAGGCGCAAGTCGAAACTGCCCAGCGCGGCGATGTGCAGGAGCCGGGGTTTGAACGCCCGATGGGGGAAAGCATCACGGAGATAGGGGATTTGCAGCAGCAACCTGCATCTTCAACGATCAATTTCGCGTCCGCCAGCTGTGAAAAGAGAATCTGCGTACGTTCCCCACACATGTTGCTCAGATGCCCTGCTGCCATCAGATCATGTGCCGCAAGCCTGCTTGGCGAAAGCGTGCATATGCACCAGGACCCCGTCGTGGGAAAGGAGCTCGGGCTTAGCCTTAAGAGGGCAGCTTTTGGGCAGGCCGCTCCTTTTTGCATGCTGGACATCACCTGCAGACATGACGCCTCAGTCGTCACAGCGTCTCCGTGAGCGCGCGGTGCCGCACCTCACGCATACTTCGGATCACCCTCTCACTGCTGGCTGGCGGCTCGCCTGCGCTGGAGCACGTTGCTGCAGGATTGGACAGTTTGCGTGGTGCCGGATGGCGCCGGGATGGCAGCAAAGCCGAGAGCAGCTGCGTGATCTGAAAATTTTGTGCACTTGACGCACTCCCCACAAACGCTTTGCGCCTGTGAACAAGCTTGCTGGTCCTTGACGAGGAAAGCTGGGGTTGGCCGTGATGTGCCTGCGTTGCCCTGAGGGCACTGCCTGGCTGAGGACGGAGCAAGCCGCAGTCTAGCAGACACCGCCAGCACGCGAAAGCAAACGGGTCCGGCACGTGGCCTCTCAGAAAGCAGCCCCTTGCCCTCTCAGGCGAGCAGAGCCACCCACGTCTGCATGTCATTTCAAGGCATCCCTCTGTCCGCTACCAGGCGCCTACAAACCGGGGGGCTGACGTGGACCCTGCTGCGGCACCCTGCGGCTTCCGCTCCTGCAGCACAAAGCCCTCGCGCCAGGTTGACCCGACACGCGGCGAGTCGGCACGCAAAGAGAACGCCACAGCTCCGCCGCGGCTTCTTGAGCAAAGAGCCAACATCGCGTCATGCTCAGCTGGATCTCACTAGAGACCGATGCCAAGTCTGCTTCAGCCAGTGTGCACGCGAGCTTGGCAATTGGGAAGTCAACGAAAGATTGCAAGTTGGCAGAGAGAGCTGGCAAGCATCTGGCACGGTAAGGGATGCCTCCCATCACGAGCTGCAGCTGTCCGCAAAGTGAAGCTAGGCAGGCAGGCGGGTCATCGCAAGATTGTTGCGTTCACTTGGCTCCAACAGCTCCGGAGCGTTGCATCTCCAGCGTCCGCACAGAGCCATCAGGCGGCATCAGGCGCAGCCGCCACAGTGGCCAGGTCCAGCCTTGCGCTGGAAGCGTGGCTGGTTGCTGCAGACGCCGAGGCGGGCAGCGCAGCAACGTTCGACTTCACAACCTCGCAGTGTGAGCAACTCAGTAAGGAGCCAGGAGCACTCGCGATTCCAGACGGCCGCAGCCGCTCTCTGTGGGCGGCCACTCTCGCACCATCTCACACTGCAGGGTGGCCAACACTCTTCGAGCAGGAGTGGCAAGATCGATCGAGATCTGTGCACAACAAGGGACGTCCAAACACGCTACACCTACTGCCCACCGCTGGGCCTCGGAAAATTGGCCTCCAGCAAAATTTCCTGCTCAAAGAGCTGGGTGCCGCACCGTACTGGGCACCGTCTTCGCTCTCCCTGTGCAGCACCCGATGCCCTGCGGCGACAGGTGCGCGGCGTGCGCTGCCAGCACGAGCGCTCATCAAGCGCAGTCCTCTGAATGCTTGCACTGGTGTGCCGAACGCACTGCACCTACTGCCCACAGCCGGGCCTCGAGGAAATGGCCTCGAGCAAAACAGGACGACCCCGCTCTGTTGCTGCTCAACACAACTGGAGCATGGCGTGGTTGGATCTGCTGGGCAGCTGGGCACACAGCGACATCAAGCCTCATTCGTCACAGTGTCTCCCGGAGTGTCCTGTGCCGCAGCGCATGCATATCACGGATCACCTTCTCACTGTGCTGGCTTGCTCGTGCTGGTGGAGAACGTTCCTGCAAGAATGGCCGGATGCTGCAGTACCGGATGGTGTCGGGGAGGATCTCAGAGCACTTACCGAACGCGCTCCAAGAAAGAGCTTTGGTAAATGATAGCACGCGAACCTAGGCGCAAGTCGAAACTGCCCAGCGCGGCGATGTGCAGGAGCCGGGGCTTGAACGCCCGATGGGGGAAGCATCACGGAGATAGGGGATTTGCAGCAGCAACCTGCATCTTCAGCGATCAACCAACACCGACCGGATCGCAACTTAGCTTCAACAGAGCAGCTGTTTGAAGTGCTGCTCGTGCTGATCCTGCTTGCATGCTGGCGCATGCTGGCTCGTGTTGGAGCTCGTTGCCGCAAGCATGGCCAGATGCTGCGGTGCCAGATGGTGCCCTGTGCCACCCGGGGCTTGCACTTGAGCGCGCTCCCGACAAGACTTGGGGACAGAACAGCATCCGAACATAGGTGCAAGTCGGGATTGCGCAATGCGGCGATGTGCAGGAACCGGGGCTTGAACGCCCGATGGGGGAAACGTCACGGAGATAGGGGATGTGCAGCAGCAACCTGCATCTTCAGCGATCAACTTTGCGCCCTCCAACTGTGAAAAGAGGCGCTGCGTCTGTTCCACACACATGTTCCTCAGATGCCCTGGGCCTTGGCCAATCAAACCATGTGCCGCAAGTGTGCTTGGCGAAAACCACGCACGTACCAAGACAGACTGGGTCGCAAGGATCCTGCGCATAGCCCAACGAGAGCAGCTGTTGGGGCCGGCCGCTTCGTTTTCATGCTGGAAAAGTCGTTGACTCTGCAGCAGACAGCTCGGAGATCTGCCGCTCAACACGAGGCGCATGGTCCCGAATGCACGTGACAGCATGCGAACATAGCTGCAAGTTTTCACAGCGCGGTGGTGTGCAGGAGCCGTGGCTTTAACGCCCGAGGCGTGAAGGGCCACAGGGCTAGGAGATGTGCAGCAGCAACCTGCATCTTCAACGATCAACTTCGCGTCTGCCAGCTGTGGAAAGAGGAGCTGCGGACGTTCCACACACATGTTGCCCAGATGCCCCGCTGCCATCAGATCATGTGCCGCAAGCCTGCTTGGCGAAAGCGTGCATATGCACCAGGACCCCGTCGTGGGAAAGGAGCTCGGGCTTAGCCTTAAGAGGGCAGCTTTTGGGCAGGCCGCTCCTTTTTGCATGCTGGACATCACCTGGAGACATGACGCCTCAGTCGTCACAGCGTCTCCGTGAGCGCGCGGTGCCGCACCTCACGCATACTTCGGATCACCCTCTCACTGCTGGCTGGCGGCTCGCCTGCGCTGGAGCACGTTGCTGCAGGATTGGACAGTTTGCGTGGTGCCGGATGGCGCCGGGATGGCAGCAAAGCCGAGAGCAGCTGCGTGATCTGAAAAATTTTGTGCACTTGACGCACTCCCCACAAACGCTTTGCGCCTGTGAACAAGCTTGCTGGTCCTTGATGAGGAAAGCTGGGGTTGGCCGTGATGTGCCTGCATTGCCCGCAGGGCACCTGGCTGAGCACGGAGCAACCCTCAGTCTAGCAGACGCAGCAGCATGCGAAAGCAAACGGGTCCGGCACGTGGCCTCTCAGAAAGCAGCCCCTTGCCCTCTCAGGCGAGCAGAGCCACCCACGTCTGCATGTCATTTCAAGGCATCCCTCTGTCCGCTACCAGGCGCCTACAAACCGGGGGGCTGACGTGGACCCTGCTGCGGCACCCTGCGGCTTCCGCTCCTGCAGCACAAAGCCCTCGCGCCAGGTTGACCCGACACGCGGCGAGTCTGCACGCAAAGAGAACGCCACAGCTCCGCCGCGGCTTCTTGAGCAAAGAGCCAACATCGCGTCATGCTCAGCTGGATCTCACTAGAGACCGATGCCAAGTCTGCTTCAGCCAGTGTGCACGCGAGCTTGGCAATTGGGAAGTCAACGAAAGATTGCAAGTTGGCAGAGAGAGCTGGCAAGCATCTGGCACGGTAAGGGATGCCTCCCATCACGAGCTGCAGCTGTCCGCAAAGTGAAGCTAGGCAGGCAGGCGGGTCATCGCAAGATTGTTGCGTTCACTTGGCTCCAACAGCTCCGGAGCGTTGCATCTCCAGCGTCCGCACAGAGCCATCAGGCGGCATCAGGCGCAGCCGCCACAGTGGCCAGGTCCAGCCTTGCGCTGGAAGCGTGGCTGGTTGCTGCAGACGCCGAGGCGGGCAGCGCAGCAACGTTCGACTTCACAACCTCGCAGTGTGAGCAACTCAGTAAGGAGCCAGGAGCACTCGCGATTCCAGACGGCCGCAGCCGCTCTCTGTGGGCGGCCACTCTCGCACCATCTCACACTGCAGGGTGGCCAACACTCTTCGAGCAGGAGTGGCAAGATCGATCGAGATCTGTGCACAACAAGGGACGTCCAAACACGCTACACCTACTGCCCACCGCTGGGCCTCGGAAAATTGGCCTCCAGCAAAATTTCCTGCTCAAAGAGCTGGGTGCGGCACCGTACTGGGCACCGTCTTCGCTCTCCCTGTGCAGCACCCGATGCCCTGCGGCGACAGGTGCGCGGCGTGCGCTGCCAGCACGAGCGCTCATCAAGCGCAGTCCCCTGAATGCTTGCACTGGTGTGCCGAACGCACTGCACCTACTGCCCACAGCCGGGCCTCGAGGAAATGGCCTCGAGCAAAACAGGACGACCCCGCTCTGTTGCTGCTCAACACAACTGGAGCATGGCGTGGTTGGATCTGCTGGGCACCCGGGCACACAGCGACATCAAGCCTCATTCGTCACAGTGTCTCCCGGAGTGTCCTGTGCCGCAGCGCATGCATATCACGGATCACCTTCTCACTGTGCTGGCTTGCTCGTGCTGGTGGTGAACGTTCCTGCAAGGGGGCCAAAGTCTCCGTGAGTGTCTTGTGCCGCGGTTCACTCGTATCGGAGCTCGTTGCTGCAAGAAAGGCCAGATGCTGCGGTGCCGGATGGTGTCGGGGTGGCACAGGGCCAACTGCTACTGCCACACGCACCGAGCGCTCCCGATAAGACTTGGGGACATGACAGCATCCGAACATAGGTGCAAGTGGAGACTGCGCAGTGCGGCGATGTTCAGGAGCCGGGGCTTGAAAGCCGGACGGGTGAAGGGCCACAGGGCCAGGGGATGTGCAGCAGCAACCTGCATCTTCAACGATCAACTTCGCATCCGCCAGCTGTGCAAAGAGGAGCTGCGTACGTTCCACACACATGTTGCACAGATGCTCCGCTGCCAGCAGATCATGTGCCGCAAGCGCGATTGTCGACAACGTGCATATGCATCAGGCCCGTACCCTTCTCACTGTGCTGGCTCGCTTATGCTGGAGCACGCTGCTGCAAGAATGCCGAGATGCTCTGGCGTATGGTGCCGGAGTAGAACAAGGCCGAGAGTGACTGCCCGCTCTCAGATGGGCATGCACCGAACGTGCTCCAGGAAAGCCTTGAGGACATGATAGTACTCGAACCCAGGTGCAAGTCGAAATTGGGCAGTGGGGCGATGTGCAGGAGCCGGGGCTTGAACGCCCGACGGGCGAAGGGTTAGGGGATGTGTAGCAACAACCTGCATCTTCAGAGAACACCTTTGTGCTCCAAAGCCGTGAAAAGAGGACCGTCGTCCGATCCGCAATCAAGTAAACTGCTAATCACCCGCTCGCGCTGCTGCCTCGCTGGCACAGAAACTGCGGACGGCCTTCCTGCATCAGGTGATGTGCTGGCACTGCAGAAAAAGTCTCGGACATCGAGGGCGACGGCGGTGCACTGAACTCAATGACCTTGCGGCTGCGACTGGCGTGACAAGAGTTTCGTCCTCATCTTTCCTGTGAAGGGTCGTCCACAAATCAGCGCCTTTCGACGAGCATTCGACCACCCGGCAGACTTCCCACGAGGCAAAGTTTGTGGGTCCTTCGGCGGCCTCTACGTGGCCCATCGAGGACCCCCAATGTCTCGGCTGCAGAATGCAGCTGCATGTGTTGCCTCAACACCTGTGTGGCACCTGGAGACATGAAGCCTCATTCGTCACAGCGTCTCCGTGAGCGAGCGGTGCCGCACCTCACGCACGCCACCGATCACTTCCGCACTCTGCTGGCGCATGGCTCGCGTTGGAGCTCGTTGATGCAAGCATGGCCAGATGCTGCAGTGTCGGCTGGTGGGTGGCACCGGGCCAAGTGCGGCGGCACGATCTCAAAGGGACGCACACCGAACCCGCTCCAGGAGAGTTTCTGGACATGATAGTACGCGAACCTAGGCACACGTCGAAACTGCCCAGCGCGGCGATGTGCAGGAGCCGGGGCTTGAAAGCCGGACGGGGAAAGCATCACGGAGGTAGGGGATGTGCAACCACAACCTGCATCTTCAACGATCAACTCGCGCCCGCCAGCTGTGAAAAGAGAATCTGCGTACGTTCCCCACACATGTTGCACAGATGCCCTGCTGCCATCAGATCATGTGCCGCAAGCGCGATTGTCGACAACGTGCACATGCAGCAGGCTCGTGCCAACACCGACCAGGTCACGAGGAGCGCTGGCTTAGCTTCAATAGAGCAGCTTTTTGGCAGACCGCTCCTGCCAGCATGCTGGACAAGTCCGCGACTGCCGCTCAACATGAGGCGCATGTGGCTTTGGTACGCTGGCCCCAACCCCTCTCTCGCCCCCCCGTGGAGCTGACTCAGCCGATCTGACAGGTTGTACCTTGTGGTCGGCGCGTTTCTTCGTAGGGTTTAGGGGTGGAGAGAAGCTTTACGAAGCTCCAGGGATTGAAGTCTAGGTTCTAGTGGGCAAACTACGGATCACTTTCTCACTCTGCTGGCACATGCTGGCTCTGGAGCTTATTGCTGCAGGATTGGACTATGAGTGTGGTGCCTGATGGCGCCAGGATGGCACAAGGCCGAGAGCGGCTGCGTGATCTGAAAAATTGTGCACCGGATGCATGCCCCGCAAACGCCTTGCGCCTGTGAACAAGCTTCTTGGTCCTTGATGAGGAAAGCCTGGGGGGGCCGTGATGTGCCTGCATTGCCCTGAGGGCACTGCCTGGTTGAGCATGGAGCAAGCCGCAGTCTAGCAGACACCGCCAGCACGCGAAAGCATACGGGTCGGGCACGTGGCCTCTTAGAAAGCAGGCATTTGCCCTCTCAGCCGAGCAGAGCCACCCATGCCCACATGTCATATCAAGGCCTCCCTCTGTCCTCCACCGCGCACCTACAAACGGGGGGCAGACGTGGAGCCTCCTGCGGCACCCTGCGGCTTCCTGCAGCAAGAAGCCCTCGCGCCAGGTTGACCCGACACGCGGCGAATCTGCACGCAAAGAGAACGCCACAGCTCCGCCGCGGCTTCTTGAGCAAAGAGCCAACATCGCGTCATGCTCAGCTGGATCTCACTAGAGACCGATGCCAAGTCTGCTTCAGCCAGTGTGCACGCGAGCTTGGCAATTGGGAAGTCAACGAAAGATTGCAAGTTGGCAGAGAGAGCTGGCAAGCATCTGGCACGGTAAGGGATGCCTCCCATCACGAGCTGCAGCTGTCCGCAAAGTGAAGCTAGGCAGGCAAGTGACTCATCGCACTGTCATCGCCAGATGGTTGCGTTCACTTGGCTCCAACAGTTCCGGAGCGTTGCATCTCCAGCGTCCGCACAGAACCATCAGGCACAGCCCCCACAGTGGCCAGGTCCAGCTTCGCTGGCGCTGCCCATCGGGCTCCCGGGCGCGCCTCGCAGGCGCCGAGGCGGGCACCACAGCAACGTTCGACTTCACAGCCCCGCAGCGTGCGCCCCCCGGTCCTCCATGTCCATCAACCAGTCGGAGCGGTGCTCTGGGATAAGCTGCTGGCTCAGCACCACTGGGCACAGCGCCAGGTGATAGTTGCAAGTCCCGCAGGCAGCCCGACCGGCACATCAGGCAAGCAAGGAGCGAGGCGCACTCGCGATTCCAGACAGCCGCAGCCTCTCTCTTTGGGCAGCCGCGCTCGCACCTCTCACACCACTGGGTGGCCAACACTCTTTGAGCAGGAGTGGCAAGACCGATCGAGATCTGTGCGCAGCAAGGGACGTTCATCGCATGTGCCCGGAGATACGCAGAGCTGGGTGCGGCACCGTACAGGGCACCGTCTTCGCTCTCCCTATGCCCGCACCCGACGCCCTGCCGCGACAAGTGCGCGGTGTGCGCTGCCAGCACGTGCGCTGATCAAGCGCAGTCCTCTGCACGCTTGCACTGGTGTGCCGAACACACTGCACCTACTGCCCACAGCTGGGCCTTGGGGCAATGGCCTCGAGCAAAACAGGACGACCCCGCTCTGTTGCTGCTCAACACAGCTGGAGCCTGGCGTGGTTGGATCTGCAGGGTACCCGGGCACACAGCGACATCAAGCCTCATTCGTCACAGCGTCTCCCTGAGTGTCTTGTGCCGTGGCTCATGCGTACCACAGATCACGCTCTCACTGTGCTGGCTTAATCGTGCTGGAGCACGCTCCTGCAAGAAAGGCCAGATTCGGTGGTGCTGGGGTGGCATTGGGTCAAAACCTGCACGATCTCGCACCGAATGCGCGCCCGAAAGGACGTGGCGGGCCGAACATGTCACTGGAGACAGGAAGAGGTGAAGGTCGAAATTCCGCAGTGCGGCGATGTGCAGGAGCTGGGGCTTGAACGTCTGATGGGCGAAAGGTCACATAAATAGGGCATGTGCAGCAGCAACCTGCATCTTCAGCGATCAACTTTGCGCCCACCAGCTGTGAAAAGAGGAGCTGCGTATGTTCCGTGCACATGTTGCTCAGATTCCGCCGCAGCATGCCGCAGCGCGCTTGGCGAAAGTGTGGATCCTGGATAGGCAACACGTCGTAAACACCGATTGGGTCACAAGGAGTTCGGACATCGGCTTAAGAGAGCAACTGAAGCCCTGACAACAGGTTGACCCGACATGCGGCGAGTGTGCACGCAAAGAGAACGGCACAGCTCCGCCGCGGCTTCTTGAGCAAAAACCCAACTTCGCGTCATGCCCAGCTGCATCTCACTAGAGACCGATGCCAAATCTGACTCAGCCAGTGTGCACGAGAGCTTGGCAATTGGGAAGTCAACGACAGATTGCAAGTTGGCAGCGAGAGCTGGCAAGCATCTGGCACGGTAAGGGATGCCTCCCATCACGAGCTGCAGCTGTCCGCAAAGTGAAGCTAGGCAGGCAAGTGACTCATCGCACTGTCATCGCCAGATGGTTGCGTTCACTTGGCTCCAACAGTTCCGGAGCGTTGCATCTCCAGCGTCCGCACAGAACCATCAGGCACAGCCCCCACAGTGGCCAGGTCCAGCTTCGCTGGCGCTGCCAATCGGGCTCCCGGGCGCGCCTCGCAGGCGCCGAGGCGGGCACCACAGCAACGTTCGACTTCACAGCCCCGCAGCGTGCGCCCCCCGGTCCTCCATGTCCATCAACCAGTCGGAGCGGTGCTCTGGGATAAACTGCTGGCTCAGCACCACTGGGCACAGCGCCAGGTGATAGTTGCAAGTCCCGCAGGCAGCCCGACCGGCACATCAGGCAAGCAAGGAGCGAGAAGCACTCGCGATTCCAGACAGCCGCAGCCTCTCTCTTTGGGCAGCCGCGCTCGCACCTCTCACACCACCGGGTGGCCAACACTCTCTGGGCAGGAGTGGCAAGACCGATCGAGATCTGTGCGCAGCAAGGGACGTTCATCGCATGTGCCCGGAGATCAGCAGAGCTGGGTGCGGCACCGTACAGGGCACCGTCTTCGCTCTCCCTATGCCAGCACCCGACGCCCTGCCGCGACAAGTGCGCGGTGTGCGAGAGCAGAGGCACCGGGCTCAGTGCAGCCAGCTGAAGCCGCAAGAGCAAGCCTGAGGGCAAATCACAGCGGCCGCGCTAGTACGCCATGCCTAGGAGGGCCCGGCGTCGTGGCTGGAAGCACAGGACATGCAGAGCCGGAGGAGCAGGAGACGCGAGGACGAGAGAAAGCGAGTCCAACAGCATCTCTGGGCTGCGGCCTTGTTTTACGGCCCATGGTGCCGAGCGCGGCTCCCTCCGACACCCAGAGCTCACGCTGCAGCCTTGCAATGGCGCAGAGAAAGGCCAGATTCGGTGGTGCTCGTGTAGCATTGGGTCAAAATCTGCACGATCTCGCACAGATTGCGCGCCCGAAAGGACGTGGGCCGAACATTTCACGGGAGAGAGGAAGAGGTGAAGGTCGAAATTCCGCAGTGCGGCGATGTGCAGGAGCTGGGGCTTGAACGTCTGATGGGCGAAAGGTCACAGAAATCGGGCATGTGCAGCAGCAACCTGCATCTTCAGCGATCAACTTTGCGCCCACCAGCTGTGAAAAGAGGAGCTGCGTACGTTCCACACACATGTTGCACAGATGCCCTGCTTGCTGCCTGAAGATCATGTGCCGCAAGCGTGCTTGGAAGAAGCGTGCAAAGGCAACAGGTCCGTACCCTTCTTTCTGTGCTGGGGCACGTTGCTTCAAGAATGGCCAGATGCTCTGGTGCCACATGGTGCGAGGGTGGCACAAGGACATGAGAGCACGCGAAACCAGCTGCAAGTTGAAAGTGGCAGTGCGGCGATGTGCAGGAGCCGGGGCTTGAACGCCTGACGGGCGAAGGGTCACTGAAATAGGGGATGTGCAGCAGCAACCTGCATCCTCTGCGATTGCTTGTGCGCCGGAAAGCTGCGCAAAGAGGAGCTGCGTCTGTTCCGAACGCATATTGCACAGATGCCCCGCTGCCTTCAGATCATGTGCTGGCTTGGCGAAAGCGTGCATACGCGACAGCCCCTACCAACACCGACTGAGTCACAAGGAGCTCGGGCGCATGCTGCCAAAAGCGCAGCTGTTTGGCGTGCCGCGGCTTGCGCGCTGTGCCTCACGCTGGCCGCTTCTGCTTGCACTTGACCGGCTTTGCCAAGTCCAGCTGCTGAGGACCGAGCCGATAGAGGCAGCGGCAACCGCAAGAGGAGCTGGCCAACGCCACTGCACAGCACGCGCACAGCAAGCAGCCACAGGGAGCTTTCAGAGAACTGCGTACAGCTTGAACCCCCCAGCGACCTGCTCCTCACGGGGTCGCCGTGCAACCGGCTCAACCGTCAGTCCTGCCATGTCCGACAACCACGCGTCAGCACCGGGCCTAGCAGCGGGGACAATCTCAACCGGCACTCCGGAAAGACGCATCGGCATGGCCACAGCGGGTGCGCGTGAGGCCTGCACAACATCAACAGTGGCCGTGTCGGTGGCACCGTGCCAACAGGGATGCATGAGCAAGATAGCGCCACAAAGCAGGCATCAGTTGACGCGGCACTCTCTGTCCCAGGGTTCCCGTCCACTCTCGCTGAGAGGCCAGGAGAGGCCAGACAGTTTCCTCGTCGTTTCGGAGGTGCTACGGCCGCACACGGGCAGCACTTTGCCAACGCAGCTTCACGTGCGCAGTCCTCCTGCAGACCGAGTGTATCTCCATGTCTCCAAACGTCCGGGTCCATGCCATGGAAAAGACTCCCAGTCACACACTTGGCACTTCAGAGAAGAGCAAGCGGTGGCAGATAGGAAATTGCTGGGCATTGCCGGGGACTCCCTGGCAAAAGCATTGAGCTCAGCCACACTGGCAACAAGTAACGGAACCCCTCCTTCACGGACCCTATTCCAAAGCTGCGAACATCTCGGCATCCTGAAACCGTTCCCCGAGAGGCAGCCACCATTCATGCCAAAACGTGCCAGCACAGTGCTGGGTGCTGAAGACACGCTGCTTTTGAAACTTAGCAAGCAGGAGTCTAGCCTGGCCAATAGGCCAGAAGCCTCTGAGCAGAAGCGTCTCTGAGAGAGCGACTGTTTAGTGCAGGCTGCTGTTCTGCTTGCAAGCTTGTGTTAAGCCGATGATGTGCAGGGCCCTGATGCCCAAACGGCCAAACCACACATGCCGCCGTGCACCTGGAGATATCTGGAGACATGAAGCCTCATTCGTCACAACGTCTCGGTGAGCGCGCGGTGCTGCGGCTCACGCAGACCACTGATCACCTTCTCACGCTGCTGACTGATGCTGGCTTATGCTGGCTCATGCTGGCTCGCTCTTGTTGCAGCTCGTTGCAGAATGGCGAGGCAGCGTGGTGCCTGTGCGGGGTGGCACGGGGCCAAGTGCGACTGCCCGATCTCGAAGGGACGTGGAAATACTTGAGGACATGATACCGGCGGCGTGCAGGAGCCGGGGCTTGAACGCCTGATGGGGGAAGCATCACAAAGATAGGGGATGCGCAACCACAACCTGCATCTTCAGCGATCAACTTTGCGCCCGCTAGCTGTGGAAAGAGGGGCTGCACACGTTCAACACACGTGTTGCACAGATGCCCCGCTGCCATCAGATCATGTGCCGCAAGCGTGCTTGGCGAAAGCGGGCATGTTTGGCAACAGGTCACAAGTAGCTCGGGCTGACAGGCTTCAGAGAGCAGCTAGCTGGTTGGGCAGACGTGCACCTCGAATCTGGCCTGGATCTGTTCGGCAGCGACATCAAGCCTCATTAGTCACAGCGTCTCGGTGAGTGTCTTGTGCCGCGGCTCACGTATACGTATACCACGGGTCACCTTCTCACTCTTCCGCTCGCGCTGAGGCACGCTTCTGCAAGAATGGCCACATGCTGTGGTGCCGGATGCTGCTGACGTGGCACGGGGCCAAGCACGACTGCATGATCTCAAAGGGACGTGCACCGAACGTGCTCCCGCAAATGCTATGGGACGTAGCAGCTCGCAAACATAGTTGCAAGTCGAAACTGCCCAGCACGGCGATGTGCAGGAGCCGGGGCTTGAACGCCTGACGGGGAAAGCATCACGGAGATAGGGGATGTGCAGCAGCAACCTGCATCTTCAACGATCAACTTTGCCGCCAGCTGTGACAAGAAGAGCTGCGTACATTCCACACACATGTTCCTCGGATGCCCCACTGCCATCAGATCATGTGCCGCAAGCGCGATTGTCGACAACGTGCACATGCAGCAGGCTCGTGCCAACACCGACCGGGTCACGCGGAGCGCTGGCTTAGCTTCAATAGAGCAGCTTTTTGGCAGACCGCTCCTGCCAGCATGCTGGACAAGTCCGCGACTGCTGCTCCTGAGTAAGCGCATGTGGCTTTGGTATGCTGGCCCCAACCCCTCTCTCGCCCCCCCGTGGAGCTGACTCAGCCGATCTGACAGGTTGTACCTTGTGGTCGGCGCGTTTCTTCGTAGGGTTTAGGGGTGGAGAGAAGCTTTACGAAGCTCCAGGGATTGAAGTCTAGGTTCTAGTGGGCAAACTACGGATCACTTTCTCACTCTGCTGGCACATGCTGGCTCTGGAGCTTCTTGCTGCAGGATTGGACTATGAGTGTGGTGCCTGATGGCGCCAGGATGGCACAAGGCCGAGAGCGGCTGCGTGATCTGAAAAATTGTGCACCGGATGCATGCCCCGCAAACGCCTTGCGCCTGTGAACAAGCTTCTTGGTCCTTGACGAGGAAAGCTGGGGGGGGCCGTGATGTGCCTGCGTTGCCCTGAGGGCACTGCCTGGCTGAGGACGGAGCAAGCCGCAGTCTAGCAGACACCGCCAGCACGCGAAAGCAAACGGGTCGGGCACGTGGCCTCTTAGAAAGCAGGCTCTGCAGCTTCCTGCAGCAAAAAGCCCTCGCGCCAGGTTGACCCGACACGCGGCGCATGTACCTGCCACAGGTTGCTTGGCGAAAGCGTGCATACGCGACAGGTCCCTACCAACACCGACTGAGTCACAAGGAACTCGGGCGCACGCTGCCAAAAGCGCAGCTGCTTGGCGTGCCGCGGCTTGCGCGCTGTGCCTCACGTTGGCCGCTTCTGCTTGCACTTGACGGCTTTGCCAGGTCCAGCTGCTGAAAACCGAGCCGATACAGGGAGCGCAAACGCCGCACCTACCCCGAGCTACAGCTTCATGGGCGCGGGCGGTTCCGCCTCGTTGTCTTTGGGCTTGAGGTCGGAGGGCGGTTTGGCGGGGCTGCTCTTGGTTTGCGTGGCCACGGGCTGACCAGCAGCGGCCCCGTCGATTGCGGCATCGTGCATGGCAGCAGCGATGAAGCGCATGTGCGTGACCTCAATGTTGTCACTGAGCGCCAAGATGAGCGTCGCATCGAGGTCATCGCCAACGGACTCCCGCTCTGGGGGGGTGTTCAGCTGGCTGTACAGCTTGAACACCCCAGCGACCTGCTCCTCACGGGGTCGCCGTGCAACCGGCTCAACCGTCAGTCCTGCCATGTCCGACAACCACGCGTCAGCACCGGGCCTAACAGCGGGGACAATCTCAACCGGCACTCCGGAAAGACGTATCGGCATGGCCACAGCGGGTGCGCGTGAGGCCTGCACAACATCAACAGTGGCCGTGTCGGTGGCACCGTGCCAACAGGGATGCATGAGCAAGATAGCGCCACAAAGCAGGCATCAGTTGACGCGGCACTCTCTGTCCCAGGGTTCCCGTCCACTCTCGCTGAGAGGCCAGGAGAGGCCAGACAGTTTCCTCGTCGTTTCGGAGGTGCTACGGCCGCACACGGGCAGCACTTTGCCAACGCAGCTTCACGTGCGCAGTCCTCCTGCAGACCGAGTGTATCTCCATGTCTCCAAACGTCCGGGTCCATGCCATGGAAAAGACTCCCAGTCACACACTTGGCACTTCAGAGAAGAGCAATCGGTGGCAGATAGGAAATTGCTGGGCATTGCCGGGGACTCCCTGGCAAAAGCATTGAGCTCAGCCACACTGGCAACAAGTAACGGAACCCCTCCTTCACGGACCCTATTCCAAAGCTGCGAACATCTCGGCATCCTGAAACCGTTCCCCGAGAGGCAGCCACCATTCATGCCAAAACGTGCCAGCACAGTGCTGGGTGCTGAAGACACGCTGCTTTTGAAACTTAGCAAGCAGGAGTCTAGCCTGGCCAATAGGCCAGAAGCCTCTGAGCAGAAGCGTCTCTGAGAGAGCGACTGTTTAGTGCAGGCTGCTGTTCTGCTTGCAAGCTTGTCTTCAGCCGATGATGTGCAGGGCCCTGATGCCCAAACGGCCAAACCACACATGCCGCCGTGCACCTGGAGATATCTGGAGACATGAAGCCTCATTCGTCACAACGTCTCGGTGAGCGCGCGGTGCTGCAGCTCACGCAGACCACTGATCACCTTCTCACGCTGCTGACTGATGCTGGCTTATGCTGGCTCATGCTGGCTCGCTCTTGTTGCAGCTCGTTGCAGAATGGCGAGGCAGCGTGGTGCCTGTGCGGGGTGGCACGGGGCCAAGTGCGACTGCCCGATCTCGAAGGGACGTGGAAATACTTGAGGACATGATACCGGCGGCGTGCAGGAGCCGGGGCTTGAACGCCCGATGGGGGAAGCATCACAAAGATAGGGGATGCGCAGCCACAACCTGCATCTTCAGCGCTCAACTCTGCGCCCGCACATGTTACTCAGATGCCCTGCTGCCTTCAGATCATGTGCCGCCAGCATGCCTGGTGAAAGCGTGCACGTTTTGTAACAGGTTACAGGAGCTCGGGCTTACACCTCGAAGCTGGCCTGGATCTGTTCGGCAGCGACATCAAGCCTCATTAGTCACAGCGTCTCGGTGAGTGTCTTGTGCCGCGGCTCACGTATACGTATACCACGGGTCACCTTCTCACTCTTCCGCTCGCGCTGAGGCACGTTTCTGCAAGAATGGCCACATGCTGTGGTGCCGGATGCTGCTGACGTGGCACGGGGCCAAGCACGACTGCATGATCTCCAAAGGGACGTGCACCGAACGCGCTCCCGCAAATGCTACTGCACGCCATAGGCGCAAGTCGAAATTACGCAATGCGGCAATGTGCTGGAGCCGAGGCTTGAACGCCTGCTGGGCGAAGGGTCACCGAAATAGGGGATGTGCAGCAGCAACCCGCATCTTCAACGATCGCCGTTGTGCCCGCTAGCTGTGAAAAGGGGAGCTGCGCCTGTTCCACACACATGTTGCACAGATGCCCCGCTGCAATCAGATCATGTGCCGCAAGCGCGCTTGGCAAAAGTGTGCATATGCACCAGGTACGACCAACACCCCTCTCACTCTGCTGGTGCATGCATTGCATGCTGGCTCTGGAGCTTATTGCTGCAGGATTTGGACAGTTTGCGTGGAGCCGGATGGCGCCGGGATGGCACAAGGCCGAGAGCGGCTGCGTGATCTGAGAAATTGTGCACCGGATGCATGCCCCGCAAACGCCTTGCGCCTGTGAACAAGCTTGTTGGTCCCTGATGAGGAAAGCCTGGGGGGGCCGTGATGTGCCTGCATTGCCCTGAGGGCACTGCCTGGTTGAGCATGGAGCAAGCCGCAGTCTAGCAGACACCGCCAGCACGCGAAAGCATACGGGTCGGGCACGTGGCCTCTTAGAAAGCAGGCTTTTGCCCTCTCAGCCGAGCAGAGCCACCCATGCCCACATGTCATATCAAGGCCTCCCTCTGTCCTCCACCGCGCACCTACAAACGGGGGGCAGACGTGGAGCCTCCTGCGGCACCCTGCGGCTTCCTGCAGCACAATGCCCTCGCGCCAGATTGACCCGACACGCGGCGAATCTGCACGCAAAGAGAACGGCACAGCTCCGCCGCGGCTTCTTGCGCAAAAAGCCAACATCGCGTCATGCTCAGCTGGATCTCACTAGAGACCGATGCCAAGTCTGCTTCAGCCAGTGTGCACGCGAGCTTGGCAATTGGGAAGTCAACGAAAGATTGCAAGTTGGCAGAGAGAGCTGCCAAGCATCTGGCACGGTCAGGGATGCCTCCCATCACGAGCTGCAGCTGTCCGCAAAGTGAAGCTAGGCAGGCAGGCGGGTCATCGCAAGATGGTTGCATTCACTTGGCTCCAACAGTTCCGGAGCGTTGCATCTCCAGCGTCCGCACAGAACCATCAGGCACAGCCCCCACAGTGGCCAGGTCCAGCTTCGCTGGCGCTGCCAATCGGGCTCCCGGGCGCGCCTCGCAGGCGCCGAGGCGGGCACCACAGCAACGTTCGACTTCACAGCCCCGCAGCGTGCGCCCCCCGGTCCTCCATGTCCATCAACCAGTCGGAGCGGTGCTCTGGGATAAACTGCTGGCTCAGCACCACTGGGCACAGCGCCAGGTGATAGTTGCAAGTCCCGCAGGCAGCCCGACCGGCACATCAGGCAAGCAAGGAGCGAGAAGCACTCGCGATTCCAGACAGCCGCAGCCTCTCTCTTTGGGCAGCCGCGCTCACACCTCTCACACCACCGGGTGGCCAACACTCTCTGGGCAGGAGTGGCAAGACCGATCGAGATCTGTGCGCAGCAAGGGACGTTCATCGCATGTGCCCGGAGATCAGCAGAGCTGGGTGCGGCACCGTACTGGGCACCGTCTTCGCTCTCCCTATGCCCGCACCCGATGCCCTGCCGCGACAAGTGCGCGGCGTGCGCTGCCAGCACGTGCGCTGATCAAGCACAGTCCTCTGCACGCTTGCACTGGTGTCCCGAAAACACTGCACCTGCTGCCCACAGCCGGCCCTCGGGGAAATGGCCTCCAGCGAAACAGGACGACCCCGCTCTGTTGCTGCTCAACACAGCTGGAGCCTGGCGTGGTTGGATCTGCGGGGCACCCGGGCACACAGCGACATCAAGCCTCATTGGTCACAGCGTCTCCCGGAGTGTCCTGTGCCGCAGCTCATGCATATCACCACGGATCACCTTCTCACTGTGCTGGCTTAATCGTGCTGGAGCACGCTCCTGCAAGAAAGGCCAGGTTCAGTGGTGCTGGGGTGGCATTGGGTCAAAACCTGCACGATCTCGCACCGAATGCGCGCCCGAAAGGACGTGGGCCGAACATTGCCCTGCAGCGACAAGTGCGCGGCGTGCTGCCAGGTGCGCTGATCAAGAGCAATCCTCGGCGCGCTTGCACTGGTGTCCCGAAAACACTGCACCTACTGCCCACAGCTGGGCCTTGGGGCAATGTCCTCCAGCGAAACAGGACGACCCCGCTTAGACGCTGCTCAACACAGCTGGAGCCTGGCGTGGTTGGATCTGCGGGGCACCCGGGCACACAGCGACATCAAGCCTCATTCGTCACAGTGTCTCCCTGAGTGTCTTGTGCTGCAGCTCATGCATATCACGGATCACCTTCTCACTGTGCTGGCTTAACCGTGCTGGTGGAGAACGTTCCTGCAAGAAAGGCCAGATTCAGTGGTGCTGGGGTGGCATTTGGTCAAAATCTGCACGATCTCTCACCGAATGCGCGCCCGAAAGGACGTGGGCCGAACATTGCCCTGCAGCGACAAGTGCGCGGCGTGCTGCCAGGTGCGCTGATCAAGAGCAGTCCTCGGCGCGCTTGCACTGGTGTCCCGAAAACACTGCACCTGCTGCCCACAGCTGGGCCTTGGGGCAATGTCCTCCAGCGAAACAGGACGACCCCGCTTAGACGCTGCTCAACACAGCTGGAGCCTGGCGTGGTTGGATCTGCGGGGCACCCGGGCACACAGCGACATCAAGCCTCATTGGTCACAGCGTCTCCCGGAGTGTCTTGTGCCCTAGCTCATGCATACCATGGACTACCTTCTCACTCTGCTGGCTTAATCGTGCTGGTGGAGAACGTTCCTGCAAGAAAGGCCAGGTTCAGTGGTGCTGGGGTGGCATTGGGTCAAAATCTGCACGATCTCTCACCGAATGCACACCCAAAAGGACGTTGGCCGAACATTTCACCGGAGACAGCAAGAGGTGAAGGTCGAAATTCCGCAGTGCGGCGATATGCAGGAGCCGGGGCTCGAAAGCTCAATGAACGAAAAGTCGCAAATAGAGGGGATGTGCAACAACCTGTGAGAAGAGGAGCTTCGTCCGTTCCGTGCACATGTTGCTCATGTGCCCTGCTTGCTGCTTGCAGATCATGCGCCGCAAGCGTGCTTGGCGAAAGCGATATGCACCAGGTACGACCAACACCGACAGGGTCGTGGAAAACGAGCTCGGGCTTAGCCTTAAGAATGCAGCTGTTGGGCAAGCCGACATGAAGCCTCATTCGTCACAGCGTCTCCGTGAGCGCGCGGTGCCGCACCTCACGCATACTTCGGATCACCCTCTCACTCTGCTGGTGCATGCATTGCATGCTGGCTCTGGAGCACGCTGCTGCAGGATTGGACAGTTTGCGTGGAGCCGGATGGCGCCGGGATGGCACAAGGCCGAGAGCGGCTGCGTGATCTGAAAATTGTGCACCGGAGGCATGCCTCGCAAACGCCTTGCGCCTGTGAACAACCTTGTTGGTCCCTGATGAGGAAAGCCTGGGGGGGCCGTGATGTGCATTGCCCTGAGGGCACTGCCTGGTTGAGCATGGAGCAAGCCGCAGTCTAGCAGACACCGCCAGCACGCGAAAGCATACGGGTCGGGCACGTGGCCTCTTAGAAAGCAGGCTTTTGCCCTCTCAGCCGAGCAGAGCCACCCATGCCCACATGTCATATCAAGGCCTCCCTCTGTCCTCCACCGCGCACCTACAAACGGGGGGCAGACGTGGAGCCTCCTGCGGCACCCTGCGGCTTCCTGCAGCACAAAGCCCTCGCGCCAGATTGACCCGACACGCGGCGAGTCTGCACGCAAAGAGAACGCCACAGCTCCGCCGCGGCTTCTTGCGCAAAAAGCCAACATCGCGTCATGCTCAGCTGGATCTCACTAGAGACCGATGCCAAGTCTGCTTCAATCAGTGT
This sequence comes from Symbiodinium natans, assembly GCA_905221605.1. NCBI lineage: Eukaryota > Dinophyceae > Suessiales > Symbiodiniaceae > Symbiodinium > Symbiodinium natans. The sequence continues at coordinate 41,323 of CAJNDS010000736.1, read as the reverse complement.
GCACGCGAGCTTGGCGAGTGGGAAGTCAACGAAAGATTGCAAGTTGGCAGAAGCTGCCAAGCATCTGGCACGGTCAGGGATGCCTCCCATCACGAGCTGCAGCTGTCCGCAAAGTGAAGCTAGGCAGGCAGGCGGGTCATCGCAAGATTGTTGCGTTCACTTGGCTCCAACAGCTCCGGAGCGTTGCATCTCCAGCGTCCGCACAGAACCATCAGGCACAGCCCCCACAGTGGCCAGGTCCAGCTTCGCTGGCGCTGCCAATCGGGCTCCCCTGCGGGCCTCGCCACGGCCACCACAGCGCCGGAAGTGTTGCTGTTTGCCGCAGACGCCGAGGCGGTGACCGCGGCAACGTTCGACTTCACAGCCTCGCAGTGTGAGCACCTCGGCCCTCCCTGTCCATCAACGATTCGGAGCGGTGTTTTTTATAGCTGGTGTTTCGTTACAGTTGATAAGTGCGTGGGGTGCGCTTCCACCGCGTGAGCTGTTCAAGCGCAGTCCTGCGGGTGCTTGCACCGGTGTCCCGAACACACTGCACCCTCTGCCCACAGCTGGGCCTGGGAAACTGGCCTCCAACAAAACAGGACGACAACCTTGCTCCGCTACTGCTCAACACAGCTGGAGCTTGGTGTAGTTGGATCTGCGGGGCGCCTGGCCCCAGAACAAAATCAAGCCTCATTCGTCACAGCGTCTCGGTGAGAGCGCTATGCCGCAGCTCCCGCATACCAGGGCTCACCTTCTCACTTCAGTAGCTCCCTCCTCGCTGCAACAATGACCAATGCTGCGACACCGGCTGGTGCACAGGGGCAGTGGCCCAAGTGCGACTGCACGATCTCAGAGGGACGCACACCGAACGCGCTCCAAGAAAGAGTTTTGGACATGATAGTAAGCGAACCTAGGCGCAAGTCGAAACTGCCCAGAGCGGCGATGTGCAGGAGCCGGGGCTTGAACGCCCGACCGGGGAAGCGTCCCGGAGATAGGGGATTTGCAGCAGCAGCCTGCATCTTCAGCGATCAACTTCGCATCCACCAGCTGTGGAAAGAGGAGCTGGGTACGTTCCACACACATTTTCCTCAGGTGCCCCGCTGCCATCAGATCATGTGCCACAAGCGCGCTTGTCGACAACGTGCACATGCAGCAGGCTCGTGCCAACACCGACCGGGTCACGAGAACCGCTGGCTTAGCTTCAATCGAGCAGCTTTTTGGCAGACCGCTCCTGCCAGCATGCTGGACAAGTCCGCGACTGCCGCTCAACATGAGGCGCATGTGGCTTTGGTACGCTGGCCCCAACCCCTCTCTCGCCCCACCCTGGAGCTGACTCAGCCGATCTGACAGGTTGTACCTTGCGGTCGGTGCATTTCTTTGCAGGGTTTAAGGGTGGAGAGAAGCTTTACGAAGCTCCAGGGTTTGAAGTCTAGGTTCTAGTGGGCAAACTATGGATCACTTTCTCACTCTGCTGGCACATGCTGGCTCTGGAGCACATGGCTGCAGGATTGGACTATTGGTGCCTGATGGCGCCAAGACGGCACAAGGCCGAGAGCGGCTGCGTGAAAAATTGTGCACCGGACACATGCCCCGCAAACCCGGAATGACTTGGGGACAGGTCGGCATGCGAACCTAGAAGCAAGTCGACATTGCGCAGTGCGGCGCAGTGTGGGAGCTGGGGCTTGAACGCCCCTCTCCGTCATACTTCGGGTCACCTTCTCACTATGCTAGCTCACTCGCGCTGGAGCATGTTGCTGCAGGATTGGACAGTTCGTGTGGTGCCGGATGGCGCCGGGGTGGCACAAGGCCGAGTGGGACTGCATGATCAGACATGACAGTATGCAAACATAGGTGCAAGTCGAACATGCGCAGTGCGGCGATGCGTGGGAGCTGGGGCTTGGACGCCTGCCGGGCGAAAGGTCACAGAAATGCGGGATGCACAAACGCAACCTGCATCTTCAGCGATCGCCTTTGTGCCCGCAAGATGTGCAAAAAGCTGCGTCTTTTGGGCGCACAGGTTGCTCAGATTCCCTGTGCCGCAAGCGTGCTTGGCGAATGCGTGCATATGCAACAGGTCCTTACAAGCATGGACTGGGTCACCAGGAGCTCGGGCTTAAGCTTAAGGGAGGCTGGTTGGCAGACCACTTCTGCTGGTATGCTGAACGAGTCGACGACTCGGATATGCTCGGATCTCCTCGGCAGCGACGTCAAGACTCATTCGTCACAGCGTCTCCGTGAGCGCGCGGTGCCGCACCTCACGCATACTTCGGGTCACCTTCTCACTATGCTAGCTCGCTCGCGCTGGAGCATGTTGCTGCAGGATTGGACAGTTCGTGTGGTGCCGGATGGCGCCGGGGTGGCACAAGGCCGAGTGTGACTGCATGATCAGACATGACAGTATGCAAACATAGGTGCAAGTCGAACATGCGCAGTGCGGCGATGCGTGGGAGCTGGGGCTTGGACGCCTGCCGGGCGAAAGGTCACAGAAATGCGGGATGCACAAACGCAACCTGCATCTTCAGCGATCGCCTTTGTGCCCGCAAGATGTGCAAAAAGCTGCGTCTTTTGGGCGCACAGGTTGCTCAGATTCCCTGTGCCGCAAGCGTGCTTGGCGAATGCGTGCATATGCAACAGGTCCTTACAAGCATGGACTGGGTCACCAGGAGCTCGGGCTTAGGCTTAAGGGAGGCTGGTTGGCAGACCACTTCTGCTGGTATGCTGAACGAGTCGACGACTCGGATATGCTCGGATCTCCTCGGCAGCGACGTCAAGACTCATTCGTCACAGCGTCTCCGTGAGCGCGCGGTGCCGCACCTCACGCATACTTCGGGTCACCTTCTCACTATGCTAGCTCGCTCGCGCTGGAGCATGTTGCTGCAGGATTGGACAGTTCGTGTGGTGCCGGATGGCGGCGGAGTGGCACAAGGCCGAGTACGACTGCATGAGAGAATTAATTGTGCACCGAGCGAGCTCGCGGAAAGACTGGGAACATGACAGCATGCAGGCATAGATGCAAGTCGACATTGCGCAGTGTGGCGATGTGTTGGAGCCGGGGCTTGAACGCCTGATGGGCGAAGGGTCACATAGATCGGAGATGTGCAGCAGCAACCTGCGTTTTCAGCGATCACCTTTGTGCCCGCAAGCTGTAAACAGAAGAGCTGCGTCCGTTCCGAAGACATGTTGCACAGATGCCCCACTGCTCTCATATCATGCACCGACTGGGTCACAAAGAGTTCGGGCTTAGGTACACCGAACGCATGCCCGAGAAACGCCTTGCGGCTGTGAACGGAGAGCTGGGCATGGCCCTGCCCGCAATGCCCCTTTGGCACTGCCTGGGCACGGAGCCGCAGTCTGGCAATTTGGGCAGGGATCAAGAGACCCAACTCGCAGACACGCACGCGAAAGCAAACTGGCACATGGCCTGAAAGCAGGCCTGCTGCCCTCTCAGAGCCCATGCATGTCATATCAAGGCATCGGCGTCAACAGCTGGGAGATCTGGAGCTCACCATTTAAGGGCGCCGTCCTTGGGCGGCCTCCACTTGATTCATGGAGGACCCCAAGTGGCTCAAGCGCATCCCTGGCTCGCCTCGGCTCAGAAGGCAGCGACATCCTTGCTTCGTGCGTTTGCAGCTGCAGGTGCTACCTCAGAGGAGCCTCGTCCGTTCTCACAGTTCAACACATGGCCCTGCGCTTGTGAAAAGTGTGCATTTAAAACCAAGTCCATGCTAGGACCGATTCGGGGGCCGTAAGGGGGGCTGATCGTTAGCTAGAGGCACCAGCCGCAGCACGTGCTGCGAAACGTGCTTTGTGCATGCAGTGTGCTGTCAAGAGCACTAGCAATGCCAAGGGAAAGGCTTCAAAGCTGTAGAGACTGCAGAGATTGTGGCCCCTGGAGCACAATCAAGAACACCATTGCTCAGAAGCTGTGCACGGCCGGGCACAGGTGCCAGCGCATCAAGCTCAACATCAAGGGGTTTGATCGAAGCCTTCTGCGTGACGGCCTGCACGAAGCGGCCCCAAAAAAATCTGAGACCGCCTCGCTTCCCCAAATGAAAATTGGTCTCATCGCCATCCGCTTGGATGGGAAGTGATCAAGCTTTGGTCTACGTCGCAGACAGCGGGCACGACGCTGAGTCGTGGCCCATGATCCCTTCACGGTGGGTCATCTTAAGTCTAGAAAACACTAAGCAAGTTAAGCAAGTGAAGAGGGCTTATACGCATTTACAACAGGTCCCTCAGCAAGACCGGCTTGTGGGCCTCTGGGGACTCAACTCAAGGGTGCTTCAGGCGCTGTCCCCCAGGAACAGTTCGCCCTTCCCGCTCGATGCGCCAAGAGTGGCATGCCAAGAGTGGCTCTGTGCCTTTACGGCACCGTGAGCTCGCCAGCGATTCCATAAGCGAGATCTGCGAGGCTGCTGGGCAACAGGGCCTTGAGACCCTGCCGTCTTGTGTCACACAAACCTGGCCTGCATCTCGGCTTCTTCAGAGAGACCCGATCTAACTTCCGTCACATGTAGGACCTTGACTCGGGAGCTGCGGCAAGCCACACGGGCAAACCATGCAACGAGCAAGGTCGTGCATCCTCCTCCAGGCATTGACCTGCCACATGGTCTACCAGGGTGTCATGGGTCAGAAAAGAAGAAGCACATAGCAGGGTGGGCCATGACTAAAGAAATTGTTGCTTCAGCAGCGTGGCCACCCCCAATCTCATGATGGTTTCGGGTGCTTCGCCCATCTCCAGTCGGGGTGGTTTAAGACCCTAAACCTAACCCCTAAACCCGAAACCCTAAACCGAACACGTCAAGATGAGCAGTTCAACCTCCACTTCCCCCCCTCCAGGCAACCAAGATTTCTCCCTCCCTTCCCCCGCCTTCCCCTCACACCCTCTTGTGATGGCACCCTGATCTGACTCGGCAAGATGCTTTAAAAAAAGCCTTCCCCAGAAAACGTCAAGATTCTTTAGTATTTGTTTTTTTGGAGGGCGGGGGGGCAAGAAGCGAGTCTAGCATTCTGGGTGTTCGTGGGGGGGGGGACATGCCAACGCATTCTCCACAAAGCATGTAAGACCAGAAAGCTTGGCCGGCCCTTGTGTGCCACACGAGCTTTACCCACAGAAGTCGGACAAGAAGGGGCAAGAGGCAGCCGCAAAAGCGAAAAGGAAAGCTGAGCGCAGAAACAATGACCCAAAACCCTCAACAGCCTCAGAGGCTAAGATTGCTGGAGAATGCGCTGCACCAGCAAGATGTCGCCGAATCCTCAGAGGAACACAATCACAGCTTTTAGGGTTCAGCTCTTAGAGCTGATGCCTCAGAGGGAAAGGCAAGGAAGCAATACGCCAGCACAGCCGAGAGCAGGCCTGCCAGCCATGACCCCCAAGAGCACTCAAGAAGCCTTGGGTTTAGGGTTTAGGGTTTAGGGTTTAGGGTTTAGGGTTTAGGGTTTAGGGTTTAGGGTTTAGGGTTTAGGGTTTAGGGTTTAGGGTTTAGGGTTTAGGGTTTAGGGTTTAGGGTTTAGGGTTTAGGGTTTAGGGTTTAGGGTTTGTGTCTTGAAAGCTTCAACGACCCAAGGCGCCAAGCAAACGCCCAGCAGTGTCGCTCTCCTTTCGGGATGGCACGGAGATTTACTAGGGTTTAGGGTTTAGGGTTTCAGGCTCAAGGTTTAGGGATTTCGGGCATCCGAGCCTGCGAACGCAAAGTATACTTGGAGGTTCATAGGCACTTGTAACCCCAATCATAAGTTCACCTATAGCCGAGTCAAAGGCTTTGGGGAGGGGGGGTTAGAAGTACACTTAGAGTTGGGGCTAACAGCACCAAAAAGTCTTCCACATTTGGCCATTTGGGGTTGGGGACATTGCCATACTTGGAGCAACTGCTCCCCACGCCGAAGCACAAGAACCCGATGTCTATGGAAGCCGTTGCAAATTGACCTAAACCCTAAACCCTAAACCCTAAACCCTAAACCCTAAACCCTAAACCCTAAACCCTGGTCCTTGCAGGACAAGTGCATTGGCGACGCCATTGCCGAACTGGAAGCGGGCTTCTGCCGAAAGCCCTCCAAGCAACAGCTTGAACGCGTTTGGGCCAAACACACAAGCTTGAATTTGTTCATGCTCATGCATGCGATGAAGGCATCCATTCCGCAACTCCCACACAATCTGACCGGTCTGATTCTGTTGACACAATCCGAATCCCGAAATCTATCAAGTCGTGAAGCGTTCACATACGAATCTATCTTCACGGACCAGCAAATGGAAACAAAGGCTCGCGGTACACTCACCTTTGTTTCGACATGCGCCATGGGCAATCATACGTGGTGACGAGAAGCACTTGCTCCCTGTCACAATAACCGCGAGACATCTGAGCGGGCTGGGTTGGTCGAAAAAAATTGAAGGACTCCGAGCTCACCAAGTATCATGCGCAGGAAATCATAAGGAATAGTTCAAATCCATCAGCTCACATGAGACGCGCACAACAACATGAATCCGAGGCCCAATGCATTGGCGGTCATAAGAGGAAGAAAAAGCCCTCCCAGCATGGCGCGGGCGGTGTGTGGCTACAAGAACAACAGAGAGCACTCGCAAGATCGCTCCCCCGCCGAGCGGAGCACGAAGTTAACTATGTGTGTTCGACCCGGTGCGCACAGCGAACAAGTTTTGTTGCTTTCAAAATACCAACACAGCGGATACAGATCGGCTTATTTTTTTTGCAGAACAAACGTTCGCACCGAAGCTCGCCCACTCATATAAGCGGAGAGATTTTGTTTACTTATCAAAATCCGTGGTTTTGGTATGCGTGTAACATTTTTACGTGCACGAAGTACTAGCAGAGAGCTTTTCTGCACGCGCTCATGTGTTCCCATATGCTGTGTCGTTCTCACTCAACCCAAAACAGTTTCACGATTTCTATACGTAATTAAGCTTAATTGGAATTTGTATTATAAAGGCTTGAACGTAGGTAGCTTTTGCACAGAATTTTATAGAGCCGCTTCGTGACAAGTAAATCAAGTGTATTAGGGGGCCACGCCCGAACACATCCTCTTCTAAGCCTCCTTTGCTTTTATCTAATTGGAAAAATATATTGCCGACCACACTCAATGAAATCCTCCTTTGGCCCCAATTCGTACTGAAATGTAACTTGAAGTTTGTATGTAACACCACACCCTAAGAAATCCTCATCTGGATTTCCTTTGTACTTCCTCTTAAGCAGAATTTGAAATTAAGAGGCCACACCGCACGAAATCCTCCTTAAGCCTTATTGATAGCTAAACCCAACTAGACGTTTAAAGCGCAAAGCCACACCCTGGGAAACACACCCTAAGAAATCCTTACCTGGGCTTCGCTAGTTAAATTACTTTTGGATTACGGTGCCACAATGCCACACCCGAAAACATCCTCTTCGAGAGAACAAAGACAAAAATCTGAAACCAAAGACCAAAAAAAACCAACAAAAACAAAAGAACAAAAACCAAAAAAAAAATATACAAAAGACATACCAAATGAACCCAAAATATTCGGGAACTCTTGGAGACAGAACATGGGCCTATTTTGTTTCCAGGGGTTCCCGAATGCTTTGTTTGTTGTTTTTGGCTTTTTTGGTTTTTTTGGCATTGTTTTTGAGTCATTTTGGTGCTGCTTTTTGTTCGGTATGTTTTGGTTTGTTGGGGTTGTTTTTTTGGCATTGATTTTAGTGTGTTGCATCGGTTTTGCGTAGCAAATGAGTTTGGGCCCGTGGCGGGACACAACCTTCCGGCCTGGGTGTCAGGCGAGCAGGTTCGCCAATCACCTCAATAATTACGGTTGACCCCCATATCGAATTGAGCTTCTCTTTGCATCTGTCCTCGCACGCAGCCCCGCAGCCCATTGAGGCTGCCATCGTGCGCGAAGTCACCAAGCCCTAACAGGTCCGCGGTCCGCAGCCGGGCTCTCTTGCGTGTTCCGCCAATGATCATCATGGACATCCGAAAGTGAGAACAGCACATGAAGGTCCACTTCTGCCCAACATCGACAGATTTGTGGATTCGTACTTCTCCCATCCTTGAAGTGCCAGTTAAACTCCTAGGCCTGGGGCATCCTGCTTCTTCTTTTGGTCCTTTCTTTCTCCTCAGAGCCGTGCGAGGACATCGCAGTTTACACAACATGCGCCGGACGTGCTTGTTTGCATGTTCAACCTGATGATCAAAGCAGATGGCAATGACGTGGGGGGGGTTTGAACGCTCGGAAAACTAGCACAATTTTTTGCTGGGCATTTTGCTACAGTGCGAGAATTCGTCATTGCGAGTGACCGCATGCAACGGGGCCACGAGCCTGACGGAGTTGTATCGCGCTACCCTCACAAGAAGATGACCGGAGAGGTTGGCATCAACAAGTCGTCGTCGACAAAACACTCAACGACGCTCTGGCCATTCAACACCGTGCCAGCGAACAAACAAGGCTCCGTCTGTTCCAAAGCATACAGACGCTTCAACAGACGACCCAAATGCCTTGTCCATGTCTGAGCAGCAACACGCAAGCCGTACCAAGCCTTCTTCTACTTCAGGAAGCCTCGCTGTCCTTGCTTTCCTTTTCCTGTGATGTCGCCATCCATCTCATCCAACTCAGCAAACAAAAACGCAGGGCGCAGCAAGTCCAACTCCGTTTTGGAAGAATATGAAAGCCAGCATCCTCAGAGCTTCTCTCAGCTTCTGCTGGGGCTCCACATTTCCTCTTTTGGGACGTCGCCAGTTCCCAATCGCTCACGTTGCGCTTTCAGCCACGCATCATGTCTCCTGTTGCGCGCAGCATTGTGATGGGCTTTACCACGCTTCTCTCCACACGCAGGACATCCCGGTGTCCCACCATGTTCTCTCACCCAAGCCGCTGGGGGTCCAACTTTGCTCATGTCTGTTGTCGGTCCATTCGACACTCGGCCCTCAAAGGCCCTATCCACCTCTCCTTGAATCTCATCAGGAATCCCATCCTCTTTCTCTTTCAGAATGGGAGGAGCCAACATATCGGTTGAATCGTACTCCTTGAGCAAATATTGGCAATGCTCAAATTCGATCTTCAACGGAGCGATGCGCTTGAGCGATTTCGCTCGAAAGCTTGGGATCCTTTCCATCTACCACAGCACTCACCACATGAGTCAAACCTTCCACCTCGGGATGCACATAGGCCGCTTCCACAAACCTTGATAAAGCATTTTTCACGCTGTCGGGAAGCTCAGCTAGAACAGCGCTACCAAACGACGATGACCCACATTCAGGCAGTGGTCGCTGCAACACAAGTTCTTGAAGGGACTTCTTCCCATCAAACGCAGCTGAATGGTGGCACTCTTGACCATCGTAGCCAAGTGCTCGCAAATCCAGACGCACGGTGCTGAACAACTCCTTGAGAATCCGCACAGCTCGCTACCTCCTGCCACCTCATGTCCGTGCGGCGGCGCTCGTTGGGTGACAATCCGGACACCAAGATTTGCCCTCTTAATCACTAACAGCAGTCTCACTGTCTGTCCTCAACAGTACTGCTAATCCTGCGACGGTCTTCATCCAGTATTTCACCCATCGTGAAGTGTTGTCGGCATTTGTCCCTACAAGGGCACACTCAATCATCCTGGTCAACATTTCAGTCATCACCAACACCTTCATGTTCGAGGCATTGGGCTGGTCCTTCACAAACGTACCAGTGACCAGGTTGATAAAGCAAAAATCCGACTGCAGTTCCACTGGACGACTTCCAGCATCCTTTCCTCGTCGGTGCTGAGTCACCCCTCTGGTCTTGAGACAATGTGGACATTCTGACCAGAACGGAATGTGGCCGCGCATTCGGCGCACCTCCATCTCTGTAGAAAAACACAAACAGCACACAGCACTAGCTGACCCGCACAGCACTTTCGCTCCAAGCACAAACGTGTCTCACGTGACTTGTTTAGCCTAACTTTCTAGCTGTCCTTCACTTGAGCTCTGCATCTTCCATGCAGACAGTAAGCAACGTTAGGCTGCTCTGCGCTCCGAAAACACATGTGTTGGTTCAAAACTCTTCCAGTGGCAAAAACATGTTTGTACATGCACCACAGCTTCAAGACAGTGTTCGGCACATCATGCAGCATGCATGCTTCCATACATGACTCAGTGCTGTCATCCCGCTTTACAGGTCAGGATGTCCTATACATTTCAACACCCCCTTTCGGGATGACTGCAAGTCACCACCACATTGCTGCTCAGTTCATTCTCATATGATCTATGCTGGCGATGTAGCTCACATCCAAAACATCGGCCCACGCACAATGTCCAGAGAAAACCACACCACCAGCCTTTGCTCGACCAGTTTCACTCCAAGCGCCTCGCTTCACCCATTGTACACTCTAAACACGGTGCGCGAAGCACAGGCTTTGTTCCTTTCGCAGCGACATGATGGCATCGTAAAGTATGATACTTGTCGCCAAGTCCGAAGGTGCACAGCTCATCATCAACTCCCAGCGTGGGCTTGCAACACCCACAGGGGATTGGGCCTTTCCCCGTACCACCTGGAACTGCTGCACAGGGAGATACGTAGTGAAACTTGGCTGTGTCTTCGCCAAAGATAAAAATCTTTCTCAAGTGACGATTGCGCCAAAACAGATTCTCATTGGGTCTATCCAGCACAACATCAGCCTTCTTATTCACAGAATGTGATGCTCCTCTTCCCTTGGCTTCACTTCCATCAGGTCGAGGATCACCTGACTCACTCGCAGTCGTGACTGAAGGTTCTCCAGCCATCTGCTTCTGCATAGGTTGTCCATTGACCAGTTCAGTTGCACGGTTGAAATGGTCATGTCCCGAGTCATGATGTCCATTGACTCTCGAAGACATAAAGAAGAAACATGTAGCTGCCAGTAAACCCAGCATCAAACCATTCGCGAAAATCACCATCATCATAATCCAGAACGGGATCTGCTCGTGAAAACGGTAGTGTCAAGCCATAGATGACGCCCTCAATCGCTTCCAGGTCCATCTGCCAGGTAGACGCTTCGGTCTGCGTGGCCCCAGTCTTCATCGTGAACACCAGACATACAGCGATCGTGAGCATCAACACAACCATGGCTCCATCAAAGCGATTAACTACTCAACGATTCACAGGAACGTTTCAAATGCTGCGCGAATCTTCCGCTAACTCCTCACATGACTTCATCATGACATCGGCGTATAGAACTTGTGACCAAAACTCATTGCACAAGAAAATCAAATCACATGCCAAGTACACCACAAGAAAACGCAGACACCCACACACGCGCACAAATCAGCAAGCAGAGACCCCCTTTTAAGCAGTGCTCATCATCGCTTTGATGATTCCTCTCGACAAGGCTTTGTTGTAATTGCCTGTTGTTGTGAAGTCTGTATCCGAAAAACTCGCATGTACATGACACCGGCAAGTTCCGAACAGGTTTGTTAGGGTTTGTGCAAAAGCTTGACGCGAAGAAACGAAGCACAGTTGCTTTCCAACTGGAACTCCTGATCTTGAGGTCATGCCAGTGGCGCACAAATGCACGCACGAGCTGAACGACGGGGAAGCCTCTTTCATCAGCTTTTGAATCCCAAAACGGCTCCATATGCTGTTGTAGTAGGGCAATTCAAAGGATCAGCATGTGTCACGCTCTCACTGAACCTTTTGAGTGGAGAGCCTGAAGAGCAAGGTGTAGATACGTGGTGCTTAGCAGCCTGCTTTTCAGCACCCGGCTGGTTTCTGCATTGTCGGTGATTCCTACATAAGGAACCTTGAGGTCATGGCAATCACGTGACAACTCAGAGTTCACACTGCAGCAAACTTCCAAGAGCGCAACGACCTTCGGAGTATTCATTTCTTTCTGCACATGAAGTTGAGCAAGATCAAACAACGCACTCACATGCCCTGCCTCAGCAACAAAGCCCAGACATTCACGATGCATCACATGAATCCTCGTGGAGAGACACTTTGTCATCAAATCAGCTGGGTTATCCGTCCCGCTGATCCACTTAAGTCTGATTCTCCCTGATTTCAAATGATTCAAATGCTCACGAAGCCAAGCTATCCTGATCTCGATGTGACGACTGCGGCGAGGGATGTCCTCACCTTGAAGCAAAGCCACGGCTGACTGGGAATCCGTGAGCATCTCGGACACAGCACCACTCAAGGACTGATCATCGCTGTCAGTTCACACTGTGCATGAAGGCTACACACTCCTGGGCCATGAACTGCAACGCATGCAACTCCGATTCACAGGATGAAAGGCAGACGACTCCTTGAGTCTTTGCCACCAACCGGACTGCACTTCCAGCAAAGCAGATTGCTCCACCTGTCACCTCGTCGCTCCAAGAATCGGTACGGTGCGTATGAAGCGTCAGCGAACACATGAACCCTCGTCAACAGCTCTTCATGTTCACAGCTCAAGAACTCACTGCTCAGGCCTGGTGATGGAACCTGATGAATGATGTGTTCATCGCCCTTCAGGAAACGCAAGATGGCTCGCAAAGCAGGCTCGGTTGCTGAAGTAGGTTTACTCTGTTGTGTCGCGATCAGCGTAAGCATGGGCTTTATGTCCTGCCGCGTCTGTGCATACCACAGCAGTCGTCCCAAGGTCCGCCTGAAGCGTGAATATGCCTCCGGCGTCAGCGCCGGTCCTGTCTTCTCCAACAAACTGGCCACATCTGGTACTGCGCGCGAACCTTTTGAGACTCCATATGCTGAAAAACATGGTTCTAGATACCGCTTATCAATACTCAGCTTAATCCTTCGGCTTCGAAGGCTTCGAAGGCTTCGAAGGCTTCGAAGCCCCCTTCGCCGAAGGGTAACGGGATGCACCCCCAACATGCCCCTTCTGTCGAATCCATACGCCCAAATTTAACCTCTGCTGCGCCTGGCCGCCAGCCTGGACATGTTCCCGGAGCTGCCAAGGCCTTGCGCTCGAAAGTTTGCAGAAGTCCATCATTGGCTGGTTTTTTTTCCTCCGCTCAGCACATTGCTGACCTTTTCTTCGTAACGTCTGGGGGTTACCCCTGGTATGGCTGTGACCCAGACTAGTTGGCAGAACGCCTTCTGGCTGTAACGCCCATAGAACTGCACCTCTGAGCAGAGCGGCTGCCAAACCGGGTGAGTTCGCCGGGATTGCTAGCAACTTTTGCGCGGACGTTTTCCTACGGCTGGGGCCGATTCCTCCTGACCTTCTTCGTGATTTCTATCTTGGGCCTGAGCATGATCGTTGCGTCAGGAATTCAGCGGGGGATCAGCCGGATTAAAGCTGCGGTATGTTTCCGAGGCACCAAGGGTGTGACGATTGTTCCAGCAAGTCATTTCCGGGGTTTGTGCCTTAATTTGCGTGACAACCTTTTCATACTGGGAGACAAAGCCAATTCGAGCATTCTTTCTGATTCATGCCCGAAAGTAAGAACAACATCTCGTAGCTTTGACCAATGCGTGCGCGGGCCTCCGGCCGCTCTGGCACGCTGACCCACCTACAGGTTTCCCACCGTCTTCCAGCCCTGCTGCGAAGCGGCCCTAAGAGAGATGTTGATTGGCCGATCGCCTAGTCCGGCCGCTTGAATAAGGAAGTGTGGCTGCTTGCACAGGCCGGCTGTGGCTGAGTTCCAGCATCGAGCAGAGGATACCCAGCGCTGGGGCTTCGCCAGCGATGCCGCAGCTGACGGTGGCAGGTTTGTCTCTCCGCCGCGGGCCCGGTCGATTTGCTCGCGTAACACTTGTTCAAGGTTGGACGGCGCAAAGGGGGAAGTCGGGATGGCATTGAGCCCGCATTGTTTCCGTTCCAGGAGTTCAGTCACAAAGTTGCAGTCCTCCAGGCTGCTTCCGGTTCACGAAGTCAAGCAAACTCGCTGCAGTTCCAAAGCCCAACTATTGCAAGTCACAAGCACAACGGGCGGACTTCGTTTTCACACTCGTGCCTTGAGCCAAAGCAACGTCCAGTTCACTAGAAGCAACTTGCAGGCTTCCAGACAAAAGCTGAGCTGATGGCAATGCTAACACATGCCAAGCAAGATCCCCTCAGAGCAACTTCAAACACACAAAGAAGGGTCTCCCGTCACGGGACCACAAGAGTTTCTCTCAGGAACTCTTCCAAGCTTTTCACAAGCTTCGTACAGCCCTGTCTCATCACTGAGGATCTCCACAAGCTCAAAACAAACTCACATGCACAAATTTGGCTCAACATGTCTAAAACATGGAAACTGCACCCGACTGCAAAGTAGTCTGCATCACCCCAAGGCGATGCGAGCAGACATGCACTCCAAGGATTCTGTATCTCGGAAAACTGTCTGCCAAGATGTTCCTACTCTCTCGCTGTCTGCCAAGTGCCACTGTCGTCCACAAAGCAAAACAAAACAACTCACACCCAACCAAAACTAAAAACGCACATAGTCCTGGCTCCATCCACATCACGTAGGTCTCTACAGCCGTATCTGGCAGGTCCTTCCATGCAGCCCAAACTGCATCGCGCATGCTGGGCTTCTGGGCCTTTGGGGCCTTCTTCTTGGGTTCCCTAGTTCTCTCCCCCGGAGAGGGCCATGTCTCGTCCCACGCGTCCCAAAGAACTTGCCTCGGGGGTGGATCCAGTTGCCGAAGTCGCAGTACAAAATTTTTCTCTGTGGCGTGGCCTGAGGTTGCCACTGCCATGGTCGCGTCATGGTGACGTACGAACCTCCGCGGAGGGGGAGAACCCTGTCTCTTGACCGGGGGGCTCCTGCTCTTCCTCCTCAGATTCCTCTGGCAGTTTTGTTAGGTTTTTGACCAACTGTGCTTTCTCTTCCGGATGTTGGCTCAAGGCGTCCAACAGGGTCTTGACTAAATCGTTTTCCAAGCGAATCACACCCCAACGCACCCTCCAATTGTGCGCCAGGATCTGCGAAACGGAAGCCCTTGACCTTTGGTCAAAGCCGCCCAGAGCGGCCCTGCGGCTGCGTTTTGGATCTGGCTCAGGCGTTTGTCCGTAAGGGGCACCTCTTCCGACGTGATGAAGGAACCTCCGAAGAGGGACAAGGTGCACTAACACCCCAACCTCAAACCTCACAGAGAGGAAGAGGGTAAGGCCGGCAGGAAATGGCAGCAGCTGGATCCAACTGGGATTGCGTACGGGCCTGTTGTCCCCACAAAGGTTTGGCCTCGAGTCCCGTTGCCGAAGCGGAAGACGAAGTTGCTGAGGACTTCTGTGCATTGCTCAAGCGTCCTGCACAAGTGACACAAACCTGATACTCGCGCAAGCGGGAGAAACGCCCAGGGCATTCTGGAAACAAGTGGAGCTTCTTCCCACTAGAGCTCACGTAGTATTTACGCTTCGTATCAAGCTCGAAGGCCACAACCCCCTCTTCCTCTTCAGTCTCTGATCCCGAGCTCTCTGGCGCAAGAGTCGCGAAGGATCTCTTGCTCTTGCGGGGACTGCTGCTTCGCAGAAGACACCAAGTCACCAAAGAGGCAACTGTTGCTGACACTGCCATCAAACCAACGAGGACATCCAGGCCCACAGTACCGAGGCTTGCTCTACAACTAGCAAAAAAAACTTGGGCTCGATTGCGCGGCAAACGGCTTGGCGAGTACGTCTTTTGCAGAACAACAAGCCTCACGCCAACGACCGCAACACCAGAAGACACATGTCTGGGGGGTAATGCTGAGTGCTCCGCAGATCAAAGTCATTACTGTGCTGGTGTGTTCCATCGCAACGCAAGCGGTCTAAGACAACAGCAAGCGGCTCGTAATCTGTGTCAACACGCCAACGCTTGTACACAAGTGTTCCACGCTGATCAACCATGCCAACAGCACAACCGTCAACGTGGGTAGTAATGATCGTCTTCTTCCACTCGCGAAAGAACTTCAACGTGGCCTTCCAAGACCAGTACTGGCAGGTCTTGGGCCACTCAACTGCAAAGAACGGCTGAGTGTAAGTGCCTCCTTCATCTTCAATGTTCCCAACCAACACGCCAAAGTTCTTCCACAACTTTCGTTGCACGCCCCAAACCTTTCGCAAGTACGCATCATGCCCAGGCTTGTTGCGATGCAAATTCTGGTACAAGCAACCTCCCGTGCAGAGAGTAGACGACCAAACCAACACTCGCACGCCATACTCAATATATCTCACGATGGCGGATCGCACTAGGGCGATCGTCTCGTCCTGAAGTCCGTTCTCCTCCTCCGTGATGCAAATCACCTCAACACCAGGAACGCATTGCGCCGCCTGTCGCATGTTGGAATCAACGGAGGTGCAAAACTCAACCACCACCCAACGAGTCTTACTCAAGCAAACCTCATCAAGCTCGACGCCCAATCTCTCCAAAACTGCTGGCTCAACTGTACGGCACATCAACGCACACAACCTTCCGACATCGATATCAAACTGAACACTCGCTCCAGCAACTGTATGTGGGTAGTGCTCAAAGATGCCTAGTCTGTCCAAATGCGCCTGTGGCTTTGACAGACTCTTTGTAAAGATGTCCGCTGGATTTCTCGACCCTTGCACCCAGGACAGTGCGATTAGGCGTTCCTGGATTGCAGATTGCACCCAGCAAACCCTCAGATCGATGTGCCTCACGCGACGAAGTAGGCCCTGCATAGAGCCTATGTTTATGGCGGCCTGTGAGTCCGAGTAGACGGCGGGCGGCTACTCACAACTCCCTGGCCCATAAACATGTCTCACTAAGGAAGTCAAACCAACTCCCTCCTTTGCCCCCTCGGTCAGCGCCATGAGCTCTGCCTCTGCCGAGGACAGAGCTACAGAACGCCTTCACGGGGAAGCGGTCGACAAGGATAACACACCCCGACAAAGACCTCCGATCGTTATTCCGTTCGGGGGCCCAATTCGAGTCAACGTACACCTCCACCCTTCCAGCGCTCTCCTCTGCTCCCAGGGCTTGCTTCAAATGGTCGACACTCATCAAGTAGCGCAAAAACAAACGAAGGCAAGTTTCATGTACATTCTTGGGCTCACTTTGACCTCTTGAGAGAATGCTGATATAATACGTCAGATCAATGCGAGTCTGAGCTGCCCACGAGATTTTGCCTACGGCGGATCGGTATCGCGCCGCAGCTTCTGCACTCAAGGCTCTCTGACTATCCGGGTCGTCCAGTACCTTGCGAAGATCGGGGGGTGTTGCTGACGGCTTCTTAATCCCAAATGCCTCATAGACACACTCTGGAAGTAATCAACGGGCAAACTCAAGAGCAGACCATGATCACTCAACTCAATTGTTCTGCCCAGGAAACCGACCTTGCGATCCTTCTTCAACACCCCAGTCAGCTTCACTTTCACGAACCTTCCTAGCTGTTCCACCAGATCAAGGGCTGCTTCGGTATTTCGACAGGCAATCATCAAGTCATCAACATAGGCAAGTAGCAGCATCCAAACCTTATTCCCTTTAAACGTGTACTCGCCAGAGCACACGCTCTTCTCTGTATCCGACGCGGTTAGTCCCATATCCTTCACAAGTTCACTCAAGTGTTTGTACCAAGCCAACGACGCACTTCTCAGGCCGTACAATGCTTTGCGCAGCTTCAAGAACACACGTGAGTTGTCAGGGAAACTTGGGAGGAAGCATCACACACTCCGGTGACAAGCACAAGGTCACAACTGTTGGCCGAGGTGTAGATGAGGAACATCCGAAACGCCTCGTTTGAAGAGGTCGGGCTGCTGATACTCAACTCTGCTGCTGAGGGCGACCCACTAGCGTAGTCTCTCGCCACAACGCGCGCTCGAACGATGTCTTCCTTCGTCTCACCATCCTTCTTCCCAACTGACACCCATCGCGTGGACAAGATCTTGATCTTGTGTGTCTTGCAGTACTCATCGGCCTCGGCTTTGGTGATGGGATCTCCTTCAAGGAATCAAGTCCTCGAATCTCCTTTGTCAATCCCTTGGTGGCTTTATCGAGGTCAAGGCTCTCATTCGTGGCATCGTCACGCACAAAAGAGGGACGTTGAAGGTACACAACACGATCACGCATCTTCAACTTAACCCAACCATGCTCCTCAATGCTCTGGAAAACGCTTGCTTTGTCGATTTTATCAAGGAACTCTTCGGAAACTCGACAAGGCAAGCGATCAAGCGAATCATACGACGGCAAGAATAATGCATCGACTTCCATGTCGTCATCAATGTCAAGCGACCCCTCGGGATTGTCAACCTGGTCCGTTGGAACTCCAACATTCAATGGCTCCTTCCCTTCACGGCAGGCAATCCTCAAGCTCCACAGGTCCAACTTCCTCGCTTCCCAAGCACGTCAAGCAACTCCAGATCAAACCGGATTGGCAACTGAGACGACGGCGAGCCGACATTCGGACTTTGTGCGCATTGCCTTCGGCGCCTCTCCGGTGGCGAAGGTTAAAGGGGTACGAACTTGGAGGCAGGGACCGTATGAGCAAGGATTCCTCCCCCTCCTAGTCGGGTATGGGGGATCGCATTCTCAATTGGCGATCCTGCCGGGACCGGACTTGTTCATGGCAAATCGCTTCGCGGACGCCATTCCTCCACGGGTTGACTGGAGGTCCTGAAGTCAAGACTGTAGCGCCGAAAACGTACATCTGATGTGGCCTGTGATTTGTTCCTACGTAGGCGTTGAAGAGGTGGTTGAACCTGTTGTGCGAGTGGCAAACATGCTGGAAAACAAGGACATATGCTCTCCGATTGCTTCGAAGACCTCCAAGAGAGAGGCCTTCAGCACCGCGTTCCCCCACGCCCAGCTGGTCATCTTTCTCCGAGTGCTGCCTTGTCTCCTGGGTGGACGTGGAGGCGCTTGCCAGCTCGTCGTGCTCCTCGTCAGGCTCTCGTCGTCGTCGACTCGTCATCGTCGTTGACTCGTCGTCGTCGTCGTCGACTCGTCGTCGCAGTCGCTCGTCGTCGCAGTCGACTCGTGAGAATGGGCCCCCCCCTTTGGGCAAAGGGGGCTTAAGCCCCCCTTCAAAGGGGTCCCTGCAAAGGGGTTTCTTCGGGGGGGGGGGGGGGGGGACAAAGGGGGGGGGGGGCGGACAAAGGGTCAAAGCCCTTAAGCCCCCCCTTAAGCCTTAAGCCCCCCTTAAGCCCCCCCTTAAGCCCCCCCTTAATGAAATTTTACAAGATCAGTGTTCACAGACTGGCTTGGTCACACAATCCAGAGTACACAAGATGCACAGCAAAGTCACTTGATGCAATCACTCACTCAGCTATCTTATTTGTGCCGCCTTGAGCCAAAGCATCGAGTCAATGCTCATGTTGAGCATGCCACTGCATCAATGCCTCTCTGGGAGCATGCCAATTGTGACCTTCTATTCTAACACGGTCCCTCAGCAGAGACAATGGTTGTCTGTGCTGTTCTCAAGTCACAATTCAAATGAGTTCGTAAAACAAAGACTCAATCAACTACTCAACGGTGTATATCGAAAAAAATCTCAACTGCAAACGACTACCAATCAGCTCAGCAGTAAACATTGCACTCAGAGGCTCGGTTCAGTCCTTTTGCTTGGTAAGCGAACCGCAATCGCTTCAAAAGAGAACTTGCAACGAAACCTGCAAAGTTCTTTGGCGTTCCGAATGCTCCAATGCATCCGAATCAATACACCACACGGGGTGGTCCTGAGAAACGGTCAGCAAAGTTTCCAATCGGGGTCCAATGAGCTGCAGCAAATGAAGAAACCACATCATCACCAATGAAAAGCATCAACTGTAAAACCAATCATCAAAGCAAGAACCAATCAAATGCAATCTCATCTTTCCAGGCCAGACAAAATTGTTGAGCGCCACTGCACTTCAATCGATCTTGTTGATCGTCGTGGTGATTCGCAATCGGCTTCCAGCATCGTCGATGATCGTCACTTCCGAGCTGCCAATGCTGTTCCGACTCAAAGCATTCCGCTGGCTTGCCAATGTGCTCTGCAATGAGGCTCCGGGTCCTGCTGTGCGACCTGCTCCCAATAGGAAGCTGAGCTTCGACGGCAACGCAATGTGCCGGTGGATGGAATGCTGTCCAGAATGCACCATGTCCCAATGGAGACCATCAGTCAGCTCACGCAATGTGGTCTGCGTGTCCAAGACCACCAATGTGCTCACTTCTTCCTGGGTCAGGACAATCTCAATCTCATTCGGCAAATCCGCAGTAGCTTTGGTTATGCCAATGCTTCAGACCACCAGTGCCATCAGCGTTCTTCAACACAACTGGCAATCTTCCCACTGCGTGGTTCACGCCAACGATCATCAAGTTCTCATCTCGCAATGCCTTGATGCTTGGGATCTGATCAATCCACATCAGGAGCTTCGAAAGGCTGTGTGCCACTGAAAGGAAAGAATTTGCCTGTTGGCACGGAAAATCGCTGACCAATAGCCTGCCTGTCTCGACCAATCGCATAGCAACTGTGTTCGGCAATGCGATGAAGCAAGGAAAGGAGACCAATGAATCCGGGATCGTCGGAACCGGGTTCACATGCACAATCCGCCAGTGGCTGATGAGCATCGTGCGAAGACTCAATGGCAGGAAGGCTTGGTTGGCATGCCACAGCCAATCCGGAGAGAAATTTGTGACCTGACCCAATGTCCTTCCACCCTGGGCATTCATCCTCATCAATCCCCAGGCAATGGCCACTGAGGGGCCACACCCAAGGGGGTCGGGCCATCTGCTCGATTTAAGGCAATCCAGTGTCACCAATCGCAGTGGATTGATGTCCAGGGGTTCCAGGCTGGTCAAACTCCCGGTATCCGCTGCATTGATGAGCATCGTTCCAATCCCTTTCTCGATGATCCGCAATTTCTTCAGTGCGGTTTTCGCCCTTGGGACGTCCAGAGCAACGTTTCGTGCAATGGACTGGCAAAGCTGCTCGTCCGGCAGCCAACCAATGGAATCCACAATCATCTGCTGAAGATTCCCGTTTCCCATTGTGGCGTCGCGGATCAATCTTTCCTTTCTCTCTTTCAACTCTTCCAAGTTGAGCGTCTGGCAATGCCAATTGCTGAGGCATCGGGGCGTCGGCCATGGCTGATGCAAGCTACACACTGTCAGACCAATGTCTCCCGCACACAGTGCGCAACAGACTCTAAGGATCGAACGAGTGATCGCAATGTGACGCGATGTAAGCCACAGTTCAGCGTGACCAATGCTTCAAAATTTGCAGAAAATCAATTCTTCATGCCATCCGCTCACCGGAAAATCACTTCAGGATTTCGGGGTTTATGTACAATGACAGTCAGAAGGAGCACTTTGTTCAAATGCTATGCTTTGACGGTCCCTGTTTGCCAATGTCGTTTCAATGGCGGTCCGCTCCTAACCGCGTTGCGTTGACGGCGGTTGAGCGATGCTCATAAAGTCCATCTTAAACACAATAAAAGTAAACAACATGACTGACTGAACAATGCACACTGCAGTGACTGACATGTCGTGCTCATGACCGCAATGCCAATGCACATGCACTGCACTGTCAAGAAAGCACTGTTCTTCTCTCTCTCTTTCTCTCAAAGCTCAACGCAATCCAGTTTAGACCGCGGAGGTCAAAGCGAAAACGACACAATTCCTCAATTCCTCGGTCCCTCAAACAGGACCGGAAGAGCAATGCAATGACCCAAGCCCCGTAAGGCCGCGGGCAAGAAGGGTCGGGTGGGCGGGGAAACAAAGGAAAAGTGAAACAATTCTTTTTTTCGATCCAGTGCTCAGCCATATCGAAGTGGGCTCCTGACCAATCCAAGCTTTCCGATGAGGTTGTGCAGTGTCTCAGTGGAGACGTATTTGGTCAATACATCCGCCGGGTTGAACTTGGTTCCTATCTTACGTACTTGCAGCAATCCGCTCTGTACAAGATTTTGCATGTACAAGTAGCGTAATTCTACGTGCTTTGTACGCTTTCCTGCACCAAATCTAGTAGCCATGCTTTTACCTGCAGTAGAATCGGTGTACGCAACAATTTGCACGCGTCGCGCAAACTCCGCTTCCAAGACAAGATTCTTTACGAACAATGCCTCGTTCACTCCTTGGCCTATGGCGTAAAGTTCAGCCTCGCCAGAAGACAATGCCACAGTGGCCTGCGTCCTCGAGGAGTGAATGACATCGCAATCAAGAATCTGCACCGTGCTTCCGCTGGTGCTCTTTCGCGTGCGAGAACAACCTGCCCAATCGCTGTCTACATAGCAAGCAACGTCAAGGGTACAGCGCCAAGCGGCCAGCATTTGGCTCGGGCGTAGTCGTAGAACAGACTGCTTCGTGCCTACAATGTACCTCAACAAGTGCTTCAGCTTAGCTTTCCAATGTGGGTGACTTCACGTCACGCGAGAGTTCCTTGACAGCGTAAGAACAATCCGGCCGAACGAAAGCTAGCCAGAGCAATTTCCCTACTGCGGTTCGGTACTTAGCGTGCTCAGCAGGCTCCAATGGCGTGTCTGCGTCTTGCATGCGTTTCAACGCGGTCGTGCCAGTGGTGTTGACATTGTTTGCCGATTCCATTTGGTAGATCTTAAGCAGTTCCTCAATGTAACCCTGCGACATGAACATGTCGATCGAATCGCCGTTGTGCTTGAGGCGACGTCCGAGAAACGAATGTTCTGTTCCAGGCTCCAATGAGCCAGTGATCTTCACCAACAGTTCTTTGCCTAAGGCTTCAATGAACAACTTCGACTGCTCAGAATCTCCAACAATCAGCAAGTCATCTACGTAGGCCAAAACATACAGCTGCTTGGACGAATGACAATACAAGTTCCCGTCAGACTTGCATCGTCTGAATCCTAGCTTAGCCATGACCTTGGCAAAATGCTCTTGCCACAGTCGAGGGCTTTGTTTCAGGCCATACATAGCTTTGTTCAATTTCCACAGGCACTTGAAATCGGGGTAGTACTCAGCCGGTGGCCAAATGAAAATGTCTTCAGTCATCGGCGCATGAAGGAATGCTGTAGACACATCTGCAAGGTTAATGCACCAATTGCGTGCCAACGCCATGATCAGCATGATGCGTAACGTGACCAATGACGGCGTGCTCGCAAACAGTGTGTCTGAGTCCAATGCCTGTGCGTCCTGATAGCATCCCTGGCCTACCAATCTCATCCGCAAATCCGTGTCTGTTTTCCATCTCTTGACCCATTTGACACCAATGGCATTCCTGATTTGCTCTTCAGTGCACTCCTCAATTGGCTTCTCGGTGTAAACCGTGAAGTCTTTCATGGACTTCATCTCTTTGTTCATACCAATCTTTTGGGCTTCTTCAGGGAATTCACGGGTGATGTCCCAAATGATCGGTTCCGAGAGTTTCAATTCTTCTTTGTACTCTTCACTGTCGTAGTTGACTTCTACAGGAATGTCAATGCCATCTTTGGTCGTGACCTTAGCGACACCAACCTGTCCGCAGATCCAATTCGTGACAGAAGCTACCACGCAAGCAATCCTCTGCGACTTGCTCAGCGGAGGAACGGAAGGTGCATCTGGGTCTATCCTAAGAGATTTCGCTGGGCGTTCAATCTCCTCTTCAGCTGTCCTGCGTACTGTCGGGGATCTCTCAGTTTCTCCAATCGAGGTTTCTGCGACTCGAATCGGAAGGTCCTCTAACGCAGGGAGCTCCTCAGCAATGGCTTCACCAGGGGTTTCTTGGGGAACCTCGGGAGTAGCAACACTACTTTTCTCCAATCCTGGAGGGTCTCTGATTTTACCGGTAACCGTCAATGACTTCGGCAGTACAAAGTCGGTAGTGGGCTCTTCTCTGGCTTTAGGCTTCCATGGAAGAGCTTGCAATTCCTTCAGAGGTCCTACCTGCCAATGCTGTGAGGGTGGCAGTCTTCTAACAGTGCGAACTTTCACTACACCGTCTTCTGTTGCCACAATGATTTCATTCGCCTCGGTATCTCTACCTAGCCACAAAGCAATCTTCCAGGGCGTGTCTGCCTTTCGTGCTTTTGAAGGGGTGATGACCTTAGCTTGTACGCACTCTGCGAATGCGCACAATCCACCTTCATAGTTTCGGTTCCACCTACGAAAATACGATGTGAATCCGTCAGAATGCACGAGGTATCGGTTGATCAACCACTGCGCGTGTTTGACTGCCCAAGGATACAATGCACTGTTGGAGTCGATTGCGAAACCAGTGTTGTGCTCAACCTGGTACAGCAGCGTACGCAATTGTCCGTACAATGTGCGTTGCATCTGTCCTACAGATCCACTAGACTGGGAATGTTCCTTCGGGGCTGCGCGCAAGCTCAATCCACCTAACTCAGAGCAAACACGTTGACACAATGCTTTGAGGGGACTTTCTTGGTCGTACTGCAACACGCCAAATGTCCTACCACATTCGAAGATGAATTTCTTCAGTTCGGCTACACTGTAGTCAATCTTTCGATGGGACAACGACAGCCATGCCCAATCCTGATATCACGTCAACTGCAGACAGAACCTTCTGCAGAGGCAAATCCTTGTGAGTGGCACTAAAGCAGTAGTCCACTTGGATAACCGGCTGACGGTCAATCTGCTTCTTGGCTGGACCATGTCTGCCTTTCGCCTTGACACAATGTGGGCACCAATCCCTAAATGGCAAATGAGTCAACTCGTGTTGTTTTCTTTCGGACGAAGAGGGTTCACCAGGAACCTTCAATCCTTTCGGGACTCTCGCATGTCTATCTGAGGTTTCCTGTTCAGTTCTCTCATACTCGATCGGAATGGGAACAAAGACAGAGAATCCTCTCCATGCTTGAAACAAATCCCTACGAGGATCTTGTTCAGGTTCTGTAACAGTACCATCATCATCACGAACAGAACACCAATAGTCCTCAATTTCTGTGCCATTCGACTCAGGGAACTGAGATTCCACAACGTATGTGTAGCGATCTGCCATCAGTGAGTCGCCAAATTCGTTATCTCGCTTGGCATCAATCGGGGAAGGCTCATCATCAGGATGAACCAAATCAGTTCGTTTCTGGTGAATCATGCGAATCCAAAACGTAGGTAGTTGAAGCCAGTAGTCAGTAGTTCGCTCCGTTCCCGTCAGTGGGTCAGGAGTGTGGTAGAGCCGCAATAGATCTTCTTTCATTTTGTTGTCAAACACCTGAACAGAACGCAATCTGCTCAAAAGCGTGTTTTCAGAATCCAAGGTCTCCAATACCTCGGTCCCTCGGCTCAACACACGACGCTCAACGGGAGAACTACTGGGCTTTAACGCTTCAGAGCTGGGCTTCAATGCCTGCGAGGGCTCAGGTTTAGGTGATGTTTTGGGCTGTGGCGTCAATGCCTTCGGGGGCTGCGAAGCCTCCGGACGTTTACGCAGCCTTTGCCTCAATGCGAAGCGAGTGCTCCCAGTCCACTCTCGATCATCCTTAGCCTTGGAGTCCTCCAATGAACGGAAATCCGCATCAATCACCGTCTTACGACTGCCATCTTTGTAGGACTGACGGGTCTCTCTCCTACCTGTCAGTCTCTCTTCTTCTACGGGCATCTCTTTGCTCAATCTGCCAAGGTCAAACATGGCACTTCTGGGTTTCACGTGATGACGAATCAATTGATGCGTCGTGTCATCTACTTCCCAATAGTCCATGTGCTTGAAGTTTTGCTTCTTCCTACCTTTCTGTGCAGCAGCAATGAGCGAGGAGATCTTAGACACATGATCATAAGCAAGATCAGCAATGTCTGTTACACCGCGAAGTTCCACGTCCAGCGCATTGAGATCAATCTCTGCCATGAGAGAGTTAATCTCCAGTTCGCTTCTGGGTGCATCGGACGACGAGAAAGGAATCACCGTAGGAGTAAGATACACCAATGTACCTTGACGAACAATGGGCACCGGAAGTCCTGTGGGAGTGATCAATGCCATGAAGTCGCGAGACATGACTGTCCAGAAATCCTGCAGTAGAAAACGAGAAACACTAACCAATGGAAACGGGACATTTTCACACACATAAAACTGGATACACAATGAGTGACCGTTGCAATCGAGTTCAACAACTCTCTTGCCCAGTATGTTGAGGGTTTTGCCTGAAATGCTCCTAAGAGCAGGACAATCAGAACCGAAGGGAGCAGTGGATAGTCCTCTGCGAACCATGGAGGACAACAATTAGCAGATGCTCCACTGTCGAACAGAATCCAACTCTTGTCGACAACTCCAGACTGCAAGTGAAACTCTGCTAGCGTGTCTGACGGTGGGTCAATCAACGACTGACTGGACTGCTCGATGCGATTCAAACAGTCGTCGGTAGTCTGTTCAATGCTCTCAACTCTCGCTGGCACTCCGGTAGACAGAACACCAATGAGCATCAAGGCTCCAATGAACATCTTGCTCAGTAACCCAGGT
Source organism: Symbiodinium natans (assembly GCA_905221605.1). Taxonomy (NCBI): domain Eukaryota; class Dinophyceae; order Suessiales; family Symbiodiniaceae; genus Symbiodinium; species Symbiodinium natans. Next base: position 15,147 of record CAJNDS010000736.1, on the reverse strand, counting down.
TGTGATGGCCTTGCTATGCCACCTCGTACTCGCCTTTGAGAGAGCAATGGATTGGAGGAACTTGCGAGCTCTTCTGTCTCTCCAATCTCTTCTTCTCTGCTCTCAACAACAGGCGAAGTCATGACTGCCGCTGCAGTCTCAACTGCACCTGAGGCCCTGGCAATGTTTGTCTGAGGTTGGAGCAGTGTTTGCGACTGTGACTGATCCGCAAGACCGGTTTCAGACCAATCATACGACCAATCATCAGACCACCAACTGTAGTCATCATCGCACCAGTCGTCATACCACCAATCATCCTCTACAAGCGCGCCTTGCCAATCACCGTACCACCAGCTGGCATCATCATCACTCCAATCCCAGTTCCAGTCATTCTCTACGTTTCCTTCCTGTGTTGCGGCAATCGCGGCGGGCCCTTCTTCGTACACTGCACCTTGTTTCGCACGCGGGCATTCCTTTGACCAATGTGCAGGTGAACCACAAACAAAGCAACCTGTGCCTTTGCCAATGCTCTTTCCTTTTCCTTTTCCTTTGCCTTTGAATCCTTTTCCTTTTCCACCTTTTCCTTCCCCACCTTTTCCTTTTCCTTTGCCTTTGAATCCCTTTCCTTTGCTCTTGCCGCTCTTTCCTTTGTTCCAATTCCAACTCTTTCCTTTTCCTTTTCCTCTGTAATTTCCTTTGCCTTTCAGCGCCCCAATGTCCATCGGCGCTGGTCCCTGGGAACTGTTTGATGTTGTCTGCCAATTTGCCAAATGTCGGCTCTGGTAGTACTGCTTCATGATCTGCAGCACATCACTGAATGTTGTCAATGCATCTACGTTCAAACGAAGGTGTTGTTGCAGTGAACCTGACGTCTTCGTCACCATCAATGTGACGAGCAGATCGTCATCCAACGCTCGTCCTGTGGCCTTCTCATGTTTGTTCTTCAGTGAGATGAACTCAGTCAAATCCGCTTCGAAATGGGCGTCCCTGAGCTTGAAATCCAAAATTCGACTCAGTAGGCTCACCCCCCTTGCTCTGTCAGGCAATGAAAACCGATCATACAACTGTCGCCAAGTTTCGAAACCGTTTCCGTGCTCGTTCAGTCTCACTACCAATCTTGCTGGTCCATCTGTGATCTGTGCAAGCAAGTAGTGCAATTGCTTTGAGAACACAACAAGGTTTGAGTTCGGGGAATTCGAGTGCTCAAAAGCAATCAGGTGTTCATCAGTACAAGGTACTGCTGCTCCTTCCAATCTGCCCATAATCTCAAGAGCCATGGGTTTGTACAGTGCTACGTAGGACTTCAGCTGCCAACTCCAATCTTCCCACTTCTCTGATTCGCCATGGTAGGGTGTCCGAGTCCTTGAAAATCGCCGAAAACAGCCATCCTAGCACTATCGGGCTCAATCACAGTTAAGGAGTCCCTGGGCTTCGCCGCAGAGCTCCGCTACCATGAAATTTTACAAGATCAGTGTTCACAGACTGGCTTGGTCACACAATCCAGAGTACACAAGATGCACAGCAAAGTCACTTGATGCAATCACTCACTCAGCTATCTTATTTGTGCCGCCTTGAGCCAAAGCATCGAGTCAATGCTCATGTTGAGCATGCCACTGCATCAATGCCTCTCTGGGAGCATGCCAATTGTGACCTTCTATTCTAACACTTAAGCCCCCCCTTAAGCCCCCCCTTAATGTGTTATAATACAAGGTCACAATTGGCATGCTTCCAGAGAAGCATTGGCACAGCGACATGCTCAACATGAGCATTGACTCGGTGCTTTGGCTCAAGGCGGCACAAACAAGATTGCTGAGTGAGTGATTGCATCAAGTGACTTTGCTGTGCATCTTGTGTATTCTGGATTGTGTGATCAAGCCAGTCTGTGAACATTGATCTTGTAAAATTTCATGGTAGCGGAGCTCTGCGGCGAAGCCCAGGGACTCCTTAACTGTGATTGAGCCCGACATTGCTAGGATGGCTGTTTTCGGCGATTTTCAAGGACTCGGAGGCGAGATGAAATTGTTCCCACCGCCAGTTTACCATGGCGAGTCAGAGAAGTGGGAAGATTGGAGTTGGCAGCTGAAGTCCTACGTAGCATTGTACAAACCCATGGCTCTTGAGATTATGGGCAGATTGGAAGGAGCATCAGTACCGTGTATTGATGAACACTTGGTTGCATTTGAGCACTCGAATGCCACGAACTCAAACCTCATTGTGTTCTCAAAGCAACTGCACTATTTGCTCGCACAGATCACAGATGGATCAGCGAGATTAGTGGTGAGATTGAACGAGCACGGAAATTTTCGAAACTTGGCGACAACTGTACGAAAGATTTTCATTGCCCGACAGAGCAAGGGGGGTGAGCCTATTGAGTCGGATTTTGGATTTCAAGCTCAGAGACGCCCATTTCGAAGCGGATTTGACTGAGTTCATTTCATTGAAGAACAAACATGAGAAGGCCACAGGACGAGCATTGCATGACGACCTGCTCGTCACATTGATGGTAACGAAGACGTCAGGTTCATTGCAACAACACCTTCGTTTGAACGTAGATGCATTGACAACCTTCAGTGATGTGCTGCAGATCATGAAGCAGTATTACCAGAGCCGACATTTGGCAAATTGGCAGACAGCATCAAACAGTTCCCAGGGACCAGCGCCGATGGACATTGGGGCGCTAAAAGGAAAAGGAAAGTACAGAGGAAAAGGAAAAGGAAAGAGTTGGAATTGGAACAAAGGAAAGAGCGGCAAGAGCAAAGGAAAGGGATTCAAAGGCAAAGGAAAAGGAAAAGGTGGAAAAGGAAAAGGATTCAAAGGAAAAGGAAAAGGAAAAGGAAAGAGCATTGGCAAAGGTACAGGTTGTTTTGTTTGTGGCTCACCTGCACATTGGTCAAAGGAATGCCCGCATGCGAAACAAGGTGCAGTGTATGAAGAAGGGCCCGCTACGATTGCCGCAACGCAGGAAGGAAACGTAGAGAATGATTGGAACTGGGATTGGAATGATGATGATGATGCCAGCTGGTGGTACGGAGATTGGCAAGGCGCGCTTGTAGAGGATGATTGGTGGTATGACGATTGGTGCGACGATGACTACAGTTGGTGGTCTGATGATTGGTCGTATGATTGGTTCGAGTCCGGTCTTGCAGATCAGTCACAGTCTCAGACATTGCTCCAACCTCAGACAGACATTGTCAGAGCCTCAGGTGCGATTGAGACTGCAGCAGCAGTCATGACTTCGCCTGTCATTGAAGAGAGCCCAGAAGAAGAGATTGGAGAGACAGAAGAGCTCACAAGTTCCTCCAATCCATTGTTCTCTCAAAGGCGAGGACAAGGTGGCATTGCAAGGCCATCACAACCTGGGTTACTGAGCAAGATGTTCATTGGAGCCTTGATGCTCATTGGTGTTCTGTCTACCGGAGTGCCAGCGAGGGTTGAGAGCATTGAGCAGACTACCGACGACTGTTTGAATCGCATTGAGCAGTCCAGTCAGTCATTGATTGACCCACCTTCAGACACGCTAGCGGAGTTTCACTTGCAGTCTGGAATTGTTGACAAGAGCTGGATTTTGTTCGACAGCGGAGCATCTGCGAATTGCTGTCCTCCGTGGTTTGCAGAGGACTACCCATTGCTCCCTGTTGGTTCTGATTGTCCAGCCCTTAGGAGCATTTCAGGCAAAACCCTCAACATATTGGGCAAGAGAGTTGTTGAACTCGATTGCAATGGTCATTCATTGTGTATCCAGTTTTATGTGTGTGAAAACATCCCGTTTCCATTGGTCAGTGTTTCTCGTTTTCTATTGCAAGATTTCTGGACAGTCATGTCTCGCGACTTCATGGCATTGATCACTCCCACAGGACTTCCGGTACCCATTGTTCGCCAAGGTACATTGGTGTATCTTACTCCTACTGTGATTCCTTTCTCATCGTCTGATGCACCCAGAAGCGAATTGGAAATTAACTCTCTCATGGCAGAGATTGACCTCACAGCATTGGATGTGGAACTTCGCGGTGTAACTGACATTGCTGATCTCGCATACGATCATGTGTCTAAGATCTCCTCGCTCATTGCTGCTGCGCAGAAAGGTAGGCAGAAGCAAAACTTCAAGCACATGGACTATTGGGAAGTAGATGACAAGGCACATCAATTGATTCGTCATCACGTGAAACCCAGAAGTGCCATGTTTGACTTTGGAAGATTGAGCAAGGAGATGCCCGTAGAGGAAGAGAGATTGACAGGTAGGACCAGGTAGGAGAGAGACCCGTAAGTCCTACAAGGATGGCAGTCGTAAGACGGTGATTGACGCGGATTTTCGTTCATTGGAGGACTCCAAGGCTAAGGATGATCGAGAGTGGACTGGGAGCACTCGCTTTGCATTGAAGCAAAGGCTGCGAAAGCGCCCGGAGACTTTGCAGCCCCCGAAAGCATTGAAGCCTCAGCCCAAAACATCACCTAAGCCTGAGCCCTCGCAGGCATTGAAGCCCAGTTCTGAGACTTTGCAGCCCAGTAGTTCTCCCATTGAGCGTCGTGTGTTGAGCCGAGGGACCGAGGTATTGGAGACCTTGGACTCTGAAAACACGATTTTGAGCAGATTGCGCTCTGTTCAAGTGTTTGACAACAAGATGAAAGAAGATCTATTGCGGCTCTTCCACACTCCTGATCCATTGACTGGAATGGAGCGAACTACTGACTATTGGGTTCAATTGCCTACGTTTTGGATTCGCATGATTCACCAGAAACGAACTGATTTGGTTCATCCTGATGATGAGCCTTCCCCGATTGACGCCAAGCGAGACAACGAATTTGGCGACTCACTGATGGCAGATCGCTACACATACATTGTGGAATCTCAGTTCCCTGAATCGAATGGTACTGAAATTGAGGACTATTGGTGTTCTGTTCGTGAGGATGATGGTACTGTGAAAGAACCTGAACAAGATCCTCGGAGGGATTTGTTTCAAGCATGGAGAGGATTCTCTGTCTTTGTTCCCATTCCGATTGAGTATGAGAGAACTGAACAGGAAACCTCAGATAGACATGCGAGAGTCCCGAAAGGATTGAAGGTTCCTGGTGAACCCTCTTCGTCCGAAAGAAAACAACACGAATTGACTCATTTGCCGTTTAGAGATTGGTGTCCACATTGTGTCAAGGCGAAAGGCAGACATGGCCCAGCCAAGAAGCAGATTGACCGTCAGCCTGTTATCCAAGTGGACTACTGCTCTAGTGCCACGAATAAGGATTTGCCTTTGCAGAAGATTCTCTCTGCAGTTGACGTGATATCAGGATTGGGCATGACTACAGTGTAGCTGAACTGAAAAGTTCATCTTCGAATGTGGTAGGACATTTGGTGTATTGCAGTATGACCAAGAAAGTCCCCTCAAAGCATTGTGTCAACGTGTTTGCTCTGAGTTAGGTGGATTGAGCTTGCGCGCAGCCCCGAAGGAACATTCCCAGTCTAGTGGATCTGTAGGACAGATGCAACGCACATTGTACGGACAATTGCGTACGCTACTGTATCAGGTCGAGCACAACACTGGTTTCGCAATTGACTCCAACAGCGCATTGTACCCTTGGGCAGTCAAACACGCGCAGTGGTTGATTAACCGATACCTCGTGCATTCTGACGGATTCACATCGTATTTTCGTAGGTGGAACCGAAACTATGAAGGTGGATTGTGCACATTTGCAGAGTGCGTACAAGCTAAGGTCATTACCCCTTCAAAAGCACGAAAAGCAGACACGCCCTGGAAGATTGCTTTGTGGCTAGGTAGAGACACCGAGGCGAATGAAATCATTGTGGCAACAGAAGACGGTGTAGTGAAAGTTCGCACTGTTAGAAGATTGCCACCCTCGCAGCATTGGCAGGTAGGACCTCTGAAGGAATTGCAAGCTCTCCCTTGGAAGCCCAAAGCCAGAGAAGAGCCCACTACTGACTTTGTATTGCCGAAGTCATTGACGGTTACAGGCAAAATCAGAGACCCTCCTGGATTGGAGAAAAGTAGTGTTGCTACTCCTGAGGTTCCCCAAGAACCCCCTGGTGAAGCCATTGCTGAGGAGCTTCCTGCGTTAGAGGATCTTCCGATTCGAGTCGCAGAAACATCGATTGGAGAGACTGAGAGATCCCCGACAGTACGCAGGTCTGCTGAAGAGGAGATTGGACGCCCAGCGAAGTCTCTTAGGATTGACCCCGATGCACCTTCTGTTCCTCCGCTGAGCAAATCGCAGAGGATTGCCTGCGTGGTAGCTTCTGTTACGAATTGGATCTGCGGACAGGTTGGTGTAGCTAAGGTCACGACCAAAGATGGCATTGACATTCCTGTAGAAGTCAACTACGACAGTGAAGAATACAAAGAAGAATTGAAACTCTCGGAACCGATCATTTGGGACATCACCCGTGAATTCCCTGAAGAAGCCCAAAAGATTGGTATGAACAAAGAGATGAAGTCCATGAAAGACTTCACGGTTTACACCGAGAAACCAATTGAAGAGTGCACTGAAGAACAAGTTAGGAATGCCATTGGTGTCAAATGGGTCAAGAGATGGAAAACAGACACGGAGTTGCAGATGAGATTGGTAGTCCAGGGATGCTATCAGGACGCACAGGCATTGGACTCTGACACGCTGTTTGCGAGCACGCCGTCATTGGTCACGCTACGCATCATGCTGATCATGGCGTTGACGCGCAATTGGTGCATTAACCTTGCAGATGTGTCCACAGCATTCCTTCATGCGCCAATGACTGAAGACATTTTCATTTGGCCACCGGCTGAGTACTACCCCGATTTCAAGTGCCTGTGGAAATTGAACAAAGCTATGTATGGCCTGAAACAAAGCCCTCGATTGTGGCAAGAGCATTTTGCCAAGGTCATGGCTAAGCTAGGATTCAGACGATGCAAGTCTGACGGAAACTTGTATTGTCATTCGTCCAAGCAGCTGTATGTTTTGGCATACGTAGACGATTTGCTGATTGTTGGAGATTCTGAGCAGTCGAAGTCGTTCACTGAAGCCTTAGGCAAAGAACTGTTGGTGAAGATCATTGGCTCATTGGAGCCTGGAACAGAACATTCGTTTCTCGGACGTCGCCTCAAGCACAATGGCGATTCGATTGACATGTTCATGTCGCAGGGTTACATTGAGGAGTTGCTTAAGATCTACCAAATGGAATCGGCAAACAATGTCAATACCACTGGCACGACCGCATTGAAACGCATGCAAGACGCAGACACGCCATTGGAACCTGCTGAGCACGCTAAGTACCGAACCGCAGTAGGGAAATTGCTCTGGCTAGCTTTCGTTCGGCCGGATTGCTCTTACGCTGTCAAGGAACTGTCGCGTGACGTGAAGTCACCTACATTGGAAAGCCTAGCTAAGCTGAAGCATCTGCTAAGGTACATTGTAGGCACGAAGCAGTCTGTTCTACGACTACGCCCGAGCCAGATGCGGGCCGATTGGCGTTGTACCCTTGACATTGCTTGCTACGTGGATAGCGATTGGGCAGGTTGTTCTCGCACGCGGAAGAGCACCAGCGGAAGCACGGTGCAGGTTCTTGATTGCGATGTCATTCACTCCTCGAGGACACAGGCCACTGTGGCATTGTCTTCTGGTGAGGCTGAACTGTATGCTATTGGCCAAGGAGTGAACGAGGCATTGTTCGTAAAGAATCTTGTCTTGGAAGCGGAGTTTGCGCGACGTGTGCAGATTGTTGCGTACACCGATTCTACTGCAGGTAAGAGCATGGCTACTAGATTTGGCGCTGGAAAGCGTACAAAGCACGTAGAATTGCGATACTTGTACATGCAAAATCTTGTACAGAGCGGATTGCTGCAAGTCCGCAAGATAGGAACCAAGTTCAACCCGGCGGATGTATTGACCAAATACGTCTCCACCGAAACATTGCACAACCTCATTGGGAAGCTTGGATTGGTCAGGAACCAATTTCGATATGGCTGAGCACTGGATCGGAAAAAAAACTGTTTCACTTTCCCTTTTGTTTCCCCGCCCACCCGACCCTTCGCCCCGCGACGTTACGCGGCTTGGGCCATTGCATTGCTTTTCCGGTCCTGTTTGAGGGACCGAGGAATTGTGTTGTTTTCGCTTTGACCTCCGCGGTCTAAATTGGATTGCGTTGAGCATTGAGAGAAAGAGAGAGAGAAGAACATTGCTGTCTTGACAGTGCATTGCAGTCGCATTGACATTCTTGTCACATGTGCAACATGTCAGTACTGCATTGTGCGTTGTGCATTCAGTCATGTTGTTTAGTGTTTATTGTGTTTAAGATTGATTTTAAGAGCATCGCTCAACCGCCGTCAACCGCATTGCGGTTAGGTGCGCAGCTAGTCCGCTATTGAGCGGACGACAGCCATTGAAACGACATTGGCAAACAAGGGACCGTCAAGCATTGCAATTGAACAAATTGCTCCTTCTGACTGTCATTGTACATAAAGCCCGAAACCCTGAATTGATTTTCCAGTGAGCGGAGTGCATGAAGAATTGGTTTTCTGCAAATTTTGAAGCATTGATCACGCTGAACTGTGGCTCACATTGCGTCACATTGCGATCACTCATTCGGGCCTAGAGCATTTTGTGCATTGCGCCTTGTGAACACTGTCCTTTCTGCAGTCCGTAGATTGGCAACCATGGCCGTCCCCGCAGGTGTGATTGCCCCGATCGTCCCATTGGCTGGCTTAGATCAGTTGAAAGACGATTGCAAGCGCCTCCTGAACGAAAGCGCGATGCAATACAGGGGATTGCAGGAGATCCTGTCTGATGCATTGGCATTGCTCCCGACAGAGACAGCATGCCTCCCGATCGTTCGGAGGATTGGCATTGACATCGACACAGCGAAAGCTCTTTTGGTGAGGATGAGACTGATTGAGCATTGCATCGGTGGAGTGCTGCTCAACAATGCAAGCCTCAAGACATTGGAGCCGCAAGCTGGATTGAATCCATTGAGGCTTGGATCGTACGCGACATGCCTCAAAACGGAGGATTGGCCCAGTCCAGAGGGCATTGGTCCTTCCGTGGGATTGGCATGGCTCATTGTCGCTTACAGTGCGCAGGCTGGAATGCGCGTTGGTGCAGTCCAACATGGGTTGCCATTGGCATTGGTCACTGCTCAGGAAGGAATGGTCCCATTGACCATCCGCACGCTGCAAGTTCGCAATTGGGTCATTGTGTCCATCACTGGCAGATTGGAAGTGAGATGATCCTGGATGGCTCATTGATGGCGATGCCCTTCTTCCTGGCATTGCCAGAGTCATTGATGCGAAGCGTGGTGGCAGACGGCGTCATTGCATTGGATGGTTTTCCGTGTGGTCAGGCAAATGCCTTCACCACCATTGACCAGGCATTGGTGAAGCTCCATCAGTGGTGCGATCAGGTCCCCTCCATTGAGGCAGGATTGCGCGAGAATGTCTGGATCATTGGGTACCACCCATTGATGTCCCGATTCCCCACGGTCTTGAAGAACCCCCGCCACGGGAAAGGGCGGATTGTTGCATTGGCACAACCAGTCTTACTGTGGCCATTGCTTGATCGTGGAGGCCATTGAAGATGGCAACTACCGCCTGAACCCGATTGAGCTGTTGACTGCGATGGTGGTTGACACTCGATTGTCACTGAAGGCCCTTTTGGACGGATTGAATTGGGACTTGAGTGGCACAACGGAGCAGTTTTCGTTCCACCGCCACATTGCCGTCCCGACACGCCTGAGCAAGCTGATTGGTGCAGGACGCACCGCAGGCATTGGCTCGTCGGCCATTGCTGGAAGCGCAGTGGCAAGGGCCATTGGCGAAGGCCAGATTGGCAGCTCCGAGCTCACGATCGCAAGCGGAGGCAGCCGATTGAGGATTGCCCTCAACGTCCACCAGATGGACTGATGCCTCATCGGCATCCAACAAGTTTGACTGGCCTGGAAAGATGAGATTGCATTTGATTGGTTTGTGCTTCGACGATTGGCTTTACAGTTGATGCTTTTCATTGGTGATGATGTGGTTTTTCACTTGCTGCAGCTCATTGGACCCCGATTGGAAACTTTGCTGACCGTTTCTCAGGACCACTCCGTGTGGTGTATTGATTCGGATGCATTGGAGCATTCGGTATGCCAACAGAACATTGCAGGTTTCGTTGCAAGTTCTCTTTTGAAGCGATTGCGATTCGCTTGCAAAGCAAAAGGATTGAGCCGAGCCTCTGAGTGCATTGTTCACTGCTGAGCTGATTGGTAGTCGTTTGCAGTCGAGATTTTTTTCGACATACTCCGTTGATTGGTTGACTGAATCTTTGTTTTACGAAATTATTTGAATTGTGACTGGAGAACAGCACAGACAAACATTGTCTCTGCTGAGGGACCGTGTTAGAATATAAGGTCACAATTGGCATGCTTCCAGAGAAGCATTGGCACAGCAGCATGCTCAACATGAGCATTGACTCGGTGCTTTGGCTCAAGGCGGCACAAACCAAGATTGCTGAGTGAGTGATTGCATCAAGTGACTTTGCTGTGCATCTTGTGTATTCTGGATTGTGTGATCAAACCAGTCTGTGAACATTGATCTTGTAAAATTTCATTAAGGGGGGGCTTAAATTAAGGGCTTTGACCCTTTGCCCCCCCCCCCCCCGAAGGGACCCCCTTTGCAAGGACCCCTTTGAAGGGGGGCTTAAGGGGGGCTTAAAGGGGGGCTTAAAGGGGGGCTTAAAGGGGGGCTTAAGCCCCCCTTTGCCCAAAGGGGGGGGGCCCATCCTCTCTGACTCAGAAATGGTGGTTGGTGCAAGAACCAGACGAAGTGCGCAGACGGGTTTGCAGTCACTTTAGCTGGAGGCCTTCAAAACCATGTTTGGAGTTGTGCCTGGTTGTCCTCAAAGTGCAAGTAGCAAATGTGGTTTGGCCGTGGCTGTAGACTTTGGAAGCTTTTGAGGGCCCGGCTGAAGAGTTTGGAGGCCCCTGAAACCATCTGGAGGCTTCTGAGGCTCAGCGAGTTCGCCACAGCCCGCAAAAACGTTGTTTTGCAGTGGCTGCTCTGGAAGGCCCTGGAAGGATCTGGAGGCTTCTGGAGGCTTCTGGAAGCTTCTGGAGACTTCCGGCGCCCCAGAAACCATAAAGTCACGACCGGCCCTTGAATTGCGAGCGTCGAACTGGAAACCTTTTTCTGTTTGCCTTTGCTTTTGATGCTGCGCTCCATTGAAGGGCGTGTTGCAACTTTATGTTTTGCCTGGAGGTGCCGGTGCAGCGTTCCATTGATGGGCAAAGCGCAAATCTAGCTCACTTGTCAAGCTGCTCTTCCCGCCCTGTAGCTTTCGTCTGCCATGCTCTCAACTGATGTAGGAACATGTTGTGTCCGCAAATCTTACTTTTGCACGCTGGGACCACGTGCAAGAAGCGCTGCGAGCCCACCTCAGGTACGAAGATGCTTGTCAGCAGAGCGACCAAGAAGCCAAGCATCTTGTGTATCTCGAGTTCCAACCATTGTAAACAGCCCTCCTTCTTCACATTGCTCGATAGCTTTTGCATTTGAGGTCGAAATTGGTGCATGGCGCTTGCCAACGCCACAAAAACCATTTGGCTGAACATGCCGTGAACAGCATCCTCTCCAAGAACATTGGGTATTTGTTGGAGGGCGCCCGTGCTGTTGACGAAACCATGCGGTTGGCCTCCCATCACATACTTGCCAACCACTGTCCATGTGACCTGCCGGTGGTGCACCACCGGATCACTGAAAGCATGCTAGATCTTTTGGTGGAGCTTCTCAAAGACCTGCCGTCCGAAGCAACAAAACTTGAGGACGTTTGGCGCAAGATACATTGTTGCAGAACATCTCCAGATGATCCTGCGCTCCTGCAGAAATGGGTGTCTGTTTTGGTGAAAGTCTTGCACGGTATGCAATGAACACCAACTCCGGTCCACAAGATCGTTCTTGGAGATTTGCTTCTCCTCTGGCGAGCTGATGACAATCCCCGCCGAACATATGCAGAGGCCCTTCAGCAGTTGAAGGCCTTGAAGAAGTCCCCCAGATTGCAGAACGTGAGGTCTGATTTCTCTCACCTTGAGGCAGACGGCTGACATCTGTGAAAAAGAAGCACAGCCACAAATCCCTTTGCGGCTTTTTCACGAAATCGAACTCTACATGAATCCTCACATCATGTGCACATCTTGGCTATCGGCTCAGAGTGAACACGGGAGCTTCGCTCACGTCCGGCGGGGTGGCTTCAGGCCTGGGAAGGGTCGGGGCCCCTCTCAAACTTCAACACCTGGTGCAACCCTAAGCCCTAAACCCTCTCAACCCTCCCGCCAAGTCAGGCAATCAAGCAGGATTCAAGCTCAGGGTGGGCTTAACGGCAGATAGGGACCGCCTTCAAAACGAGTTTCAGGCCCAAGCCACCCCTCAGGGAGAGTTGGAGGTTGTTGGTTTCAAGGCGTGTCATGGGGCTCGTTCGGGTGAACAATGAGCAGAGTGCTTCTGCAGAAGCCCTCGGAGAAATGCTCGCAACCCCTTACTTAAGAATATGGTCTACAGATTTAGGGCATAGGGTGGCTTTGTCTACGCCACACCAAAGCTTGTGCACTCTTGGGGGAACAGAAGGCACAAGGGGGCTTAGGCTGAGACTCAGGCTCAGGCTTAGGCTTAGGCTTGGGGTTTCGGGTTTTGGGTTCGCAAAACCGAAGAGCGTCAACCCCTACAACACGTAAACCTTCGACCCAAGGCCTTAAACCCAAAAGTCTTGGACACCACGAAAACTCCTCGAACTTCATCCCAGTTACCCCAAAGCTCTAAGCCCGAACCCCTCAAACCCTCAAAGACTTCTGAAACCCCCGGGACTTCAAGCTGCTACGGAAGCTTTACCTACTCTAAACCCTAAAATCCAAAACCCTAAACCCTTAATCCTAAACCCTAAACCCTTACTCCTAGACCCTAAACCCTTAATCCTAAACCCTAAACCCTTAATCCTAAACCTTAAACCCTAAGACCTCAAACCCTACTAGGCTCCTGAGCCATGGCCGGGCCGGCTGGAGATGCCAGGGACCCGGACTGTGATGCAGGAGGGCGTTGAAAAAACTAAGGGTTTAGGGTTTAGGGTTTAGGGTTTAGGGTTTAGGGTTTAGGGTTTAGGGTTTAGGGTTTAGGGTTTAGGGTTTACCATGACACCTTTTCACAAGAAGCTGTTCAAGGAGACCTGCGTTCTTGCTCTGCGTGGCGGCGTCATTGCGCCAAAGAGTAAATCCGCCTGTAGGTTTTTATAGGATCGCAGAACTTTAGAGTTTTGGTGGCTTTTGTTGTATAGGACCGTGGGTTTTGTGAACTGAGAATACTTGCGGGAACAGGCCCCGAGCTGCACGAAGCAGGGATAGTCAACGCAGGAACCGCAGGACAACGTGAATACACCTGTGCATTCCTGTGCAGCAGCTTGAGTCTACCCATTTCGGCTCCTTTGTTACTATCACCTTAACCCCACAAACTACCCCAAGCCCGAAGCCCCACCAAGCTTCCTAAATGAGACCTGGCCCTTAAGCTTTCCTAGATCGACCACAAACCCCGTAGATGAACCTAAGCCGTAAGGAGGTGTCAGGCTTGTGCCCCCCACATCATGAGCATGTGTGCGCAGCCCTAGAGGCCCTAGTGTTAAGGGGCTTTGGGCTTTCTGCGTGGCGGAGAGATGGCTGAGGTCCGCACGATGTCTCCGCAGGACCTGGGCGTTGCAAGCATTGCAAGCGCAGCATGCGGGTTTAAGTTTTTTTAGCTTTAAGGCTTAAAGGTCAAGGTTCTGTAGGGTTGGGGGGATTGGGCTTTACTTCATGTTGAGAGTTTAGGAGGGGTTCGTGCTTGAGGGTGGCGCTTTTCGGGTTCCGGGATTAAGGCGTTGGTCCAAGTTGGGCCCCAAACCGCTGAACCTGAAGCCGAAAGGTTCTTGTTCATGGACTTGCAAATTGAGTTAGGGTTATTTGAGTTATATGGTTTGTATTTCAAAATCCATAATATGGTAGATCAATTTAGGTTCCGTATCAAGAACCCAATTCGGTTTCCCAAGTGGTATCGCTTCTTTTTGTTTAGGGCAAGTATACCTTGGAAACCCTTGTAAAGCTAAACAGTGGATGCCTTTTCCTAGGCTGTAGGGGGAACATAGATCAATCCGCAGGGTTGTGGGGGTTCAGGGTTGGGGTTTGCCACCCGTCCACAATTGTCTTCGTGGAATCAAATGCAGGTTTTCGAGGGTTTAGATGTAGTTCCCCTGGTTCCTTCGAACAAGAGGGTAGGAGTGTTGGGGTTCGGCCTTGGCATGTGTATGTGGCGATGCTACCACTAACCCTACTAAGTACTCCACAGTGGTACACTTATTCCCCTGTGGATTTCGGTTTGGATCCTTTTCAAAACCCCAAGCAAGAATGGGACGCCTGGTAGGTTTCTAGGTTAGAACCCGAAACCGAAACCCTAATATGCTCAGCGAGCGTCTCAAGGAGACTTCACAATGGTGTAACTCTTTAGCACTCTGTGTGCGGCCCAGCGTTGGAGTTGCCACCTTGGGCCAGTGAAGTCGTACCTTTAGGTTTGGAGACCTTACTTGTATAAAGAACCCTGAGCCGTAAGCCCTAAACCCTGAGCCGCACGGCTTGCTTGTGAAGTGTCCATTATCAGGGTTAAACACCAAGATGTGAACCTTAACAAGCCCCAACCCCGAACCCCATGTCAGGCAAAGGGCTTCTGAAACGAGAGTTAGGGTTTAGGAGTCAGGGCCTCCTGTCACTTGAGTTTCGGTGCTTTTGTTTCGCGCTGAGGGTTTGTGGGTTTCGCAGGTCCAGAATCAAGCTCGGACAGGTTCTTTTGGGCTTGGGAATCTCACTGCATATGCGTGGTCAGATCTGCGAGCAGTGATTCTCAGCTTTCGGGTCCGAAAGACCAAGGCTTCCTCCCCAACATATGTCATGATTGCGAAAAACTCCCAATGTCCTGAGCCGCGAACCCCAAGGCAAGGTTCAAAGACCCCAATGCCTGGGTTTTTCGGTCTATAGGGCTTAAGGAAGTACATGGAAGTACACTTGCAAGGCAGGGGCCGTGTCGGAACAGTTTTTGAAGCCCGGGTCTACAGAGTTCGGAACCTTGAGTTCTGTTCCCTGAATGCTTAAACCCTAAGCCTGGAACACTGAACCCAAGCCCCCAGAAGTCTCAATTCCGCATCCCGTACATG
>CAJNDS010000735.1:685305-910099 GCA_905221605.1 Symbiodinium natans | reverse complement strand
ATATCCAATACTCGGACCGATTATCATTAATCCATTGTTCGACTTTTTGAAGGGGATTGATGCCGAAGGCAATTCGAATTTTAGCTTTTCTCTACCGAACAATTGATGACATATTTGAATAGAACCTCGGGGACCATTACATTTCCAACAATGTGTGCAATCATATCGAGACTTATTTGGCCAAGAAAAGAATTCTATTCGACAAGTTCGGGGCACGAATCTTTATTCGCACCTATTTCAACTCCGTCTCGCTTGCCCTAGGTTTCAGCAGCTGTTGCTGTCTAAGCCTTTCAGAGAGATGGCACAGCTTGGCACATCCATGGAGGAATAATGGATTAATGCGTTGGTGCCTCTTGCAACATGAAAAGAGCTTCGCCTGTTCTTACTTGCAAGTCCACACTGTCACCCTCACTGTTTCGATGACTTATTGAACGAACCCTAAACCGTAAACCCTAAACCCTAAACGGTTCCTGGAGGGCATCAATCAGAAGGCACTACGGCAGCCCTAGAACGAAGACATGGCGACTGCTATCAACGGAAGTCATGTAGTGCCCGAAGCCCCAAAGCCTTTAAGTCTAAAGCCTGACCAGGGTGACTGAAAAGAGCCTTGGTTTGCCACGCGGTGCCATCACCCGGTACCTAGTTGATATGAATTGAAGCAGAGTTTGCATGGCACCTCCAACCACATCTGATGGTATGTCGACTTCGTCGTCCGGAGATTGCGAAGAGCGTGGAAAAAAATCCAACATGCGGCGATGCTGACCCGTCCGCGCCACTGGCAGCAAGCATCTATATACCGTCTATACCCCAAAGACGAGTACACACTAGCACGGGCCTGGCATCGCGGAACCAAATTCGCAAGAGAAGTTTGAGAGGAACTCAGGGGGCCACCGAAGCACGTCTGCCATCAAATCCCTTCAATGCTTCAAAGTCGGCAGACGAATTTTCGGCCCTGGGCTGCATTGTCAACTCTCCTCACCCTGAAATTCTCTGAAGGACCTACCAGTCCCAGAAGCCCTATAAAACGCAAAAAACCCCATCAAGCCCTCTTCAGTCCTATAGTGCCTGTAAACCCTATTAGGCCCTATAAAAGCACCCTGTAGACCCGGTTCGACCCGATGAAAACCCTATCGAAAGCCAAGCCCTGAGACCCTCCACCTAGACACGCCATCTTCGACTTGAAGGCCAATCAAAAGCTGGCTGGTTCTTCGTAGGGAATTCAGGGAACGAGGTACCCCACATCCCCCCTTGTTATGCCCTTCAAGGGATTATGTAGAATGTAGGGGTACCTAACCCTATATCCCCCTATGTATTCCCTTTCAGGGATTATGTAGGGTACCGAAGTCCCCCATTCCCTACTAAGAACCAGACAGAAAGGCACCCGGTCCGGCAAAGAGGCTTTGTAGGATTTAGAGCTTAGGAGTTAATCAGGCCTAGAAGCATCGCCCTGCAGTCAGGCTTTAGGCAAGTTCAGAGGAAGGGTTTAGGGTTTAGGGCTTAGGGCTTAGGGTTTAAGGAGTCCACCTCAAAAGGATCATGCAACCCAGGACATGTAACTCAGGAGCTCTGAAAGCAGTGATTTTAAAAGTCAAGCTCCCAGGCAACGAGGTGCGGGCCGCTGGGCTCTAGAGTTGCTACGGCTTGAGATTTGGGAATCTGCTTTTGGGGCTCCCAGAGACTCCAAAACCCCCCTTAATTAAGGAATATACCTTAAACGATAATAGGAACCCTAATATGATTTAAGGTATATTCCTTAATTAAGGGGTTTTGCAGTCTCTGGGCCGCTTTTGGGGCTGTTTGGGATATCCCCATGCACAAATCGAGTGCACCGGGGCTTCGGGGTTTGGAATTTAGGGATTAGGGATCTGCATGGTCCGGCAGGCTTCCCAGAAAAACTGAACCCTAAACCCTAACAAGTGCAGCCCTACGTGTCGGAGTCAGTAGTCGGTTTAGGGTCTCGGGTGTAGGGCTTTTTCAAGGCCCAGTGCGCCAGGCGGAAGCACCTCGAACGGGGTGGCCCCTTCATCTAGCGGCAAGCTTGCACGACTTCCTTCAGGATTCGGGCCAAGTTTGTGTGTGCTAAGCCAAAGATCCTACAATCCTAAGGGGCCGTAGCGCCCCCCAGAACCCTAAACCCTAAACCCTAAACCCTAAACCCTAAACCCTGGGATGTTGCCCCTGTAAGCCCTGAATCCAGCCATGAGGTTGCTCTAGGTAGGGTTGAGGGTCGTGCGCGAGCCCGCTAGGTCCAGGTGATCACAGCACCCAGCTTTGAAAACACAGCCGAACTCTGTAGCGCACTTCCCCGATCCACTTCGGCACAAGATTCAGAAACCCTAAACTCTAAACTCTAAACAACACCCCCCCCCTCCCCCACTCCCGCCACCTCGAAGAAAAGGAACCGCCTAAACCCCAAAATCCCTTCACGCGGCATCCACAAACAACCTCCCAGCCAACCCGAGGCGTGTAGGGTTTGTAGAAATTGTTTTGGGTTTGGGTCCCCCTATCGTTTGGACCAAAACATCTTGACCAAAACTGTGTGTTTTAGAACCTGGCGGGTGAGCTTAAAGAATATACGACTGTGCTGTTTCGGCAGGGGGGGGGGTGGCTGCGCCCCCCGAGGGAGGGGAGGGGAGTTTCTCTGTTGAAGCCTAGATCTATCGCCTCCAGAGCCTGTTGGAGGCATTTGGGAGTCTGTGGCCCTAAACCTAAACCCTCAATACCTGTATAAGTAGAACTTGTCTAGCTTCTCCAAGCACGGTCCAGTCCAAACAGAAGCCAATATCAGAGTTGTTTGGCCATCTTTGTCCTGGCCAGCACATAGGGATTTCGCGAGTTTCGGACCTTTTTGAGCCTTCGCAAATCCCCAATCTCAATCGGGCCTGCACACACCCCCAACCTAGGGCCAAAACGTGGCAAATGGCGCGAATTTCTGTGATTTTGACCATTTCGTAACTTTGAAAATTCATGATGACCGGCATCCCAGAACCTGCTGGGGTATCCCGGGGCTTTCGAGCCTCACGAAACCCTAAACCCTAAACCCTAAGCCCTAAGCCCTAAACCCTAAACCCTAAACCCTAAACCCCTGTTGGGGTTTGGGGTCTGTTGGTTGGGGCCTCCCCGGGGCCTCCCAACTTTGGGAGGCGGAGCTTTGGGCAGCTCCAGCTTGTTTAGACAAAAGGGTTAGGGTTTAGGGTTTAGGGTTTAGGGTTTAGGGTTTAGGGTTTA
Source organism: Symbiodinium natans (assembly GCA_905221605.1). Taxonomy (NCBI): domain Eukaryota; class Dinophyceae; order Suessiales; family Symbiodiniaceae; genus Symbiodinium; species Symbiodinium natans. Next base: position 906,871 of record CAJNDS010000735.1, on the reverse strand, counting down.
GGGTTTAGGGTTTAGGGTTTAGGGTTTTCGGTTTAGGGTTTCGGGAAGCTTTGTGCAAACATCAAAATGATAGGGTGTGGTAGGCTGTGAGAAACACAGGCTCGAATAAATCGACCGCTTTGGCCCTCCGAGAGGTTCACGTCAGTTTGCTTTAGATCGGTTTTGGGAGCTTTTTTCCGAGTGCAGCGCCAGCTTGGTCTAGACAAGCAACTTGTAAATTCCGAATGGTATGACATATGATTTCTATTTATTTGTCTTGCGGGTTTAGGCTTGAGGGATTGAGGTTCAGGGTTGAGGAGATTCACGTCATTGGTAGTTATCGCTGGACATAGAGGTAGACTCGCTGTTGCCTTTACTTGTCATAGCCTTGCTTGGAGATACGTGTAGTCCTGTTGGTAGCTGAACATGAAACCTTCAAGCACGGCTCAGGGGCGGGGATTTAATTCCGGGTTTGGGGTTTAGGACGCCAAACCCTAAACCCTGCCTGAAGACTCCACCTGGAAATATTCGGTGATTCCGACAAGGAAAAACTCTAGCAGACACCACAAACAAGTACATTAGAGTCTGCACCAACAAGAGAACACACACACACAAAACCCGGAACAGATCACTTCGGGAGTCCTCATTGGATGTTTAGCGTTTAAGATTTAAGTTTACGCTTCAAGGTCTAGAGAAAGGGACGGCCGAGCGAACAAGTGAACCCGCGTTGTCTTCTAAGCGAACGAAACGACATTGAATGTGGTTACCCTGCAGTTTCGGTTGGCTCACGAATGAGTCTCCAAGCCTAACAGTCATGAGAAGCACGATGTACTTAAGCCCTTTTGCTTGTCAACATCTCATTCTGAAAAGAGAAGGGTTATGTGCCCAAGCAGGCCGGTGAAAGGATTCTTTCAGGGCTTGCGGGGCTCTCGAAGTCAGCAACCCAGGAAGCCGTTTGTGGCGTAATGGGCTTTGTGAAACAACAGGGGAACCCAGCTAACCGTAAACCCTAAACCCTAAACCCTAAACCTAAACCCTAACCCTAGACCCTGAATCGTTTTCCAAAGAAGGCACTGCCGGGATCCTAGCTCGGCTTTAAGTGTGGTTTCTGGCTTAGGATTCAGGGGCTTGGGGCCGTAATCCCAGAACCCAAACCCTAAACCCTAAAAGCCCTAAAAACCCTAAAAACCCTAAACCCCAAACCCTAAGCCTTCAGAGCGGACTGGGAGGTGCGCCTATAGCAATCACCGCTCGCGTCCGCAACTCGGAAGATGGGGGGGCGACCGTAATGCCAGGCCCCTGAATTCTTAACCCTCAACCCTAAACCCTGAACCTAAACCCTAAACCCTAAACCCTAAACCCTAAACCCTAAACCCTAAACCCTAAACCCTAAACCCTAAACCCTAAACCCTAAACCCTAAACCCTAAACCCTAAACCCCAAACCCCCGGCTTAGGGTTCGCGCTTCCAGGACTTTGGGGCGCTCTCTGGAGCGCTTTGGGTTGAGAGTTTCGGGGGTTTAGGGTTTAGGGTTTAGGGTTTAGGGTTTAGGGTTTAGGGTTTAGGGTTTAGAGTTTAGGGTTTAGGGTTTAGAGTTGAGGGTTTGTGAAGACCCATAGGCTTGTCAGGAGGTTTTAGGTTTGGGGGGGTTTAGGGTTTAGGGTTTAGGGTTTAGGGTTTAGGGTTTAGGGTTTAGGGTTTAGGGGTTCAGGGTCGGGGGTTCTATCAGGTTTAGGGCTTTTAGGGGCTTCGGGTTTACGGTTTAGGGTCGGGGGTTCTATCAGGTTTAGGGTTTTCAGGGTTAGGTCTTCGGGCTTCCAGGGTTCAGCGATAAGGTTTAGGGGGTTTAGGGCTTTTTCGGGGTTTAGGTTGTAGGGTTTGCAAGGGTAGTGTTCTTGGGTTTACAAGGTTCAGTCAGGATGCTTCGGGCATCGATGTGGGTTGCGGGTTCGGGTTCACGGCTTCGGTCTCCGGGTTTCAGGGTTTAGGGTTCAGGGTTGAGGCTTTAAGGTTCAGGGTTGCGGGTTCAGGGTTTCAAACGCCGTAAAGTGTTGGGCCAGGGGCACCATCACGGTCGCAATGACCTTGCCAACATCCATCTGCAAGCTGGACCACCCCCCCAACCCCGGCCCCTCTAAACGCTAAGCCTCAGAACCCCTCAGCCCAAACCCTAAACCCTAAACCCTAAGCCCTAAACCTATGATATCCTAGAACCCTAAGGCCCTGCGAGTCCAGCCATGGGGCTGCAGGTCACAAAGCCAACCTTAACAAAAAGAAACACTCCAGCAGGCAAAAGCCAGACACACGTCGGAATCTTCGGTGGGCCTTCGGGGTTTAGGGTTTAGGGTTAGAGGCTCTTCGCCTTGCGGGACTTCGGCTCCCTGAGGTTTGATTCGCTCGGGTGTCGCGCTAAACTGCCAGGCTGGCACACTCACCCTAAACCCTAAACCCTAAACCCTAAACCCTAAACCCTAAACCAGCCCTGGATCCTAACCCATTGTAGATCTAAGCCCTAAACAGCCTGAGGGGCGTTTAGGGTTCAGGGGCTCTTTGGGATTAGGATCCCGGTCTAGAGTTTAGGGGTAGGCGGTCTAGAGTTTAGGGGAAGGGGTTTTAGGGTTTGGGGTCTCGGGTTTAGGGTAGCTTAGGGTCTAGGGTCTAGAGTTTAGGATTGCTTGGCGTATGTCAGGTACAGGGCTCGGATCATGTCTAGCTCATGACCTCAGTTGGCTCCGGCTGCCTGTGCATCGGTCACGTTGTACCTGGACAGGCTCCAAGCAAAGGGTTTAGGGTTTAGGGTTTAGGCGGTTTAGGGTCAAAGCCCAACCTCCGAACCTGAACTCTAAACACTAAACTCTAAGGGCAAAGGGGTTTAGGGTTTAGGGATTAGGGCAAACTGTAGCCCTCTAGTAGGTTAGGCATGGACAAGAATTCCAAAGCATAATCCTCTTAAATCCTCAGCAAATGGGGGAAATATGGCATATTCCAAGGGGGCTTACCAGTCTATCAACCAAAGTAAACGGAACCCTAAACCCTAAAACCCTAAAACCCTAAACCCTAAACCCTAAACCCTAAACCCTAAACCCTACCTACAAAACTCGGAGGGAACTACAAGTCTTCGCCTCGGGCTCCTGCCCCAGATCCTCAACAAGAATCGAGAGTTCCAGGCGTAGGGCTTGGAGGTCTTTTTAGGGGGTTTAGGGTTTAGGGTTTAGGGTTTAGGGCTCGAGGGGTTTTGTGGTTTCGGGTTCAAGGTTTGAGGGCCTGATGACACCAATTTGAGGTACTTCTTGGGATGTCCCGATTTGGAAGTACTTATTCCTTTCGGTATCGGATTTTTTTGACTAAGGATGCAGCTCAACAACCCAGTTTGGGGTCCAGGCATCTGGGGGTTCGGGAGGAGAGGTTTCCCGCAGACCCGGCGACTGAACCCCTGCCGGCGGCGGTCTTTTTTCCGCCCGCAAGGGGGTCTTGCCGTCGTAGGAGGTAGACGCGATCCTGCAAGGTCGCTTGAATTCGTGAGATTAATGGCACAAAGCACGAGGCTGTTACAACCCTCAACGCTTTTGGGCTCGGCAATTGCTTGTATGGAGTCACACACGGCGTTTGTTGGGTGAAGGCAGTAATGTGTGTATAGGCACAGGGGAAGCAGCACCCTTGAGCGTCCTAAACCCCGAAGGTCTCAGCGGAGGGTTGAGATGTTTCGGGGCTTGCAGGGGTGTTGGGTGCCCAAAACCCAACTTAGGGTTTAGGGTTTAGGGTTTAGGGTCTAGGGGGGCGGGGCAGGCGGGCACAGGACATATGCGTAGACGAGCTTGCCACCGGAGGCGGCCAGAGAACGGAAGCTCCAAAACCTCAAATAGCTCAAAAGATGATGCTACTACAGTACGGGAGTATAACTCTACACCATACATACATGCATGAACACGGCCCGAAGCTCAACATTCTAGCGACATGGCAGGGTTTGCGATAGGGATGGGTCACCTCTCTCTCTGAGTATATATACATACACACACACGCACTCTCTCTGTATATATATATATACACATATACATATGTGTATACATATATATATATATATATGCATATGTGTATATATACAAGTAGATGATGCACACCACCATCAGAAGTGTACATATGTGTGTGTATACATCTCTCTCTCTCTCTCTCACTTACACCCTCTCTCGCTATAGATATAGATGTATGCATGCAGCATCACACAACACTAAAACCCTAAAACGCTGAATCGCTCGCTCCTCCATCATCGGCCACTGAGGAAGGCTGAACACGCGCACCTTCTGCCACTCCGCCTGAAGGTTTGGACTCGTCCCCCAACACCTACGTTTAGGGTTTAGGGTATAGGGCTTAGCCTAAAACCCCGAAAGCAAAAAAACCCAAACTCCTGAAAACCCCTAAAGCCCGCCCACTGAGCTTTGGGGAAGGAAGGCGTCTTGGGTACGTGCAAGCCGAAGCAAGCCTTGCCCTTGGAGGTCACACTTGATCGCTTGAGGTTTAGCTGGGAACACAAAAAAGAACAATGAATCACAAGCTTTGCTGCTTGTTGTTGGTCAGAAGTTCGTACCCGTGAAGAAGCTTAAGCTGAGAAAGCCTTGGTTTCTTCTGGATCCAGGTTCGTGATTCCCTTGGGCAGAACTTGTGTCGAAGGCTTGCGTGGCTCTCGTTACAGCTGGTTACAACCTTCTTGACTCAAAGCTCACAACTACCCATGAGCCCGAACCCCAAGGAAGAGTTTACGGTTTCAGGCTTTCAGGGCTTCAAGGATCGGTTTTAGGGTTTAGGGTTTAGGGGTTTTGGCTTGTAGGAAAGGTTGACGCTCCCGAGCCTACTATGACCCTTGGGAGGTCTACAATTCTGGGGTCATTCGTGGGAACCCTTAGTTAGGGGATCTACATTTTTGGATCCTCCTGGAGGTGCGGGTTTGGGCTGAAACCCTGGCACCTGAACCCCACACCCTCAACTCCATTCTGATCCGTCTGACAGCCTGAGGTGTTGGTGTTTTGGGCTCCAATGCAAACCAAATCGAACCCTAAACCCTAAACCCTAAACCCATCCCTGTCAGCTTCGGGTTAAGGGCGCATCCCCACTGCAACGCCCAAAACGACCTCCAGCAGGTCGAAGAAGCCGGATCCACCAGTGCAACCGCGCCACTCCCCTGAAACAGAGGGAGGGGGTGGGGCTTCGTAACCCTAAACCCTAAACCCTAAACCCTGAACCCAAAGGCTTTCGGGCTCAGGGTCGGCCAGGGCGCTGTCATTTCAGGGACATGTTCCTCCTCTTCAGGGTGCAGCATGGATAGTGTTCGGCTTCCGGCTCTCACAGCTTCGGGTTAAAGACGCTTTCTTGCTCACAGGCGGGAGGGAACCAGGCAGTTTAGATACTTTGTATCCACAATATAGTATAACCCATCAAGGGGCGAGTATACATTGACCCGAGCTACTAGGACATTCCCTTCGAACCACCAGGAAGCTCACCGGATGCTGGTCCTAGGCGTCCAAGATCTTGGGTCCTAGGTCGGGCCAAACGTTACACCCGAAGGCGTCCCCAAACAACTCGGAAACCGCATCCAGCCCTGAGCCCCAATCTTCAGAGTCTAGGCCCAAAGCCAAACCCCAAACCCTAAGCTGAACAAACCGAAGTAATCCCTGAACCCTGTGAACCACCCTAAAACTTGGACCCAGATCCCAACTCCGAATCAAGCCCTAAACCCTAAAACCATAGAAAAGGGGTGGTGGCAAGACATTGGCGTAGGGTTTCGGTGTTGCGGACACCTGGAACCAGCTGTACTGCGTAGATGCCGCTGCTTTTTGGCTCTTCGTGCAATGGTTACGTAGTCATACCTTAGCCCTAGACCCTAACCCGAAACCCTACTCCCTAAACCCTGATCGACCCAAAGCGCTAATCTCCAAAGACTCGAAGGCCCAAACACGGAGGTGCCTATGAACAGCAGCCAGGACCCGCGAAACCGCCGCAGCGCTGCCTTTCTCAGTCTTTGTTAGGGAAAAGGGACAAGAATGGAAGGAAGGGTTCAGGGTTTAGGGTTAACGGTCTGCGGTCTTAGGGTTTCAGGTTGAGGTTTACGCTTTGGCGGGAAGGGCTTGCAGGTTTGGGTTTAGGGTTTAGGGGCTCGGGAGTACTGTGCTAGTCCTTGTGCAGCAGAAGCTTAGCATCTTATCGGCTGCGTTCATCTAGGTTAAGCCTTGGAAGCCTTGCACCCCTCAACTCTAGACCATCCAAGAAAACCCCAAACCCCGCAAAAACATCTCTATCGATTATCTATCTATCTATCTACCTGTCTATCTATCTATCTATCTATCTGCTTAACTAAATAATTTATGTATACATATACATATAACTATGTATACATACATACATACATACATACATACATACATACATACATACATACATACATACATACATACATACATACATACATACATACATACATACACACACGAACCCGTTAAAAGGAAGGCAGGCGCTAAGCCCTTTGATGTTTGCTCAGGCGCCTCTGCAACTTCCGCCGGCGGCGGGGGCGGGAATGACAGCATCAGAATGGGACAGCCTGCCTCTTAGGGTTTAGGGTTTTAGGGTTTTTAGGGTTTTTAGGGTTTAGGACATAGGGTTCAGGGTTTTAGGGTTTTGGGGTGTTTAGGGTGAGGGCTTACGGTTTAATTAGGGTTTAGAGACCTCACGCAGCTCTCAGTGGCATATTCAACTCAAAGTTCTTGCAAGGTTTTGATTTTCGCTGTTGCCGCTAGATCCGAAAACCAAAGCCCCAAACGGCAATTGGGATTTGAGTATCGTAAGCTACAAGTTGGTTTCCGAAAATAAGTGGTACCTTGATAAAGGAATCCTACTATTTGGGGTCTATATTATATTAGGGGTCCCTCGTTTTCGTAAACCCCCATAAGCTCCCTGACGAGAGTTCGCAAAGCCAAGCAGGCACCCCTAAACCTGTCACACGCGTAGCGTCACAAGCCACCTCTGCTCGCTGCCACCACTCAGTGGCCGCCTCTGGCAGTAAGGCCTACCTAGAGCAACCGATATACCCCTAAAGTTGGGGATGCTGCTAACAGTCCTTAATGGGGATTCGAGTACCCCCCATTCTGATCCCTAGTAAGGACCGTTAACATAAGGGGGAACATCACTTAAAGTAGTAAACCTCTCAAGAATGAAGGGATCTTGCGCTTTTTGCAAGAGCTTTTCAAGGCTGCGCTGGAATGCCCTTAAGCCCATGAGCCCAGAGACTCCAAAACCCCTTAATTAAGGAATATACCTTAAATCATATTAGGGTTCCTATTATAATTTAAGGTCTATTCCTTAATTAAGGGGTTTTAGAGTCTCTGGGCGGGAGACTGCAGCTTCCCGCGCAAATCCCAAAAGCCGGTTTCACGGGTCACCTGGGGTCATTGGTAGGAGTATGTACCAATCTAGCCAGACCTTCTTTAGAGTTTGGGCTTTAAGGTTTAAGGGTTTAGGGGTTCAGGGTTTAGGGTTCAGGGTTTACGGTGCTCTAAGTAACCCGTAGCGAGCCCTGGCCCTTCAAGGAGGGATTGTTAACCCTAAACCCTAAACCCTAAACCCTAAACCCTAAGCCCAAAACCCTAAACCCTAAACCCTAAACCCTAAACCCTAAACCCTAGACCCTCAGGCGGAGAGGTCTTGGAAGCGCTCCTTGGTTGTGTGCTTCCGCGAGGGCAACCCCATACCTCTTCAGGTCGTTACATGGTCCCTTGGTATAGGCCCTTAAAACGGGGTTTAGGGTTTAGGGTCCCTTGTAGACGCCTTGTAAGCCATATATAACCCAAGGCCCATACATCAGAAGCCTATAAGGAGGGTAAGGGACCACCCTTAGAATGCCCTAAACCCTAAACCCCAAACTCTAAGCCCTAAACCCTAAACCCAAAAACCCTGAAACCTAAACCCTGAGAGTTTAGGGGGTTTGCGAGGGCTCTTTGCAGGGAATGGAGTAAGCATGCCTCCAATGAGCGAACCACAAAAAGGCAGCAAGGAGCTGCAGGCATCTTGCTGATGATTGTGCTTGCGGGTTTAGGGTTTAGGGTTTAGGGTTTAGGGTTTAGGGTTTAGGGGTTTAGGGTTTAGGGTTTAGGGTTTAGGGTTTAGGGTTTAGGGTTTAGGGTTTAGGGTTTAGGGTTTAGGGTAGCATGGCAAAGCCCGTAAACCCTACTTGGAGGATCATGGGACTTCGTAAGTAGGGTTGTAAGTACCCTAGTTGGGGGGTATAAAGAATTGTACCTGTAGTTTAGGGTTTAGGGTTTAGGGTTTAGGGTTTAGGGTTTAGGGTTTAGGGTTTAGGGTTGCCCTAAGTACAGCCCTTCTTAGATCCGTTAAGAAAACGCCTTGAGCCGGCTTCCGGGTTCCTCATATGCGGATAGTGGCGGAGGGGATGGTTTGGGGCGCCTTAGAGGGAACCTTGCACCTCAAACCCTAAACCCTAAACCCTAAACCCTAAACCCTAAACTCTAAACCCTAGTCCCTGCACCCTCTCGAGCTTGCGCTGGCCTCCCCCGAGTCAAACACATCAAGGTTCTCCATCTCAGTCCAGGCCTGGTGGTCGGATTCCCCTTTAGGGTGTAGGGTTAGGGTTTAGGGTTTGGGGTTTGGGGTTTAGGGTTTAGGGTTTGGGGTTTAAGGTTGAGCGCGCCCCAAAAAATCTCAGACTTGGTGGGGGAGTGTCGGCTTGAGAGGATTTCAAAGGCTGGAAAGTCCCACGAGTTGCATCTTTTGCGGGGTAGGTTTGGGGAGCCCTATGACTCTTTAATTTACATCGGGCGGGGGCTGAAAGGATTTAGGTTTAGCAGGGCTGAAAGCTCTGCTGTTCCATCGCTTCCATGTAGCCCATACTTCAGAACCCTGTAACTGAGGTAAGGGACCATATGAAATTGCCCATATAACTACCCTTAGGTTTCGGGCATTTCTACGGCCTAACTTGGGATGCTGCCCCCTTACACTAACAGTTCTTAATAGGGGTTACAATACCCCCCCCTAATTCCTATCAAGGACTGCTAGTATAAGGGGGAACATCCCAAGTTATCCCTAAACCCTAAACCCTAAACCCTAACCCCCTCCCCTAACCCCAAACATCCCTGAGCCCTACTGGCTACACCCTCCAAACCCCCAGAGGAGGGCGATGTCAGAAAGTGGGGGAGCTTAAGAGTCTTAAAGGCGACTCGTGGTTCGGTAGGGTTTAGGGTTAGGGTTTAGGGTGTAGGGTGTAGGGTTTAGGGTTTAGGGTTTAGGTTTTAGGTTTTAGGGTTTAGGGTTTAGGGCTGCTGCAGCCGAAGAACTCCGTAGCTATGCCTTAAACCCTCCACAAGCCATCAGTCCCCCAACTCGGTCTAGACATCCCCCGTTTTGCTTTATTTTAAAACTTTTTCTTTTCTTGGGGGGCGGCGGGGTGGGGGGAGGGGGGTTGGGGGTCTTTAGGGTGTATACCTGCCTACTCAAAAGGCCAGAGTTGCAAAAACAAAGGGCCTCGGCTAATCTGGTGTAACCTGTTCTATTGCTTCAGCCCTGACAAAAACCACATAATTACCTCCCTAAACCCTAAACCCTAAAACCTTAGTCATGGAGTAGTCCTTCTTGCCGACATGTTAAGTGGCTCTCAAACTGCAGCCCCGGTTGGCCCCACAAGGGAACAAGGACCATAATTCCGAGAATTGCCCCATATGGCCCAAATCCCAAGCCCGACAAATCAAGTCCTGCTTGTACCCCCAATTAGGGTACTTGTAACCCCACTTGCCAAGTCCCATGATCCTCCACGTAACCCTAAACCCTAAACCCTAAACCCCATCAGGACCCCGGCCACAGCGTGGCCGGCTGCGCTCACCGCAGCATTCGCCGCGGCCGCACCGGCTGCGGCAGCAGCGCGGGCTGCAGAGCCTCCGAAAGGGGTGCGGGTTCAGGATTTTGGGGGGTGCGGGGCCTGGGGTAACCCTAAACCCTAAAGCCTAAACCCTAAACCCTAGGTTCAGGGATTTCGTCTCACTGACCCCCAATTTCTTGGCTCAGGGCTTACGGGATCTTCGGGCGCTGAGCCAGTGCTACGCAAGTTGTTTAAACCCTGAACCCGAGCCCAAATCCTTAAAATGCAACCCTCTCCCAACACCCGCTTCACTGTGCTGAAAGCACGGCTCGATGATAACTTCGTAGAGCTAGGCGCTTCTCGTGAAGACTTGTCGCACCTATTGTGAAGAGGTCTCAAAACTAACGACCTAGCTAGCCCTTGTCCCAAGTACTCCTTGGAGACGAAGATGCTACACCCCTAAACCCAAAACCCAAAACCCTAAACCCTAATGAACTCCATGGGCCGAGTTGGAGGACTCCGGGGGTTTATGGGGTTGAAGGGATGTAGGGCTGACTGTGAGGAGCACCTCAAGGCCACCCATCTCATGTTGGGTTGGGGGGGGAAGGGACTGAAGGATGCAGAGTCCTCAAATGCGAGCAACTGCAACTGCACCCCTCTTCGCGACCAACAGAAAGCCATGGCCTGTGCTCATACACTGGTTCAAGTAGTTCGTGTCCTGCATTGGCAGAAGATGAAATGAGGCAGTTCCGTCGCCCGTTTGCGTGCCCAAAGCTGCACTCTAACCTCTCAGACTGCAGCCTAAACCAGCCGAGAGAAGTCACCGCCTCCATGCAGTGCCTCCCAGCAAAGGTTGCATGCTTGCTTTAGGCGAGGTAGCCCAGAAACCATATGCAATATGAGGTACTCTCTCTGTTCTGCAAGGGTTTCCTTTCCTAGGCCACCCCAAAAAAAACTAAGGCATGCAAAAGTGTTCCACTGGCAGCACTCCTGAATTACTACAGTAAGAATTCGGGTCCCTTCTTGCGTCCCCTATAGAGTACGGCATCTCAGCCCCAACAATATGCCTACTCAGAACCTACTTAGAGGACGGCTCATAAGTACGGACAACATCGCGGATATAAGTAACCTGAGCTTCCAAGTACCCCTACAGCCCAACAACTCCTGGACCCCAAGCCCTACCCTAAACCCTAAACCCTCTCTTTCTTATATATATCTAAACCTTCGGCCGATTTCGGCCACGGCCGAAAAGCCACGAACACTGGTCCCCCCAGTGTTCGGCCGATTTCGGCCACGGCCGAAAAGCCACGAACACTGGTCCCCCCAGTGTTCGGCCGATTTCGGCCTGGCCGAAAAGCCACGAACACTGGTCCCCCCAGTGTTCGGCCGATTTCGGCCACGGCCGAAAAGCCACGAACACTGGTCCCCCCAGTGTTCGGCCGATTTCGGCCACGGCCGAAAAGCCACGAACAGTGTTCGGCCGATTTCGGCCTGGCCGAAAAGCCACGAACACTGGTCCCCCCAGTGTTCGGCCGATTTCGGCCTGGCCGAAAAGCCACGAACACTGGTCCCCCCAGTGTTCGGCCGATTTCGGCCTGGCCGAAAAGCCACGAACACTGGTCCCCCCAGTGTTCGGCCGATTTCGGCCCCTCCCCCCCCTCCCCCCTTCCCCCCTCCCCCCTCCCCCCCCTCCCTCCCCCCCCCCTCCCCTCCCCCCCCTCTCTCCCCCCCTCTCACCCCCCTATCCTCACCCCGTCCCCTCCCCTAATCTGACCCTATTGTTCGTCGGTGGAAGGTTCAGTGGAAAACGTGTCCGAGTTGGGTAGGTACTCTGGGGAAGATGACAACCGTTTATTTTCTTAATGTTATGGGATTCTTTGGGCGGGTGGGTTTTTTTTCTGAGCCTGGAATGAATGCTAGAACAGTGACCCTCTAGACCCTAAACCCTAAACCCTAAACCCTAAACCCTAAACCCTAAACCCTGCACAAGGCATTCGGCCCGGTCCGCCCCGCTGGTCTGCGTGGAGCCGCCGTCCACGGAATCTGCACAAAACACCTGATCACATCCTTAGGGGGTTCGGGTTTAGGATTTAGGGGGGGGAGTTTTAGGGATTAGGGTTTAGGGCCTAGGGTTTAGGGCCTAGGGTTTAGCGTTTAGGGTTTAGGGCTAGGGGTTAGGATTTAAGGGGCTTAGGGTTTAGGGGTGTAGGGTCTAGAGGTTTACTGGCTTGGGGGGAAGCAGGGGTCCCCATCTTCCCAAATCTGGAGAGTCGGCGCTTCAAGCGTGGGGGACCGTGGAGTTTCTAGTTCATGGTTGGGATCGTATTAAAACAGTGAGATTCCCATGCCTTATTGGGTTTTAAGTGCCCGAAAAAATGTAAGATGTTACCCAACTACGACCAAGGATTGGGGACGCAGAGCTCTGAGTTGCCAAGTTCCACAGAAGTGCTTCGTTTATTAGCTAGACTTGGGAGTAACCTAGGAATAAGAAGGCTGCCCTTTTTGGTTTTAAGGGGATTATAATGGAACCCCAACCCTAAAAAAGGGAAAAAAGGGCCTACTCCCGGTCCTAGTTGAAGCTCTAGGGAACTCTTGGGCTTCAAACATGCTCTGGGAGGTAGGGTACCTCAAGCCTCAAAGCCCTAAACCCCAAACCCGGAGAATCCCAAGGCTTGGTTGCACAGGTCTCGGTTTAGGGTTTAGGGTTTAGGGTTTAGGGCTTAGGGTTTAGGGTTTAGGGTTTAGGGCCCCCAAACAATCATCTCGCACAGGGCCTTAACGCCCATCTGGCGAAGAAGGACCTGACAGCTGCGATGGGCTTTAAGGGTTGAGGGTTTAGGGTACCCATGTCGCTCGGATTCGTTAGCGATCCAAAGACAATGCTTGCATCAAACTATGTGTGAAAAGGGGGCCCATGTTCTCCTGAACAGGGGAAGATGGAGATGAAGAACTGCCCTTAAACCGATGACCTTCAAATCCATTCATACTCGTGGGAAAGGAATTCATGCGGCACGAACTCAAGGCCTGCCAGTGTAGCTGAAACTCTGTGCCAAGGGAGTGGCGTAGACGGCTAGGCGTGGCAGGGGTCTGCGGATAGTTCTGCAAGCTCATGAAAGCAGCCCTTCCGAGCGTAACGATGCCCTACCCTCTCAGTTCTAAGACTCAGCCGAGCCCCGAACACGAAAGGACTTTTGTGGAGTGAGGTTTTAGGCTCTCGGGTCCGTCCCGAACACTAGACACTCACTCAGAACCCTAGCAGGCCCTTAACCCTAATTAAGGGTTCAGGGCTTACGGTTGAGGGTTTTAGTCTGGGCTGTTAAGCCCCAAACACCCAGAATCTGCTTCTCAGTCTTGCACGCTGTGGAGACCGGTCCCAGCAATCGGATCCAAGATCACCATCTTCGCTGGCTCCTTCGGGGGGGCCAACCTCCCTCAGAAAGCGCAACCCTTCGCCGCGACCCCGAGAATCCAATGTTAGATCATTCAAGATTTTATATGAATCTATGTTTTAATTCGTATACATATGGTCTAGATTCTATTCGAACAGCACGAGTTGATGTTAAAGGAATTAAACATCATATTCTGTTGATTGTATTAGCAGTAACCAGACTTCTGTGGCAAAATAGCCGTACATTTCAATTGTTCACAAGCATATTTGTGATGGGGGGGGATACTTTTGACCCTACTTGCAACCTCACCACATCATCTGAAATCCAAAGCCCCTGCGAAATACCCACATGACTGTCATGCACCCTAATGTTATCCCTAAACCCTAAACTTAAACCCTAGACCCTAGACCCTAGACCCTAAACCTAAACCCTAAACCCTAAACTTAAACCCTAGACCCTAGACCCTAGACCCTAGACCCTAAACCCTAAACCCTAAACCCTAAACTTAAACCCTAGACTCCTAAACCTGCTTGGGAGGTCTTGGCCTAGAGGGTTCTGGGCCTCAAAAGGCACAACCCCAATCCCCCCCCCCCCCCCCCCCCCCCCCCCCAAGAAAAAAAATCAGGGTTTGGGGTTTAGGGTTGTGGGTTTAGAGATTCAGGTATAGGGTGCAGGGTTGTTTAAGGCAGTAGGGGCACTGCTGGGAGTCCTGCGTCTGGTAGACCAAGGGGCTGGGGTGATGCCTTACGCCTTTAGGAGCTAAGGGCTTGAGGGTTTTGAGGGTTTTGAGGGTTTTGAGGGTTCAGGATGTGTCGGGGTCAGAGAGTTGGGGGCTTTCAGGGTATTATTTTTTTAGGGTTTAGGGGTCGGGTTGTCGGGTTAGGGCTCAGTGGGGGGGGGCCCGGTGGTCCTTTTTGTGGGCCTCCATTACAGTCGACTCCTCTTCAGACCCCTTGGGAGGATCAGTACCCTACACTCCTATAGGGTCAGTCTTAGGATCTACTTTTTGAATCCTCCCAGGGGTTTTGGGTCTACCAGAGAGGGAGCCTCATCTAAGAACCCCCCTTTTTTGGGAGGAGCGGCCCAGTGCCGGGCATCGGATGCAGTTTAGGGTTTAGGCCCTCAACCCGAAAACCCAAACCCAAAACCCTAAGCCCTAAAATGCAAGCCCTTATGTAACCTTCAGCCCGAGTGCCAAGCAGCTGCTCGCAAGCTCCCTAAAGCCCGAAACCCTGCAAATCCCCCTCCTCCTCCCCATAGTCAAAATCAGAACCCAACCCTAAACCCTAAACCCTAAACCCTAAACCCTAAACCCTGAACCCTAAACCCTAAACCCTAAACCCTAAACCCTAAACCCTAAACCCTAAACCCTAAATCCTAAATCCTAAATCCTAAACCTAAACCCTAAACCCCCAAACCCCCTAAACCCTAACCCGTGTTTGAAGGACTTGTGCAGCTCCACACCTCCACTTCCTTTCGCAGGGCCTCCACGATGTCTTTCAAAGTCGACCTCGGACTGCTGAGCAGATGGGCCAGGAGACGTAGAGTTGAAGAGCTTAAGGTTTGCTAAGTTAGGGAGTTTGGGGGTTTGGTCTTCAACAAGACTTTAGGGCTTTAGGGTAAAAACCCTAAACCCTAAACCCCCCTAAACCCTAAACCTCAAACCCTAAACCCTAAGTTTAAGGGTTTAGGCAGGGTTGCGAAAGGAGGCCTGGATGGCTCAATGTGGAGTGCTACCTTTGTTTGCCCCTGCTTCCGGCTTGCATATTGCAAACCCTAAACCCTAAACCCTAAACCCTAAACCCTAAACCCTAAACCCTCCCCGGCTCTGAACCGACCCAGCCCCCCACGAAGAGTCTCGAGGCGCCTTGGCAGCAGGCCCCAGGCGTACAGCGATGCCACGGTGTCCTCACGACCACACCGCAAGTCCCGGGCTTCAAGCCCGAAAGGCCTACATGCCCTTCTAGAAGCCACAGACCCTTGCGGTTGAGGGTTTTAGGTTTAGGGTTTAGGCTTAGGGTTTAGGGTTTGAAGCCCTTCACCCCGAAAGACCCAAGCGCGCATTTTGACACCCCGACAGCCCCAGACCAGATCTCCACACTGTATATATGTTCTAGAAGCCATATTATTGAAGCAGGGTTTATATGTCTGTTTTTGGTGAGTGTATATACGGTTCCTTTTTAATATTGGTGAGTGTATATACCGGGTGTCCTTTTGGGGATACAAGAAATATAAACCCTACTTCATAGATTTTCTTTTGCAAAGCTCCTGACATGCTTCAATATTTTTGCTTCAAAGCTGTGCTGCTTGATGCAGACACGGTCGCTGATTGGGTTCAACGCTTTGATGACACCATTGACTCTATCTCATCTATCCTTGCGAAGCTTAACCATTGATCAGCTAATTCACGTTCTCGACCACTGATGTTGTGTGCTTGCTAACCGTGCTTAGTACAAATCTAAGCTGTCTCACCTTGATATGATTCACGACCTCCGGTCCGCAGTACAAGAAATATAAACCCTACTTCATATGAGCCACATTAAAGCCCTAGAACTAGGATGGCCCTTAAAACCCCCTGAAAAATATTCCTGACCCAGTGTGATGGTGGTCTGTGTGGCCGAGAGTAGTGTCTGATGCCGTGGGTAGCGCGTCGTTTTGGAATTCCGGTGCACTGGAACTGACATAACAGAACTACACCTACAGCCCGACAGACCAAAAGCCTACACGATCCTAAGCCCTGAAAGTCCAAACCTTAACCCCGATTCCCCTAACCCCGCACTCTAAATCCCCACGTACAAACGTCTGCATGTGCGTATACATGTACATATCTACATACATACACACATACATACATACATACCTACATACATACAGACATACATACATACATACATTACATTACATTACATACGCACACAAGTGTATTAGAGTCAGGGCCCAGCCCTTCCGCCTTGAGGCGGAAGAGCTGCGCGGCGCGGGCAGCGGAAGCCTCCCAGTCTCCCTGCAGGGAAGAGTTGAACGTGGAAAGGTAAAGGGTTTAGGGTTTAGGGTTTAGGGTTCAGGGTTTAGGGTTGAGAAAGTTCATACGTAGTTTTTGGTTTAGGCTGTACGCTTGAAGTGGGCTTGGGGCTCAAGGCCCACAGAAAGGCAAAAAGTACGTCAAAAAAGACTTTTGCGGTCAAGATACCCAACTTACATCTCCAGTTCTTACCAACATGAACTTCAAGCAGGGTCTGGCGTAGTTTCCACGACTACGGAGCCTGTTTTTGGATGTTTGCACGGTCTTTCGGGTTTTCGGTTTCGTGCGGGGTTGAGGCTCTCCGCTCGGTCCTTCGTATCTTCAAATGTTCAGAACCCTACTTACTAAGTCCCTTGATCCTTTAAGTACCTGGTGTGACTATGAGTGACTGCTTTGGTAGGCTTTGCATGCACATTTGCCGCACAACCTCCTCCGGTGCAGCGTCGCCCAGGCGCCACCGCCGCTGCAAGCCCGACATAAATGCCTGGCCGAAGTCACGCTTTTTTGTTGTAAACCTGGAATCGCGATCGCACAGCTCTCGCGGGACGCTTGCCGGGTTTAGGGTTTAGAGTTTAGGGTTTACAGGGATTTTGTATCCCCAAGGCCTATGACAGAGCTTCGGGTTTTGGGGGTTTAGGATTGCAGGGTTCAGGCCACAGCGGGTCGCAAGTCTTGTTGTAGAGCTCCGGTCAGAACTCTGACGCGTGCCCTCCACTTGCTACCCCGAATGAATCCAGCGTTTTGGGCATTTCCCAAAAATCGGGGTACCCCGCTTCCCCAAAAAGAATAGAACTCCCCCGCAAAAAAGGTACCACTCTTGGTAACCCCATTTAGGGTAAAACCCTAAACCCTAAACCCTAAACCCTAAACCCTAAACCCTAAACCCTAAACCCTAAACCCTTACGGATCACAGAGGAGCGACCTCTGGCGGTGTCGCTGCCAATCCTGGCATGGCGGATGGAAGGGCGGCGACCGCGCGGCACAGAATCTGCCAGAGCTGATGCCCGGGGTTTAGGGTTTAGGGTTTAGGGTTTAGGGTTTAGGTTTGGGGTTTAGGGTTTAGGGTTTGGGGTTTAGGGTTTAGGGTTTGGGGCTGGGAGGATCTAAAAAAAGCCCCCAAACAGTGCCCTATACGGCTATGGGGTCATTCTTAGGAACCCTTAAGGGGATCTACTTGGATCCTCCCAAAAGTCTGGGTAAGGACGGGCTCGGGATATTCGAGGGGTTAAGCCCTAAAGGTTTCAGGGTTGCTGGCTAAGTTGGCCCTTGACAGGGTTTCCTAGGGTCCAGGGTTAGGGTTTAGGGTTTAGGGTTTGGGGCTTGGGGTTTAGGGTTTAGGGTTTCGGGGCTTAGGGTTGAGGGTTTTAAGCCGTCAGCCCTCTGAGAAATGTTCAACAAGGCAAAGCACAAGTCTGACCCTCCTGCCTCCCTAATCAGGAGGGTGTTTAGAGGGTGTAAGTGGCCTCAAAGAGCTCGAGCGCCGCTGGCACGAGCCTAGGCACCCGAAGAAAACTAGACCCGTTCTTTTCGAGGTGCAGGATTGCAGGTTCAGAAATACTAAACCAACGTTAACCCCAAACCCGAACCCAGGTTCTCAGCCTAAACCTTGCCGGCCCTACGCGCCTCAACCTAAACTGGTGACCGAAGGCCCGGGCCCTAAAATCTAAGCCCGAGCTCGTCGTCAGAGAGAGAGAGAGTCAGAGAGAGAGAGAGTCAGAGAGAGAGAGAGAGAGAGAGACCTGCTACACCACCACTAGATTCGGGAGTAACCTAGGAATAACGGGTACCCTAAGGGAACCCCAACTCTAAAACAAGCAAAAAAGGGCCGACTCCCGGTCCTAGACAAGAAGCCGCCGAAAGGGGCTTGAGCTTTTAGGCTCTATAGGGTTTTAGGGTTAGGGCTTAGGCTTCCTAAGTTTTGGCGTTTAGAGTCTTTGAGCCATTTCTGCTTAGCGCTTTGAAGCCTGGATGCGAGAGCCTGGAATGTAAAGTTCTCTCCGACAGGTGGTCGAATCAGTGCTCCAAACTCACACGCTTAGGGTTTAGGGTTTAGGGTTTAGGGTTTAGGGCTTAGGGTTTAGGGTTTAAGGTTTAGGGTGTAGGGTTTAGGGTTTCGGATTATGGATCCCGGCAAGCCTGAACCCTAAACCCTGCGACCTGCTGCAACTCCTTAAGCACAAGCGCTCATGACTCTATTGCCTGAGCCAAACAAGCGCCAAGCCTCTAAGCGCTGAACCCTAAACCCTGGAACCTACCCAATCCTAGAACGATTTAGGCGTAAACCCCAAAAAACCCTGCAATAACACCCCTAAACCCTAAACCCTAAACCCTAAACCCTAAACCCTAAACCCCAAACCCCAAACCCCAAACCCTAAAACCCAAACCTACTCTCGTAAACCCCCATATGAAGCAGTAGAAGAAAGCTGCTCCCCATGCTGGGCCCGGCCACTCTTGGCACTTGTCTGTTGGCAGCTCCATCCCTGGCAGGCCCAATCCCCAATCTATACTCCTTTTTTTTTTTTTTTAACCTTTTTGCTTTTATCTTGTTTTAATTAGTTCTTTATAATTTTTAATTTTGTTATTATACCGTGTTATTTAGTTCTTTGTAATTTAGGGGATGTCGGGGTTAGGGCTTAGGGTTCGCCCAGTTAGCGCTAGATCGTCCTGGTTGCAGTGTTTCCAGCTCTTTGGGTACGTAGGAAGTGCCTTGGAGAAGGTCGTCGCCAGTTTTGAATTTCGATGCCGTACTTACAACCCCAGCTCTAGAGCCACCCAATGCAGCGCATGAGTCTCCTCTCCAGGTAGTCAGGGCTTAGCGTTTAGTGTCGTGGAACTCTCCCGTGTGAATATCGTCACAGATGTAAACCCTAAACTCTAAACCCTAAGCCCTAAGCCCTAAACCCTAAACCAGGTTCGTTCTTGTTTGGGTTCGCTCTATGGGGCATGCAAGGCTGGCTTGGCGATCTGCAGGGTTGAGTATAGGACGAACCCAAACCCAAACACACAAAAAAGCCGAAAACCCTAAACCCTAAACCCCCAAAACGCAGGTCGCCCAGACCGCCAGCAATGCAATAGCAATGCAACAGCCCCAGAGGGAAGACCGAGCCCCCCGACGCAAGTCGGCCAGTTGCACCTCGCTCCACCGAAGCAAGCGTTCAAACTCAGTTCGCCCTAGGGTTTAGGGTTTACGAGAGTAGGTTTGGGGTTTAGGGTTTAGGGTTTAGGGTTGAGGGTTGAGGGTTTAGGTAAGCCCTTTCGGATCCTTCGTCCCTAGACCTCAAGAGTACTCCATCTGATCCCCCAGGTGCCAAACAAGGTGGCAAAAACACAAAACTGAGGGGCTGAATGCCCTCAGCCTCAACAAGGGTTAACCCTCTTACACAGAGTAGGAGTCTGTACTGCCAAAAAGGCTCAAGGCTAGTCCCGAAGTAAAAGCCGCCCTGGGGCCCAAGAGCCTTCAAGCATCAAGCTTAA
Organism: Symbiodinium natans; assembly: GCA_905221605.1. Lineage (NCBI taxonomy): Eukaryota > Dinophyceae > Suessiales > Symbiodiniaceae > Symbiodinium > Symbiodinium natans. The sequence continues at coordinate 887,161 of CAJNDS010000735.1, read as the reverse complement.
GATGCCGCCTCCCAGGGTTTAGGGTTTAGGGTTTATCAGTACCATGAACCTCCAAGTCGCCTTACTTGGTAGTTTAGTAGCCGTATTATCATAAGGGCACGCCTTTTCTGGGCTCGGTTGCTTTAAGCATGGATTCTTGGACCAAAAAAGGGAAAAAGGGTACCACTGGGCTACCAAGCTTGGGGGCCTGGATTTCTGCAAACTCCAGGAATCCCAAACCGGCGGCTTCCTTATTCAAGCCGTTCTCCGCTAGGGCCGGCAAAGGGGACCCTGGACCACAGATCCACGTAAAAGACGCCCTCCCCAGGCCCTCCCCACAGACGTCCCCCCTCTCCAGAAAAATACATTGCCACTCCTTCACTTTCCAACCAGTCGCGGAGTCAAGCCCTAAACCCTAAACCTTTTCTTCTTGGGGAAGGAGTAGATGAACGGCACCGCGGCATGTTTTCGACCGGAAACTGTTAAACTGGACCAAAACACAGCCCGCCATCTGAACTCGCACTCGACGAAGCCAGGGAAGTCTAAAAAGCCTTGGAGCCTATAAAGCCCAGCCCCTTTGCCTACAACCCCGCCAAACCTAACCCCCTCCATCACCCTTCAAGGTGCCAAAGCCAAAGGCCACCCCCACATCCGAAACCCAAAGCCCTAAACCCCCAAATCCTCAACCCGAACCCCAAACCCTAAACTCTGAAACGCCCGCTTTTGTCCGGGCGGCCATGGCGCTGACAGTGGCGCCCAGCAAACCCAGACCAAGGCTCGCTGAGCCAAGGTCAACCTCGGTAGTGGACCGGGAGGGGCAGGGTGTAGGGGGGGGGCGGTGCTGCAAGGCTTTCTATAGCTTCTTTAGGCATCTTCTATGCTGTGCATCTCTTCTGCTCACCTGCTTTTGGGGTTTCAGGCTCTTTAGGGCTCTTCGTGGTGACTAAACCTACACCCTAAAACAAGGCCCTGGGATGCGTCCGTTGAAAGAGACCACACTGCCCTACACCCCGGAAAAGGGCAGTTGCACATGTTCGAGTCTAAGGTTCAAGGCTGAATGCTGTGTCCTACACGGCTATACGCTTGAAGGGACGGGCAGATTGATCTAACATGCCCTTGGTCTTGATCTCTGTTACTAGCTATGCCTTGAACTCACATATACACCACACAGGAATCATATTTGCTGTGGTTTAGAGTAGCCCCCCTTCCCCCATCCGAAGACCTAAGCCCTAAACCCTGAACCTTCAATTCAACCCTAAAATGCTTTCGAAACTTCGGGGTTCTGAGCCTCCAAGGGTTTAAGGTTTGGGGTTTAGGGTTTGAACTGGACATCGCTGACCCGATCGGTTCTCTGAATTGTATAGGGTCCTTGTTTGGGTGCCCTAGAGCCTAGACCCTAGACCCTCAACCCTAAACCTATGATCACAAGGACCTCTGTTTTGGGCCACCGAGCCCGCCTGAGGCATAGACCCCCGAAGCGATCCCACGCTCGCCATTCTGCCAAGTTCGACTTCCTAAACCCTAAACCCTAAACCCTAAACCCTAACCCCTAAACCCTAAACCCTAAACCCTAATCCCTACGCAAGAATCCTAAACCCAAAGCTCATAGTGTCCATGGAGCTTGACATTTTGGCTTGAGGCTTTGAGGAGTTCTTGTTGATCTAGTGGATCAAGGCTTGGGAGTTTCGAGCTTTCTGTTCAGGAGTTCGGAGTTCAGGGATCTGGGGCCTGGGTTCTAACCCTAAACCCTAAACCCTAAACCCTAAACCCTAAACCCTAAACCCTAAACCACAAGACATGCCAGGAGCTTCTTTAAACATGTCGGTCGGGCCAGGAGGGCAGCAAAGCGCCGGAACAAAGGCCCATTCTTGGCACCTTCTTGGGGCACTGAGGAGCACTGAGTAGGGTTTAGGGTTTAGGATTTAAGGTTTAGGGTTTAGGGTTTAGGGCTAAGGGCCATGCTGGAGTTGGGATACCTTGCGCGAAAGAGGAAGCTTTTTGCCAACGTCTGCGTTCCCGCCGCGTCTCAACTTCAAACCTGTGAACGCTACACCTTATAAACCTTACAAACCCTACAAACCCTATGAACCCTATAACCCTATGTACCCTATAAACTCTACAAAACCTACAAACCCTAAACCGCTATATTCCCTACACACCGTGAAACCCTAAACCGCTAAAACCCCTAAAGCCTCAAGCCCCAAATGTCGTCGCCGAAAACAGTAGCCTTTGACCTGTTGATGCCACGGGGGCAAACCTGAATCCTAAATCCTAAGCCCTTCACATCTACGACTTTGCGGTTGAGGGTGTAGGGTTGAGATACCTAAACCCTAAACCCTAAACCCTAAACCCTAAACCCTAAATCCTGCAGGGAGTTCCCTGAGCCCCAAGCCCCCAAGACTTCGACTTCGAGTTCTCAAAGCCGGAGACCGGAACATGAACCCTACGCTGGGCATTCCTAGGATTCAGGGTTTAGGGTTAGCGCTTAGAGTTTAGGGCGAAGGGGTTCGGAGTGAAGGTTGCGTTGAGTACCCATTCCCCGACTTCCCCGTGATGTAAGCACCCTAAAACCTAAACCCTATGTAAGCAAACTTCACACAGGCACGTCACAAGATGGGCCCAGGGCCCCCACGTAAAGACGTCCGATAGCCTCCGGGGCGGGTTTAAGGGTTTAGGGTTTTAGTGTGTTGAGGTTCAGGAGTTTAGGATTTTAGGGGGGTTACGGTTTAGGGTTTAGGGGTTTTCGTCAGGGTTTAGGGGATTAGGGGGTCAGTGGCTTGGTGGCATAGTGGTTTCGGACTTAGCGGGGTTCAGGGGTTTAGGGCTTGAGGAGTTATTGAGCGAACAAATCGAAATGTAGGGGATTCTTATCGTTTCGACCGTGGTCTCGTCACATTGCAACTGCACACAATTGCCGCTAACGACATGCTATATGCCAAGGTTCACCACATGCATCGAGAACCGCTTCACATGGGCACTTGCATGGAATCCAATCGCCGTGCAAGTCTTGACTTGATTGGGCATGACATTAACCCTAAACCCTAAAAACCCTAACCATGATTGATAATGTCAGCTTCTGTGCGACGTGGAAAGCTGAAACAGAAGTCACGGCTCCAAGCGTTCTGGCCATGGTTCCCAGCAAGGCACATTTCACACATCCCCTTGCGTTTCCAGTTCCAGTATTTCATGAAGGTTGGGATGTTTCCCCTTATGCTAGCAGTCCTTGGTAGGGATTGTGATAGTGGGTGCTACTATATTCCCTATTAAGGACTGTTAGACAAACATGCACCGACTATGTACAAATAGAATACGTGCGAATACATGCTTTTATTTGGTAGCCCAGCGGCCATATTATTACAAAGGTACCCTTTTTTGGGTTGGCTGTTTTATAAGGGAACCTGGAACCAACCATAACAAAAAAGAGCAAAAGGGTACCACTGGCTACCAAGTTTATTCACAGTTGCATGCTGCAGCAGGTACTACAAGTTGCTTAAGACCCCCCCCCCTCAAAGAATGAAATTCTTCCGTATAAGGTATCAGGGCAATAGAGTCTCTTTAACAACATCCTTTTTGGGTTCTGAAGCAAATGGTCGGTTACTATTTGCTGAGGAACCCCCCCCAAAAAAACAAAAAACATAATCCCTAGATTACACTTATAAGGAAGCATAATTAAACAATTTTGGGGAGGAAATAGTAGTTTCACCATGAACCTAAACCCTAGACCCTGGGCCCTAAACCCTAAACCCTAAACCCTAAACCCTAAACCCTAAACCCTAAACCCTAAACCCAAACCCTAAATGTCGGAATGCAGCTCTCCCCTCCCGCAGGGAGCCCGCGGGGCCTTCGAAGACCTCTGAGGAGCTCTTCAGCTCGGCTGCGAAGTCCTTGGCGGATGAGATAAGAAGAGTTTAGGTTTAGGGTTTGGGGTTTAGGGTTGAGGGTTTAGGGTTTAGGGTTTAGGGTTTAGGGATAGCCCTAAACCCTAAACCCTAAGCCCGGCTGAGGGGCCCGTTTTGAAAGGTGTTTCGACAGCAAGCGCGGCCCTGAAGCCTTGAAGGCTGCAGAGCTTCGATGCTAATGCCTACAAGAGTAGAATCACAAAATCATGTATTCATGTAGTCATACACTAAAATAATCAGAAAGAACAAGAAGATAATTTCATAATACAATAACTGTCCTGCACCTGGAAGTTTTGCTACAAGCCCCTTCTAGAATAAGGGCGTCGAGGCGATTACATCTCCATGTTGAAGGTGAGTAGATATGGCTCCTCGGCCTAGTTCTCACCCTTCGAGTAGTAAATACAGTGAACCCTATAAGGGACTAAGCCCTCACACCCCTGCGCCTACAACCAAAATCCTGAAGCCCCTAAACCCTAAACCCTAAACCCTAAACCCTAAACCCTAAACCCTAAACCCTAAACCCTAAACCCTAAACCCTAAGCCCCTGAACCCTAAACCCTGAATCCTAAACCTTTAATCCACGACCGCCGGTCGGGGCCTCACTGCCCTGCGCGGTGGCGGCAGGTGCCGGGCGCGGAAGAGACGCATCCTGCAAGGTTGTTGCTCGGGTTTAGGGTTTAGGGTTTAGGGTTTAGGGTTTAGGGTTTAGGGTTTAGGGTTTAGGGCGTAGGGTTTAGGGTTGGTTCTTAGCAAGGAACGAGGGAATGAGGTACCCTAGACAATCCCTTAAAGGGTACGTAAAGGGCCCTAAGGAAGGTTGTTGGAGTTTGGGCTTCAGGGTTTATGGGGGTGGTGGGATTTAGGAGGTTTATAGGTTCCCCAACCCCACCGCCTGTCCCATAAGACACAGCAAAACAAAACAAGTATACCCAAGGCCCAGTAACCTCCAAGTAGGATCCAGTGGCTCAGTGCCTCTTATGTTCCCTTTGCCACTCTGGGGTTCTATGAACTCCCCCCCACACCTGAGAATCCAACAAACACAGTCACCCACACTCAACACCTATACCCCCAAACCCACCACAAAACAAACGGAACTTTCAGTAAGAGCTGGTTATGATACGAGGCACTTCTATCCATGCTTCTAGCTAACAAGCACCAAGTCTATCAGATGAACTGTCAACCCGAAATCCTAAACCCCAAGCCCTAAACCCTGAACCCTAAAGTCTCTAAAACCTAAGCAAGTAGGGTTTCGTTTCGGTCCCTCAGTGCCTGAACCTCCTCATCGGAGCTGTTCCCAAACGCGAACACGTTCACGCGCGAGGCCTCTCACTTACCGTGCAGGGGAGTGTCGGATTAGGTAAGAGAGAGAGAGATATATATATATATATATGTATACATATATATATGTATACATATATATATGTATACATATATATAAATATTTTTTAGGGTGACTGAATAAGGTACCTACCTCCCTAGTTATCTACTAAGAAGTAGTAAGTTGATTTTGAAAGTCCAGGGCCGTCGTTTTCATGAGGTTTAGGATGAAGGTTTGGGATTTAGAAGGGCTTGGCACTGCTTGGCATGAGAAGCCGAGATAGACCAACTCAGTTTACTCTCCGACCCTCAGTCTCTCAGGGCCAAGCCTACCTTCAAACACAATTTCCAACCCCTCCATTCTCGAACTCTCTTTATAAAACCTCAGAGTGGGTTTGGGGCTTAAGGTTGAGGAGTTGGGTAGTTCTCTAATTCTATCGTCCGTTCGTGGGCACCTATTATAGCACATGCTTGAACTTGGGTAGCCGAAGCTGGAAGACAATTTCGAGAAAACCCCGGTTCTCGGGGCCCAGGGCCCAGGTCCAGAAAATGCTTCCAAACCCATTAAACCCTATAAACCAGTAAACATCCCATAAGAACCCTATACAAAAACCCTGTAAAACACCCTATCAAAAACCAACCTAGTATGTAAAACCCAGATAAAAATCTGTCAAAAAAACCTCATTGTTTAAAAGCCTATAAAAACCCTATAAGTAACCAATAAGCACCGTATGAACCCTGGCCTTCCCGCTCTTCACCGCGAAGGCCAGGCGCGGCCGCTTCGCGCTCTCCGTTTGCATTGTGGACGGGGGTTTAGGGTTCAGGGTTTCGGGTTTAGGGCGAGGTGCTCAGGGATGTATGGAGTGGCTCCCTTGTGATCAGCTGGGTACCCCTTCTATCCCCAAATAGACTCGAATGCCCTGAAAGGGACCCCCGAAAAGGGTACCCCTATTTTGGGAAGCCCCCATATGATTCTTCATGAGCCGTAGACAGCTGAGAGGAGTGTGCCTCTGACACATGAGGCCCCCCAAAAACATACCCGAAAACCCATACTGGGGTTTTTACGTGTAGAGACCTTAGTCGGGTTTGGGTGTTTGGGTTTCAGGGCTAATCCAATACCCCCGAACCCTAACTCCTGCACCCAAAACCCTGAGGATCGGGGTTTAGTTTTTGAACCGTCAGTCGACCTTTTCGGGTTGATCTAAGCTTGGGTCCTCTGTCTACGTTGTAAGAACCCCCCCACAAAAAAGAAGACTTCCATATAAGGGCATGTAGGGATTATCATCTTACATTTTTGTGGAGTTCTGAAGCAACGGGTAGTTTATGGTACACTAGCAAGGAGTATATCATCATAGCAAACACTCCACACAAGGTCCGTAACATTCTGATCAACTCCCATCAGGGGCATTCATAGACCCGGATCGGCCACTAGGCCTTGAAACCCCCATCATCAACCCTGCAGAACCCCCTGTTCAAGGGATTCCCCCTCCCCCCTCCAAGCCCTAAAGGCCCTAAACCTTTTCTGTAAGGGATTAGCCACCCCCCCCCCCCCCCCCCCAAAAACCCTAAAACCCTAAAACCCTAAAACCCTAAAGCCCAAAAGCCCAAAAGCCCAAAAGCCCGAAAACCCAAAAACCCAAAAACCCTACAACCCTAAAACCCCAAAACCCTAAAACCCTAAAACCCTAAAACCCTAAACCCTAAAACCCTAGACCCTAAACAGCCCTCTGGAAAATTCGGTACACCAGGGCAGAGGGCACGAGCAGGCAGGCGGCTCGCACAGTCTACCTGGACGAGGGATTGGGGCTTGGGGCTTAGGGTTTCAGGGCTTGGGGTTTTAAGGCTTTAGGGTTTAGGGTTTAGGGTTCGGGTTAGGGGGGGGGGGGGGGTGGGGCTTCTGGGCTTGAGGGATTTAAGGCTTTGGGGGTTACAGGGCTTTGGGGGTTTGGGGTTTTGAGGCTTTAAGGGTTTTACGGCTTTGGCCTTCGTGGGCTTAGGGGTTGCCAGGGTTTGCGGTGCATCCAACGCAATGCTTATCGCCGTCTACAGTGGCAAGTGCTGCGAGGGGGATTTTGGGATGTGGGCAAACTCTATCAACCTCAAGCCAATCAGGCCAAAAAGCGGCCGAAACCCGAAACCATAAAGCCTAAACCCTAAGCCCTTGAATCAGGCCCGAACTATGGGCCCTCCACCTTGAATGTGTCCACCCTGCCAGGGTTCTAGGGTTTCCCCCAAAGGACGAAGGGCCTGAGTTACTGGGGCAGTGTTCAGGAACTTAAGTTCAGGCATCGCAATAAGGATCCTCTCTCTCTCTCCCCCTCTCTCTCCCTCTCTCTCGCTCTCTCTCCCTCTCTCTCCCTCTCTCTCCCTCTCTCTCCCTCTCTCTCCCTCTCTCTCCCTCTCTCTCCCTCTCTCTCCCTCTCTCTCCCTCTCTCTCCCTCCCTCCCGGCCTCGCTGTGTTTGTTTTTTCGTTTTTTGTTTCTCTCTCTCTCTCTGTCTCTCTCAAAACCAACAAAGTATGCCAACGTCTTTTAAGTTAACAAGATCCCGGATTGAGGGCCAAGGCTTTCGAGTGGCGTCTAGGAGGTTGTGGTCGCAAGCAGCTCTGAAACCCTAAACCCTAAACCTTAAAGCCTAAGCCATAAACACTAAACTTAAAGCCACCGCGGCTCGGAACCCAGAAATTGCAAAGTCCCTCTGCTCCACGGGATTGGGAGTTTACCTAGGCTTTGAGACTTCAGGCTTTTGGGTTTTTTCGGATTTCAGTCGGTTCAAAAGTTAAGACTTTGCGGCTTAAGGTTTGGGGTTTAGGGTTATTAACCCTAAACCCCAAACCCTAAACTCTAAACCCATTAAGGCTTAATTAGGTGCTTGGAGATCTTCCCCTCCCCAGAGGGCCCCTGGAGGACGTAAGTTTTATAGGGCTTAGGGGCCTGAACCCTAAACCCTAAACGCTAAACCCTGAACCCTGAACCCTAAACCCTGAACCCTCCCCCTATTCTAATCCCTACTAAGGAGCTGTTCGTATGAGCGGGAACATCGCAACCCTGAACCCTAATTCCTAACCCTAGACCCTAGACCCTAGACCCTAGACCCTAGACCCTAGACCCTAGACCCTAGACCCTAGACCCTAGACCCTAGACCCTAAACCCCACCCCGTGATAACGAAATCAGGAACTCGCGCCTTCAACGCGGGTGCCTCTTGCATCTGCGCTGGAGCTATCGGCAAAAACCACCTGAGTGGTTTAGGGCTTAGGGTTTAGGGTTAGGTTCAGGTTTTGAGTTGGGATATCAGCCCACCACACATCTCCGGCTTTGAGCCGTAAGAGCCTAAACCCTCATGCTATAGCTACAAGAGAGACGAACTGCTGCAAGGAAGCCAGGCCCAATGGTCTCTGGCTGGTTGTGGATGTTCTCTCCAGGCTGCAGAAGTCAAAACTTTCCGCCCACTGGTGGAGTAGTACAAGAAGGCCTCTCCTACCTTAAGCCCCACACCCTATAACACCGTGTTCTGAGAGTTTGGGTGCCTGGCGAGATCGCGAAGCATTCTCCGCCTCCGACGACCTGTGGCACAAGAACGAACCGGCTCGTCGTGAGACGCTGGTGAAGGATTCTCGGGTCCGGGGGGCTCGGGTCGTGGACGATTTAGACATCAAAACCCTTAACCCAGGGGGTTTCAGCGTTTGGTTCAGCGTCTACCCCAGCCCTATATGGCCCAACCATGCGCAGCCCCAAAAAAACAACGAGCCCAGACCCGCAATGCATAAGCTGCGGCGCTTGCAAAGATGGCTAGGAAACATCAGAACCTTTTTCCCCAAAGCGCTGAGACCCTAAACCGATTGAAGTGCAGGGCATAGGGTTTCGGGACTGCATGTCTGCAGAAGTGCCGCCGAAGACACACAGGGTTTAGGGGGGTGAGATTCTTGAGGGTTTCCGGACCCGAGGGGGCTCGGATGTAAAGGTGGCATGTGCTGAACATTGCTGACCACCAGCCCTCGCCGGAGTGTGTACGCTGCACTCGCCAATAGACTCCCAATTATGCCGACGTTATAAGCCCTGGAGCACTCGTGGCCTCGGCAAGCTGCGCTTTCATGGACCTTGCGAAGGGTTTTAGGCGTAGGGTTTAGGGTTTTTTGGAAAAGTGTTGGGAGTTCCGGTGGATGGGTTGAGGACTCTAAGGCCTGTGGCCTGCAGGTTCAGGTAAGTTTGCAGCGCAGACAGCCCCCCCCCCCCCCCCCAGGAGACGAGGTCAGGGAAACCCTAAACCCTAAACCCTAAACCCTAAACAGCAAAGTAACCCGCATGAGAAAGTGCAGGCTGTGATTCCGTTCCCTTGTTTCAAGGTTTTGTTGGGTTTCGGGTTTAGGGTTTGGGCTTCGGGTACCCGAAACCCTAAACTCTAAACCCTAAACCCTGCACCCTAAACCCTAGGGTACCCTGAAGGCCAGTCGTTTCGCACCGCCCGTACATGTTGGCTCCAGGTCTTTCCGGTATAGAAATAAAGAGTTTAGGGTATGGGGTATAGGATTCGGTTGGGCTTAATGCTTGGTGCTCAAGGTTTACAGCCCTGCTGTTTGGAAAGCCCGAACCGCCCTGACATACCATCCTCCTAGAAGAAGGCTCAAGCGACTGCTGTTCGAGGCTTTCCCCTTAGGTTTCGAACATAGGAGAGAAATGTCGGTGCGCCATGGCTCAGCCCTTGTGGCTGCGGCTGTGCGTGCCGCGTGCGATGCAAAGGCCCCGCGCCGCACCATCGCGGCGGTTGCCGCTGCTGCTGTGTCGGCCGCGTTGCGGCCGGCTGATGCTCCGGCTGCTGCGTCAGTGATGGTCCCGGGGAATGCTGCTTGCTCCCCGAGTGCTGGTGGTGACACTGGCGCTCTGGATGATGATGCCTTGGTCCGTCGTCTGCGTCAGCGCCGTGCTGAGCGCAGGCAAAGGAAGAGGCAGCAAAGGAGGGAAGCTAAGGCTGCGGTTTCTGCTCCTGGTGCATGTGACACGTCAGCTGACGTCGAGATGGTGCCTGGGATTGAGGGGACCCACTGTAGATACTCGACTGATGTTGAGTCCGGGCCGACTTATGCGCCACCCGCGTCTTCTTTGCCCCATGAAGATCGTGCTGATGGCGGTGGTGCTAAGCGGTTCGTCGATTGTAACATTCAAGGCCCAGAGTTCCCGGACAGCTCCTCCTGTTGAGCTGCCTGCGGCGTGGCGCAACAACTTCATCGGGTACTGCGATGAGACGCCTCCTCATGGTGCTTCCTTCGACCGGCAAGGACGCCTGTGGAGTTCGAAGCCTTCGACGACCCCTTTACCAAGTGAGGCTATCAAGCCTGGAAGAGGGAGAGGAAATTAATTAGTTTGTTGGGCTGCAGCCCCCTTTCCATATTCACGTGCCCTGAGGGCGCCCGTTTTTGCGTGCAAGCTCTGACTTGCTCGACCTTACCTGCGCTCCTTGTAGCCATCATTTTCGTGCAGGCCTGGCAAGCCTGTTTCACCTTACCGTTAAAGACTACGGTCCGAACAACCATCCTCCTAGAAGCGAACTGGACTGCGACCTCTGGACCCCCTTGACCGGCCTGACATACCATCGGCAACGGTTTAGGGTTTAGGGTTTAGGGTTTAGGGTTTAGGGTTTAGGGTTTAGAAGTTCTTTGGCAGTAGGAAGAATAGGTTAGGGTGGCTTTGCCGCCTTGGACGGCGTGGGGTGGGAGAGAGGTGTTGGAGGGCCCTCCACAATTGGGCCAAAGTTGCTCTTGGCACGGAACGAATTCGAGCCTCTTCTGCATCCTAAGCTTCACAGCATCGGCGCCATATTGCAACAAACCCTAAACCCTAAACCCTAAACCCTAAACCCTAAATTAAACCCTAAACCCTAAACCCTAAACCCTAAACCCTAAACCCTAAACCCTAAACCCTAAACCCTAAACCCTAAACCCTAAACCCTAAACCCTAAACCCTAAACCCTAAACCCCCAACAACGTCCCTGGCCTGGGCGTGGATGCTTTTGATCCTGGCTCAGCCTGCAGTGCGGCTTTGTTGGGGCTTAGGGGTTTAGGGTTTAGGGGTTTGGCGTTCCCTAAACCCTAAACCCTAAACCTAAACCCTAAACTCTAGACCCCAACTGAGCAAGCCTATGGAAGCGAATTGGAGCGATGGGGTTTGGGAGGTTGGGGCCCCTAAACCCTAAACCCTAAACCCTAAACCCCAAACCCTAAACCCTAAACCCTAAACCCTAAACCCAAAACCCTAAAACCTAAAACCCTAAACCCTAAATAAACCCTAAACCCCAAACCTCAGCAAGCAAACGACATAAGGCGACGTTGCATGGTTCGCTGAGAATCCGCAGCTTCGATGGGCAAGTTAATGACGGACAAGGCCAAGAGCACGGCAATGTTGAATTTTGCGCACACTCTTAGGGTTTAGGGTTTAGGGTAAGGCCCGGGAGTACCTAGGAATAGAAAGGCAACTCTTTGTGGTTTTAAGGGGAGTATAAGGGAGCCCCAACCCTACCAAAAAAGAAAGAGGCCTACTCCCGGTCCTAGTTGTCAAACCTCCATGCTTGCCAACACAACGTCTGAATGTGGCATGTTGCTTGTCTAAACAAGCCATCACTCCACACAAGCTCCGGCTCCAACAGAACAACTGCTGCACAGAGGAAGTTTAAAGAACATGGCCCGAAATGTCTCGGGAAGGCTCGGAAGGCCCGAAATGACCCCTACGCCGTGCTTTCAAACATGTAGTAAAGCCCCCTAGTTTAGGGTTTTAGGGCTTAAGGTGCTTAAGGTTTAAGGTTGAAGGTTTCGGGTTCAGGGCAATAAAGCCCCCAAAGTTCTTCCAGTCCAGCCCTACACCAGTCCTCGGCCCTAAGCCGTAATGCAGGGGTCGGAATAGTTACTAATCGTATTCCCTTATGGCCCCTACATAAGTATACTATAGTATCCCTAAACCCTAAGCCCTAAACCCTAAGGTCCCTATATTACGCCCATGTTCAAGCCCAGGTGCTGGTCTGAGCAAGTGCTTGGCCTGTAGCTTCTGGTCCACGATACCGTAGCCTTGCAAAGCCCGAAACCTTATTCCCTAAACCCTAAACCCCTAAAGCCCTAAACCCCTAAACCCCTAAACCCTAAACCCCTAAACCCCTAAATCCCTTAACCCCGGAACGCCGTAAACACAGCTTCGCGCTTCTTTGCAGCTCCGGCTCTGAGTCTGAGCCGGTCAGGGCTTCGGCTTTTAGGGTTTAGGGTTTAGGGTTTAGGGTTTCGGGTTTAGGGCCCTCCCCCTAATATTGACCCCCCCCTACCCCCTAACATTAAATACGCCCCCATGATAGTATACTGTAGTATATTGGGGGTTCTCAATATTGGGGGTAGGGGGGGTTTAATATTAAGGGGAGGGGATTCAAGCATAATTTCCCCCCTATACTAACAGGATCGGGATGTTCCTTCGTACTAGCAGGGTTTAGGGCTTAGGGTTTAGGGTTCAGGGCTTAGGGAAACAGTCCTTCAACGGGGTGATAGTACCCCCCCCGCCCCCCGCACCCTCCCCGTAGTATAATCCCTATGCAGGACTGTTCGTACAAGTGGGAACATCCCAAGGTACAGGGTTTGGGGCCTCGGGCCTGGGGCTTTACGGGCTTTGCGGGCATTTGGTGGTCGGAGCCTCCCCGGGCTGGCGCGTATCCATTTAGAAATCAGGGTGCCATTAGGGTAGCCGGTCGTTCTTGGCAGAAGTAAAGAAATAAATCCAACTTTCCAGAAAATCCGTGTCTATCTTCGGGATGGTGCCATTCAGCGGGCAAAAATCATCCCCACCCCCACCACCACCGCCGCCGCCACCAACGCCATCACAGGATCAGAAGCGACTGCTCTCAACAACCGAAGTGCTTGCAAAGAAAGTCAGATCTGTCCTGGCCTTCTTCCAGGAATGTCCACTGATCGCAACCTGTGCAATCAAAAAGCAATCGCGATGTTTTTCGGGCTTGGAGTTCATTCGAGGTTCAGGGTTTCAGACTTCACAGGGTTCAATGAATGCTTATGCCTCAGGCTTCAGGTGAGCGGTTTAGAGGCTTTTAAGCTGCCATCTACAGCAGAGTCTGTACAATGAGCATGGCTCAGTTGACCCAAAATCCTGAACCCTCAGCTCTAAACACCCTAAACCCTAAACCCTAAAACCCTAAGCCCTAAGCCCTGAGCCCTGAGCCCTAAACCCTAAACCCTCAACCGTGGCCCCGGGCCCATAGCCGTTGCGAAAAGCAGGAAAAGGAAACACGCCACGGCGCAGGCCAGAGACCTCTGTTTGTTCAAGGGGACAAGATGGGGACTGCTCAAGGTTTTAGATGTTTTAGGGGTTTGTTTAGGGTTTAGGGTTTAGGGTTTAGGGTTTAGGGTTTAGGGTTTAGGGTTTAGGGTTTAGGGTTTAGGGTTTAGGGTTTAGGGTTTAGGGTTTAGGGTTTAGGGTTTAGGAACACCAGCAACGTAGTAGGCAAATTGAGCAGGGGGAGCCCCCTTCTTCTTGTGGGGTGGCTTCCCGTACTATGCTGTTGAGCTTGGCCCTAAACCCTAAACCCTAAACCCTAAACCCTAAACCCTAAACCCTAAACCCTAAACCCTAAACCCTAAACCCTAAACCCTAAACCCTAAACCCTAAACCCCCTGGGTTTATGAGGTTGAGATAAGACTCTCTGCAAATCCAGTAACACACAGGTTCAACTTGTTCGTAAACATCATCCCTAAACCCTAAAGACAGAGAAGCCACAGTTGAAGCGCATAGAAGCTGTTACACTAGGATTGGGGTTAGGGTTTCCCCGAGTTGTCAAAAACAGGGCAGGCGTCCCCTTCGCCGCCGTGGAAGGCTAGTATTATTTAGAAAAAACACGGGGTTTTGGCAACACGGATGTCCGGGAAAAGTTCGTGTTTTGCGCTGTGTCTTTTCCGCCAACAACAAAAATTAAAACACAAATTTAGGAGGAGTGCGGAAAGTGCTGCGAATACCGGGGATGTCCCTTTAAACGGCTCGAAAATGCGGTAAATACCGAGGATTCTGAAGCAGCCCGCCCCCTCCCAACAGAAACTGCAAACAATTGCATAAATATCGTTTCGGCGTGATAGAAAGAAGCATTGACCAGTGCCCATAACACTGAAAATACGGAAGCACCCCCCCCCCCCCCCCCCAAAGCGAAAAAACAAACGAAAAACCAAAAAAACAAAACAGCGTTTTCCGTCAAACACAGAAAAAGCCGCCAACGGCGAACATGTTGAGCACCCCTGACCAGCCCAAGACGCAACAGCGCTGCAAATACCGCCATTTCCGACTGCACGCAACACACGGGACGTAACCCCCCCCCCCCCCCCCAACCCTCCAACCCATGTGAACGTGCCCCTTCCACAGCGGCGAAGGGGACGCCTGCCAAAAACAACCTCGCCCTTTAGTCTCGAATCTGATCAGCTCTTGGTAGTCCGGTAACCATCTTATGATAAGGGCACCCTTTTTTGGGTTGGTTATTTTATAAGGGAAACCAGAACCCAAACAAGGGTAAGCGGTACCACTGGGCTACCAAGTAAAGACAGCTGGATAAGGCCCTGGCAGCAGCTGCACGGGCGTGGAACGCAAGGAGAACCTCGCAACATACAATCCCAGCGTAGCCGACGTCTGCAAGACAGTTGCATCCTCTTGCCAACTACCACCCTAAACCCTAAACCCTAAACCCGAAACCCTATACCCTAAACCCTAAGCCCCAAGCCCTAAGCCCTAAACCCTAAACCCTAACCTAAGCGCTGAACCCTTTCTGCGAAGTCCTCACCAGAGAGAAGGGAGACGGTTCCAAGGAATCATGGGCCTCACTCCCAGACTTTGACAAGCCTCTTTGAGCATACCTGGGCATTGCCCAAAATAGGGGTACCCCTTTAGAATAGAATCCCCTTAAGGGGACCCCCCAAAAGGGTACCCCTGTTTTCGGAAACCCCCGCCTTAAGCCCTTTCCCGAAGTAGAACAAAGGGCTTAACGGTCATGCAAGCCACCAACTGAAGGCACTAACCAGCCAGTGTGACACATGACAGTACATCAGCATGAGCCTTCCACCCCTGCGAAAGGCCCTAAACTCTAAACCCAAAACCCGAAAACCTAAACCCTAAACCCTCAGGACATTCAAGGGCTTGGAGCTTATAGCCGCCGTACAAGAGAAGACCATAAACCCTAAACCCTAAACCCTAAACCCTAAACCCTAAACCCTAAACCCTAAACCCTAAACCCTAAACCCTAAACCCTAAACGCAACTTCTCAGGCACCTAGTGCACGACCCTGGACCGGAAAACCGTACTCTGAACCCTACACACTCCCCCACTGTCGCAAATCTCGAGGCCTAGTTTGCGGGGCTGCCGGAGCCTGGGGCATCACCACAAAAAGGTGGTTTAGGGTTTAGGGTTTCGGGTTTAGGGTGTAGGGTTTAGGGTTTATGGCCTAAGAGCTTCTAGGTTTGTTTTTTTTGCGTTTTGAGGCTGATTGGGTTGTAGGGCCTAAGCCCTATGCGAGTATCCTACATCCCTACCAGGATGGGATCGAGGTGAATACAGTTCACGGGGCGCCACCGTGTAGGGCTTGTAGGACTTGTAGGGTCTAGGGTTCTTGGGCCCTAGAATCCCCAGAATCAAACCTACTCTTTGTAGGGTCTGCCTTGGTGGGCCATCCATACAACCCTATATAAACCCCCCTGACATGGAATGTGCAACTTATGCCATGTAGGTTTGCTTGAAAATTCTTGGGTGGATGGGGTACGGTTTGGGGGCCCTGTAAGGATTAGGGCTTCTATGGTCAGAATAGGGTTATCTAGGGTTTGGGGCCCAAAGAAAAAGAGAAGTTCTTCCAAACCAACCCCAGTTCTGCGCAAGGTCCCCACAAACAAGGTTTAATGACCAGGCACCTTGCGCTGGGAGGTGGGTTTCGGGATGTGTAGGGTCACCCTAAACGCTAAATGCCCCAAAACCCTAGGGCTAACCCTAAACCATACACCTCAAACACTAAAGCCGGGTTCCACGACTGCCCCGAGGACCCTGCGAAGATGGCTTCGGTGTCGATCAGCAGCAGAGCGCGTGACAGTCGCAAGAGCGACCACAAGCACCTGAGAGCGATGGGGCACAAGATGAAAGGGTTGTTTCCGGCGTAAGGTTTAGGATTTAGTGTTTAGGGTTCAGCGTTTAGGGTTTAGGGGACGCAAGATGAAAGATAGGGAAATGAGGATTTGTGGGGAATGGGGCTTTCGCCTCTACTACCCAAAGGGCTGAAAAGGGTGTAGACTTTAGCTTCTGGGGTTAGATCCCATGCAGCATGACGCCACGGCCATGCACGGCGGCATTAAGTTGACACTTGCTGTAGCAAGCCCACCCAACCCTGACACCCAAATGGCCCCCCGTAACGCTTATAATCCGAGGCCCTTCTTGACGGAATGAGCCGCTTTCCTCCACTACAATCCTTAAACTGGAGGGCCGATAACTGAGCCCCCAAAAGATTCTATGCCCATTGACTTTAACATACTTTAACGGACGGTATAGATCTGAAACTTTGAACTTCACGGCCGGTTTCTTGTGTTACCATTCCCATCTTCCTGGACCACGTGTGCCTGTACCAGTTCCCAAGAACTGCAAAGCTCAGGGGTTAAGGGTTTAGGGTTTAGGGTTTAGGGTTGCACTCGTAGTCCGAAAAGATGGTGGCCAGGTGTCTCGGTATCTGTGGACGCAATCAATTCTTGCTTGGATGTGCAGGAACTGCCACCGGGGGGGTGGCCTGCAGCGCAACACAATGGCAACGAAGCAACCAACAGACCAAGGCATGATTCTCCACGCCCTAAACTCTAAATCCTAAACCCTAACCCCAGTATGCGCTGAATCCAGAATGCTACAGAGCTTAATCAAA
Source organism: Symbiodinium natans (assembly GCA_905221605.1). Classification (NCBI taxonomy): domain Eukaryota; class Dinophyceae; order Suessiales; family Symbiodiniaceae; genus Symbiodinium; species Symbiodinium natans. Next base: position 870,061 of record CAJNDS010000735.1, on the reverse strand, counting down.
CCTTTTGGGACCTACCCCTTCAAAACCCGACGAAGCCTCAGAAGCACGGGTTTGCCTGACATAGCAAAACAATGCATCCATACTCCCCTTGGAACCATAACCCTTAAGAATAACAATATTATTCTTCATATCCTCTTGTTTGTTTTTACAAAATGAAGCATAATTCCCAAGGGGAGCATAGCATCGCGCATCCCAAATTAAGGACAAACACACTCCCCTTCGTCTGCTCTGCCCCGTGCAGCGGACGTTTATTTTATGGGGCACATCCTGCCTCTGCCCCCCCGAAAGCAGCGGAGATTTTTACGGAAATCCCTCCGCCCAAATCTGCCTTTGCAGCGGGGGAATTGAACCTCTGCCCCGCGTAGCGGGGTTTTTTTGGGCATATATATATATAATATATATATATATATAATATACATATATAATATATATATATATATATATTATATATTCCATCTGCCCCGCGCAACGGATCTTTTCTTTATGGGAGTATTCCCCCCTTCCGCCCCGCGCAGCGGAGATTTTTTTTTATATCGCAGCGGACTTTCTTGTTGTGGGCATATCCTCCCTCTGCCCCGCGCAGCGGAGCTTTTTTGTTTTACGACAAAATGACCCCGAAAATATAATCCCGGAAGAAAAATATGATCCCGCGAAAAAAATTATAATCCCGGAAAAAAATATGACCCCGGGAAAAAATTATGATCCCCGGGAAAAAAATATAATCCCGGAAAAAACTATGACCCCGGGAAAAAATTATGATCCCCGGGAAAAAATTATGATCCCGGAAAAAAATATATGACCCCGGCGAAATTCGAACTCAAAAGATTTATAATTTTTGTTCCCGGAAGTCGCGCCTCAAAATAAGGGCAAACAAGCCAAAATCCAGGGTTTTGCCCAGAAAATCGACGCTGTTTTCCGGTAATTTTCGGAAAAATAGCGTCGATTTTCTGGGCAAAACCCTGGATTTTGGCTTGTTCGCCCCCATTTTGAGGCGCGACTTCCGGGAACATAAATTATAAACCTTTTGAGTTCGAACTTCGCCGGGGTCATAATTTTCTTGCCCGGGATCAGTTCTTTTTTTTTCTCCGTGATTATCCATTTTTTTGCCAACCGAGGGACCCGGGCAGGGTTTGGGAGAGCTTAGGCTCAGGGCCTTGTCTATAGGGTTTCGGGTTTAGGCTCAGACTCCTCCTTGTTGACTTCTTGTTCTTTTCGGCTGGGCCCCGGGGGTGCAGGTTGGGAAGGGTGAGGGCCAGGAGGAAGCAAGGAGCTTTGTCAAGCTTTTCATTTTGTCGCACTATGTTCTTCCTTTCTTTCCACAGCTGCATGCCAGGTTTTGCTTGGAGCTGTGCGGGATAGGCCAATAGCCCATAATTTTTTTCCCCCGCTGCGCGGGGCAAAGGGAGGATGTATTCCCATAAAAATCTCCGCTACACGGGGCAGAAGGAGGATATGCTCATTTAAAAAGGGCGTGGCAGAGTGAGGATATATGCCCATAAAAATATCTCCGCTGCACGGAACAGAGGGAGTCCACGCCCGTAAAATCTATCAGAGCTTCGTGCTGCTGGTTTGTCGATGCCTTTTGCCGGTTGTGTTGGTGTGGGTGTCATAGGTCATAGGGTTTGGGGAAAGTGTTTCTGTTTGAGTTTGAGTTTGAGAGTGAGAGAGAGAGAGAGAGAGAGAGAGAGAGAGAGAGAGAGAGAGTGCGTGAGTGAGAGAAGCGAGAAACTTCGGGCTTCGGAACTCTAAGTCTAAGTTACAGGGAACGGAATACACAACATGTTCATGTGTTCTACTTTCTTTTTCGCGCCCTGTTTCTGGCATTTTCAGTGCTCTTTGTTTTGTGAATGCATGCTTTGGTCCAGGCCGAAAAGAGCAGCTCCCGGGAAAAACATTGAGTTCTAGAATCCGGTTTGGGAAGCTTGGCTTTTGCATTTTTGCGCCCTGTTTCTGGGGTCTCAAAAGCTTTTCCTCAGAAAACGGACCGTTTGCCCAGCCCCCTGAAAAACTAGTTATTGGAATGACGCCGGAACCCTCCAAAACTTATAATTCTTTTGGTTTTGAACGGGGGGGGGGGGGGGTTGCGGGATTTACAACTCAGGGCCGTATCATCAGCCGAACCCTAAACCGTAAACCCAAAACCCTTTGGAGTTCATACACTCAACGGTGCTGGCGCCGAGAGCGCTGAAATGGCAAGGGTTCTTATCTGCACTGGACCATTCGACTGGTGAAGGGTTTGGGGTTTAGGGATTTCGGGATTTAGGGTTTAGGGTTTAGGGGATTCTTCTACTCAGCTTGAAGGCATGCATGTCAACAAGGCGCATCTTCGTGCTAAGGTCGGCACGCAAGCCAGGCATAGACTAAGAAGAGCAGAAAGTACCTGGTTACGCCGCAGTAGCCGAACTCCCTTTCTGCAGACAACCGTCCTGCCACCGTCTTCGGTCGGCTTTTGGGTTGCGGTGATGCGGCACCGACAATATGTGCGTCCCAGATATACATTGGCAGAAAATATATAGATACGTAAATATATCTATATCTATATACAGCTAGCTCTCAAGGCTCTAACATGCAACAGGCAGATTGTTGGCCCGAGAGTGGAGGGCCATCCAACATTCTTCCTTCTCCCTGGCTAATCCTCTGCGCCTAAACTCGCTTTAAGTGGGGTTTAGGATTTAGGGTTTAGGGTTGAGGGGTTCGGATTTAGGATTCAGGCGTGGATCCCGGATCTGGTCTCTTGCTTAAGGCTCGTAATGGCGACTCGGAGGAAGGGTGCCATGGAGGCTCTGGACCTTGCGCCCACCCCCCCCCCCCCCCCGACTCACGCCCCTACCCCTAACCCAGCCCCCCAGCCCCGAAACACCCTAAACCCTAAACCCGAAAAACCCTAACCCTAAACCCTAACCCCAAACCCTAAACCCTAAACCCCTCTCCCCGGTCCCTTGGTTTTCGGATGAATTTCGGTTCTGGAGGGCGAACGTTTGGTCCTCGATCCCCGTGCCTGAGGGCCACCTGGGCACGTGATTCCGGGGCTTGAGCCATGGGTCAGCAACAACCACTTTAGGGTTTAGGGTTTAGGGTTTAGGGTTTAGGGTTTAGGGCAACAACCACCCAAACCGCGAACCCAAAAACCGAAACCCCAAACCCTGCACCCGACACTAAATCTCGAATCCTAACACCTAACTCCAGGCCGCCCCCAGAAACCTCGGACCAAGGGCACTTGTGGTTGCGCTGGCCAACACAGTTGTTGACCCAAGGGCAGTGGTGGTCCATCTCCAGCACACAGCACCTGTTACGAGGGTTGAGGGCTGAGGGTTTACACCGCAAGGCCTAAACCCTACTTAGGGTTTAGGGTTCAGGGTTGAGGGTTTAGGGTTCAGGGTTGAGGGTTTAGGGTTCAAACCCCAAAAGCCCTGGGCCTAACGGAGCCCTAAGGGGTCCGGCCAAAACGCGGTGAAAGACTGCTGCACATGTCATGAGCCCGGCACGAATCCAACACCCACATTGCCCCAAACATGCACGCATACGAAATGCCCTCATTCGTCTTATGAGGCCCCTCTTCTTGAAGGTAATCTCTGGTAGCCCAGTACTTTATAAGGGATACTTGAGCCACAAAAAGGGAAAAGGGCACTGCTGGGCTCAGAAGCAAGTGAGCAGCCTAAAGCAACCACATCAATCTGGGGTTGACTTGCTGGTTCTTGGTAGGGAGCCAAGGAATGTCGAACTAAAGCCTGAACCACTACACAGGGTGCCGTTTGCACTCGCTCCATCAACAATCATCCGGCGTATTGAAGTAGAAAAAGGTCTTTTGGGTGGCGTTTCTAGGCAACCAAACAAGTTGATTGGGTTGACGTTGGTAGTTTTTGGGGCTCCTGCATGGGATGGAAGGTTGTTCAAAAGTCGTTGTGCGCGAAACGGACAAACGTTCACCTTGCTCAAACTATTCCTGGTCGTCCTACTCATCCTGAAAGAAGGGAAAGCCTGCATTGCCATCCCATTCACAGCTGTTTGTTGACTATCCAGCCATACCCCTCCCCTTTCTGCATGTAAACGGTAAGCCCTCAACCCTAACCCCTACCTAACCCCAACCCACAGACCCCAAACGCCTACATACGGCCACTAACCCTGAAGTTCCGTCAACCCTTAACCCTAAACCAGTCAACCCTCAACCCTAAACCCGAAACCAGCCAACCCTCGACCCTAAACCCTGCACCAGTCAACCCTCAGCCGTAAATCCTAAACCCCTAAGCCCTAAACCGCAGTAAGCTCCACAGACTCGACCTGACCTTGCAACCGTGAACCCCACGTGCTTCAGAGCCCAGCCCGAAACCCTCGCGCGCGCACGCACGCGTGCGCACACACCCACAGAGATGCTTGAGGGCAGCGAATCCTTAGAATCATTCCTATGCAATACTCTCATGGTAGTTACATGGTGGTAAAGGGACCCCTTGTAGACCCCCTATATACCCTGTACAACCCAAGGGCCCATACTTCGCAACCCTTTAATAGAGGTAAGGGACCATATTAACGGCCCATGCAACTACCCTTGGAAAGATGGTGATTTCACTCAATTACGGTCCCTTTTTGGGGTGCCCCAAATAAGAGGGGCCGCTTTATGATCAGGACCCAAAAAGGACCAAAATTCAGGGAAATCACCATATAGATGACGTCAAATAATTTGAGGTGCTATAGCACACATGCATATGTATGTCTGTGTATATAAACCCGTCAACTGCAATGTGCGTGACATGCCTGAAGATACCTACTGCCCCTTAGGCAACAGCAGGTAAAGCAGAAGTATCATAAACTAAGCCCTGAGCCGTGAAACACGTTAATACCTTAAGTCTTTCACACTTCAATACTACCCAAAAGCCCCCAAACCCTCCCTTAACACCTCAAGCCTGAAACAGTCAAGAGCTTGCATCCCTAAACCCTAAACCCCAAACAAGACCCTAAGCCCCCAAAAGCCCCTACTTGGAGGTTCATGGTACTGATGACCCAACTCTAACCTACTATGGTTAGAATTTCGTTCGGGTTATAAGTACGTTTCTGATTGAGTTCTTAAGTTGCAAGTAAGGTTATAAGTACCCTAAGTAGGGTTCTAAGTATAGTTGCCGTAAACCCTAAAGCCTAAAGCCTAAAGCCTAAAGCCTAAAGCCTAAAGCCTAAACCCTAAACCCTAAACCCTAAACCCTAAACCCTACCCAAGTAGGAAAGGAGCCAGGTCGGCCCGCACGTCTTGCAGTGGTGCGCTCGGCTGGGCCGAAATGTGTCACACTTTATGCACCTCGGTGGAGGGTTTAGGGTTTAGGGTTTAGGGTTTAGGGTTTAGGGTTCAGGGTTGAAACGACACCCAATGACTGTCCCACGCCTAAACCCTAAACACAATCAACCCTAATCCCTGAACCTTAACGGTAGTTACCATTGAACAAGAAATCCCGCAAAGTTCTCCCATCCTCCAAGTAGGGCATTCGGGCACCCCTAATCTTCGGTACTAGGGCATGAGGGTTAGGGTTTTGGGCTTAGGTCTAGCACATTTTCGGGTTGAGGGTTTAGGGTTCGACTGGTAATAGGGTTCAGGGTTCCGGGTTCCCGGGTTCTAGTGGCGTGGGGGCTGAGGGTGGTTTATTGCCCTAAACCCTAAACCCTAAACCCGAAACCCTATACCTATACAGGGATGATGAGAAAAGGATGCAGTCCTCCACTCCCTCTTCAGCTCCAGTGAGTCGAAGGCGCATGGCTAGATAGGGTTTAGGGACCCCAAGATATACTAGACCCAAGAGTAACCTAGCAATAATTCAGGGTACCCTTGCTTTCAAGGATCCTACACCCCGAGCAAAATTGAATAAGGGTCTACTTGGAGGTTCATGGTACTTATTGACCAATTAGAAGTGGGTTATAAGTACAGTTATAACTGGTTAATAAGTACCATGAACCTCCAAGTACTCGGGGCCCTTGTAGAAGGTTCTAAGGTTTAGGGTTGGATCCTCCCAGTAGGGTTAGCATTGGCCGCTTATCGGCGTGAGAATGGTGGCTTGTGGTACGCTTCCTCGTAAACTCCGTGCAGTAGGAAAACATACCCCTACTCTCCCTTTGTCGATGAGTTGCCGAAAGTGCCGCGGCTGCCACACAGAGTCACTGCATTTAACTGATGTATTCTGATTTCTTGCTTTCGTTTGGAACCCGCAACGCTTAAAGATTACGGCTCAGGCTGCCAGCACCTGGTGCCTCGGATGTAATCATAATTAGTGCGCGTACAGATGCTCTACGCACACCGAGGAGGGGAAAGCACTACAGAGAAGAAACGCAAACGTGGTCAGGTATATAGCTTCTTCTTTTTTGGTCATGTTTATGGACCCCCCCCATCCATCCCCCCATCCTCCCCCACCATCCCCCCACCATCCCCCCGCCATCCCCCTGCCATCCCCCCACCATCCCCCCCCCCCCCTTAGCACCCCCACTCTTGCGCCACCTTTTTTTTGTGTGAATGCGGTGAGTGTGGTAGCTTGTCTTGCAAGGTTGGCAAACCCACCCGCCGTACCCCAGCCCCACTGCGCCCAAGCAACCGCTGATCCCAAGCTTGTGGGTTTGGGGTTCAGGGTTTGGGGTTGAGGGTTTGGGCGACCTTGATTCTTGTTTGAACCTTGGGTCAGTATTCCCCCAAACCCTAAACCCTAAACCCTAAACCCTAAGCCCTAAGCCCTAAGCCCTAAGCCCTAAGCTCTAAACCCTAAACCCTAAACCCTAAACCCTGCACACTCGAGCCCTGGCCGCAACAACATCCTGGGATGCAGGCCACCACTTCCTTTGCGGCGCATTCCATACCTGCACTCCCCCACCCAAACCCCTAAACCCATAAACCCCTAAACCCCAAACACCCTAACCCTAAACCCTAAACCCTAAACCCTAAACCCTAATCCCTACACCGATTTGGGAGCTTAGGGCTGAGGGTGTAAGTCTTCGTAACCCCAAGCCCTCGAACCTTCGCAGATTGAAGCCGACCTGGTTTCGAGGTATGAATGCCCCGCAAAACGGGTTTAGGGTTTAGGGTTTAGGGTTTAGGGTTTAGGGCTAAGTGTTCAGGCCTTGGGGATTGTGGGAGTGCAGGGTTTTGCTGTCTGATGTGATGAGGAAGTTTTCAGTCTGGCAGGTGCGATGCTGACACCATGGAAGCCCTAAACCCGAACCAAACCTTCAACCCTAAGCCCTAAACTCTAAAGGCGTCGGGTTGTGTAGGGTGTAGGCGCAGACTGCGCACCCTGAGCCGGGTGATGAGGACTCATCGAGGAGGAACCCTAAGAGGGTTTAGGGTTTAGGGGTTAGGGTTTAGGGCCCCTAACCCCCTAAACCTCTTTCATTCCGGACAGCAATCCAAGCGCTTCACCCCCAGTTCAGAGACATACTTTCTAGACCCAGGAGTAGCCCAGGAATAAAAAGCGCACCCTTGTTGGTTTTAAGGGGATTAGAAGGGAACCCCAACCCTAGAAAAAGGAAATAAGGGCCTACTTCGGGTCCTACCCTAAACCCTAAACCCTAAACCCTAAACCCTAAACCCTAAACCCTAAACCCTAAACCCTAAACCCTAGGGTTTGAACCGTACTTTATAACTGCCCATTAACGTCCAAGTATTGGGCTCACCGAAGCACTGGAAACCTCCAAACTCAACTCATCAGCCCTGAGGCCTTCTCTTCAGAGCAACCTAGGGTTTAGGGTTTAGGGTTTAGGGTTTAGGGTTTAGGGTATACCCTTAACAAAGACAAAATCTGTTTGTTGAGGTATAATGCTACTACAGGCTTCAAGGGTAGTTTCATGGTCCGCTATATACCCCTTACATACCCGATACAACCCAAGGGCCCATACTTCAGAGCCCGTTAAACGATGCAAGGGACCACATCAAGAGACCATGAAACTACACTTTGTCTAGGGGTTCTACCTTGGACCCTTAAGGTTGTTCCCTTGGGTTTCGGGGTCCCGTTTTAAGGATCCCTGGGAATGTAAGGGCCATACTAGGAGCAAATTGAGGGGGCCCCCGAAACGCAAAACCCAAAGCCCAAAACCCTAAACTGGGCAGCAGCCGCCTTGACGGACATGCCTTGGCATTGCGCAGCCTCTTGTGGGCTCATCCCTGCCTTAGCCACGAGGATGCATGGGGAGGGGTCAGGGTTTAGGGTTTAGGGTTCAGACATTGGGATGTTCCCCCCTTATACTAACAGCTCCTTAACGGGGATTTTCGTGCCCTGGGAACACTACAAGGTTCAGACCTATATTTGGGGGGGACCAGATTCTCTATAAAAGGGGAGTTTCAGGGTTTAGGGTCTAGGCTTTAAGGTTCTCCTTACCTGAGAAACCCTAAGCGCAAAATAGAACGACCTAATATCCTGGCTTAAAGGGGTGCGTAGGTTACTACAAGGTCTCAACAAAGCTTCCCTGAAGATTGTCCCACTTGCAACAATGGAGCACTCGTTGGTCCTGCGCATGACTCCCAAACCCTAAACCCTAAACCTTAAATATATGGGAGTTTACGAAAACAGATGAATATAAGGACCCCAATAAGGTAGCCCTAATATCGTAAACCCCCATATAAATCATCTTAGGGTTTAAAATTTCGTGCCTGAGTCCCTGTATGCCTCGAACAACCACCTTTGGGGAGTTCAGACGTTGGGGTGCGCGCAGCTGTGCTCAGCCTTCAACGTTAGTAGGATTCCTATGAAAATGAAGAGCATGCTTATTAATTGTACTGGGATTCCTCTTGCTTGGAGGTCCTGGGTAGAGAAAAGTAGGGTGATAAGCACCCTAGATAAGGTGATGATTGTGGGTACCACACTTGCCGCCTTCCTCATGGCTACCCATGAACCTCCAAGGAATTTCACAATAGGCTTCCCGTTCGTGGATTCGCACAGCTTCTGCGCGCTGAAGGGCTCTTTTGGGAGACCGTAGGAGGCCAGCAGGGGGTTAGATTTGGAGGATGATGTTAGCCAATCCAGGGCCCTTAACCTTAACCCAACGCCCGAAATCCCCTAAAAAAACCCCTCAACCTTATCCTCGACCCAAGAGTAACCTCGGAAGAACAAGGGGGCCCTTTTGGGTTTACAAGGGAACCTAAACCCTAAAAGAATGGAATAAGGGTCTACTCTGGGTCGTACCCTAAACCCTAAACCCTAAACCCTAAACCCTAAACCCTAAACCCTAAACCCTAAACCCTAAACCCTAAACCCTAAACCCTTCTGAGCTGTGCACAGCACACAGGCGATTGAACTCCTCCCGCATTCCATTCTGCAAGTCCTCGCGTCAGTCTGCTACTTGGCCGCCTTGGCCCACCACGTAGGTATTCCTCGACTAGAGGGGGCCCCTAAGCAACTCCGCTAGTATTCCTCTACAAACAATATCTAGAAACGCCATCTATGCTAACTCAGACTTAAACCCTAAACCCTAAACCCTGAATACTCGCTCTGAGTTTGAAAGCCTCGGTACTACACCTGGACCCCACACCGCATTCAGCTGCAGGTTCGTGTCTGGGATCTCCTCGTGGATGGCGCAGATGGGTTTAGGGGTTAGGGTTTAGGAGTTGTTGGGCATGAAACCCAAGTACCCCGCATTCGAAGCCCTGGAACCTTCACGACCTGAAGCCCTACAGCCCTAAAGCCCCAAAGCCCTTGCCCTAACAAGCACCAAAGCCCTAAAGCCTGTGAACCCTACAACCCGAAAAGCACTAACACCCCAAAGCACCCACAAGTACCACATAGAAGAGAGAGAACAGCACACGGTAGCTGAGATGCTGATTGGCGAGAAGTTGTACGTCTTGAGCCTTACAACTTATGTAGGTACATGAAACCCTAAACCCTAAACCCTAAACTATCTTCGTCATTGTATTGGGATGTGTGTACCTAATCTGTTTCCAAAGGCCACGAGAGTGCATCCAGCCCTGAAGCAACCGCTGCCCAAGCATTGGGTTTCAAACTGCAGGGCTTCTGCTGAGGGAGGGTTTAGGGTTTAGGGTTCAGGGTTCAGGGTTCAGGGTTCAGGGTTCAGGGTTCAGGGTTCAGGGTTTAGGGTTTAGGGTTTAGGGTTTAGGGTTCCGGGGGGGGGGGGGGGGGGGGGCGGAAGGGCATGGTGGGGGGAAGGGCGTGGTGGGGTTCGCGCGCCCAGCACAACGCAGCTGTCAAAACCTCAGAATACTAGTTGGGTGTTGGGATGAGGGTTGCCCCAAACCACTAAACACGAACCCACACCCCCCTAAACCCTAAACCCTAAACCCTAAACCCTAAACCCTAAACCCTAAACCCTAAACCCTAAACCCTAAACCCTAAACCCTAAACCCTAAACCCTAAACCCTAAACCCTAAACCCGCGAACAAGATCTACACCGTAGCGCCCAGTCCTACCCGGCCTAGGATTTAGGCTGGGATGCTCCCCCTTCTACTTACAGCTCCTTAATAAGGACTACAGAAAGGGGGCTACTAGAATCCCCATCAAGGGCAGGAAGATTGGGGTTCAGGGCTGAGAGTGCCTGCAAACTCTTTTGCAATCTTGCCATGATGGTCGGGTGCTACACTTGTATTCAAGGCCCCATGTACTTGTGTAGTATACACTTTGGGCCCTACAGCTTCTGTATGGGGACCCCTAGGGCCGCAAGTAGCTACTACAAAGGTGCATGAGCCTTGAGGGAAAGCGAGGCTGTGACGTGGATACTTTGCGGGTTTTTTCAGTGCGCCTTGCCACCCTCGGGTAGGGTCTCGGGTTGGGCTTGCAGCTCCTCCTTTTCAAAACCCTGGAAAGACTTGGGGTTTAGGGTTTAGGGTTTAGGGATGTCGATGATGTCGATGAAATCAAGCCCAAAACCCTAGAACCCTACGTCAGGCATCCGACTAGTAGAGGAACTCGCAATGCCATGGCTCTCCCTAAACCCTAAACCCTAAACTCTAAACCCCAACTGCTGGTGTGAACCAGCAGGCTGAGCAGGGGCAGAAGGTATAAGTGGAGTCGCGAGGTCCCCTACGCCTAGTCCCCCCCCCATCTCTTACCCTAATTGCCAAATAGTCTACTCTGAACACCCCCGGGACGTTCACCAGCCTCAGCCAGCCATTCAAGAAGATCTTCTCTGGCTGCTCCATTCAGAAGGATCCAGACCAGGACCCGGCGACCCTCAAAATATGGGGTTCAGGGTTTAGGGTTTAGGGTTCTTAGGAATTGCAGTATCCAAAAATATAGAGTTCTTCCCAAGAATCCCTAAGATTAGGATTCCTAAATGGCCCACCGCTGGTTCTTGGTGAGGGTTAGAAGCAATAGCTTCTTTAGGGTTTAGGGTTCAGGGTTTAGGGCTTTAGCTTCAAACAGTCATTCATCGCGTTTTGTAAGTTGTCTTCTACCATTTTGTGGGGGAAGGGAGGGAGGGGGGAGTTTCTCTCGCCAAGCAGAACTACCCTACGAAACAAATCAACCCTGGGCCCTAGGAAAGCTTGGCTTGGAGAGAACCCATCGGATTGGCCAACCTCTGCAGCTGGGTTTAGGGTTTAGGGAGAGAACCCGTCGGATTGGGAAACCTCCGCAGCTGGGTCTTGGGATACGGGGCTAGACCTTCCGGAGCTTGCTCCCGCGTCTCGCGAGCCTGCCGGGTACGGCAAGCTTGCACGCACGTTCCCAAAGTTGAGGGCCTACCTGAGAAGTCTGACACTGAAAGAGGGGAAGTTTTCCGTAGCGTTTGGGTCGATCTTGGCTAGTTTTAGCAACAGACCACCTGAAAAAAGAGGCTCTAATCTAGACGAACCTAGCTCAACAACCCCCACAGGGTTCGGGCGGAGAAAAGCCCTAAACCCCGAACCCTCAGCCCTCCGCGCTTGCCATGTCTCCGTGCGAGTATTGTTGGACCCTCTTTTGCAGGGAAGCCCTCTTGACCATGAACCTTTCTTTCTACTCCCATGTGGGTTTCGGGTTTTAAGCCAACAGGGAAATTTTCCGTTTTTTTTTAGAGGCGCCCCTTCGCTGCATCATTAAAACCAGCAGGGGGTAACACAATAAATAGGGTCCGCCAATATGCACTGGGATGTTCCCCTCTCATACTAGCAGTGCCTAAGAGATTATAATACGGGGGTACTAGAACCCCTATTAAGGAGCTGTTAGCCCTAAACCCTAAACCCTAAACCCTATGCCCTAAACCCTAAACCCTAAGCCCTAAGCCCTAAACCCTAACCCTGAACCCTGAACCCTAAAGAGGGTCCACCAATATGGCACTTGCTCACCAACCTTCCGGACGCTAGTCACACGGCAAAGGCTGGAAATGACGGCTGAGAGCTCTGGCTTCCTGGAAGGTTGTGAAGAAAATTAAAAGAAAAACATGAATAAATATGTATATACATATAAATATATATGTATATCTATATTTATATTTATACAGATAGAGATATAGATATCATGTATATATACATATATGATGTAAGTTATAGTTTACTTATTAGGTATACTATTTTTCGATTCTCTACTAATTCTTATCGGTTCGTAAATGTTTATAACTATATATATATATACACATAGTGCAGATTTGATATGTGCTTAAAGATTGTTGCAGATTGTTCTGCACTATACAATATATAGCAATATGTATTCTTGTTGTATACTATGAGGGTGCCTTTCTGCTGGCTAGAGGGATTCACTCGACCGGGCTTGATCTAAGATGTAGCTTTAAAACAGTAGACTGCAACTTGGGCCACCCTATGTTGAAGAGCGCAACTCTTTTGAGACAGGATTCCGGCGTCTGTCTCCTGGGGCCCTAAACCCTAAACCCTAAACCCTAAACCCTAAACCCTAAACCCTAAACCCTAAACCCTAAACCCTAAACCCTAAAGGCAGCCCTAAAGCTCTCAACTTCAGCCCTTGCCACTAAGGCATGTGCAGAACGAAGGCGCCTGAAAACATTTTCCTCAGTCACCTGATCTGAGGGTCTGCCTTCCGGGCCTCGGAGGCAGGAACTGGAAACTCCTCCTTTAGGGTTTAGGGTTTAGGGTTTAGGGTTTAGGGTTTAGGGTTTAGGGTTTAGGGTTTAGGGTTTAGGGCTTCGGGCTTCGTAGGGCTTAGGAGAAACAAGGGTTCAGGGTTTAGGGTTTAGGGTAAACGGAAGCAGGACGTTCCTTTCCGATTGCCGAGAACCAAGTGATCGCAGCGCGGTGGCAGTGATGAAAAGCAAATAATGGGCCAAAGGGCATATCCCCCTTCCTGGCCGCGCCCCTTCTCACAACACTCTTGCAGGCAAGGGTTAGTCCCAGCGCTACGGGGTGAACAGGCGTGGCCCAGTCTTTCAGTTCATACCTCATCTAAGAGCGCAAGCTGAACCACCCGAACCCTAAACCCCCTAGACCCTAAACCCTAACCCTAAACCCCTAAACCCTAAACCCTAAACCCCCTAAACCCCCTAAACCCTAAACCCCCTAAACCCTAGACCCTATATAGGGATTTTCTAAGGCGCTCCTTGTGCAAAGCATCTGCTCACCTGATCTGGAGTTCCGGGTGCGGGCCTGCAGTTGCTGTCCCTGGTTATATAGCCCTTATGTGCACTATATGGTAAGAATAGTAAATGCAAATAGTACGAATGATCATAGTACTAATCATCATAGTAGTAATTAGCAGTAGTAAGGGCCCATGGTTCCAACCTCATACTGAAGGCCCGTGGTTCCATTCACGCCTAGACCCTGAACCCCAAACCCCAAACCTAAAACCCTAAACCCTGAACCCTAAACCCTCTAAACCCTGAACACCTGAAAGGGCAGCGGCAGGTCTAGGAGTCTAGGACGGGTTGCGAGGAAGCTCTGGCGTCCAATTTGGGTCCCTAAGCCCATCTCGTCACCCGTCAGATCCAAGCATAAGTAGGGTTTAGGTTTAGGGTTTAGGGTTTAGGGTTTAGGGGTGGGCTTCTGAGCTCAAGGGACCCAGGGGAGCAGAGGGAAACCGTACAGGTATTCGGAACTTGCCCTACAAGCCGGAGCGCACGCTGCGGAAACATAAATCTGAACGTCTGAAAGGCATCTGGCGCTGCTTCTCCTATCTCCTAAAAGAAGCAGCTTAGGGTGTGCTTGCACTGTCTTGACCGTCAGAGCTTGGTTTCTAAGTCGCGTCTAGAGCTTACATAGCGTAACCCGACATGCCACCTAAAATGGGTGACTACTTAAAGGGACCAGGCCAGGGGACTTAGTAAGTAGGGTTATAATTAGGGCAAGTATAGATACAACTACTCATATCCCCAGTCGGGGTACTTATAACCCTACTTGCCAAGTCCCATGATCCTCCAAGGAGTTCTTGGTATATCCCATTCCAAAGGGAAAGTTCACTCCTGGCTTGGCAGGGCTTAGGGATGGGGGCACCCTGATTTGGGGAACTACTGGATCGACTGATGGGCTGTGGTGAGGCGATGCGGTTTAGGGTTTATATATATTACTGTATAGTACTATATAGTACTATATATAACAAGATATTACTATATATTATATATTACTATAAATTACTATATCTTACTATGTTATTATATTCCTATATTATTAAAATACAATGTTACTATATTACTATACGATTACATTACGATGTTACAATATTACTACATTACTATGTTTAGGGGCTATTGGTTTAGGCTGTGAGGCGATGCGGTTTAGGGTCTGGGCCTAAGGGTTTCAGGGTTCTGATTTTATATGCAGATCCCCTCCAGCCCTAACCCTAAACACAATTCCCAAAGTGACTCAGCACGCCAACCTTGACTTGCAATTGCAACCCCTACTGCGGAAGAACAATAATACACAGCCTACTGCATGTCACGGCACACCCCCCAAGCTTCGGGTGCTTGGTGGATCCAGCCTGTAGACCCAAGAGTAACCTAGGACACCGTTTTATGCTTGAAACGGCTTATAAGGGACCTAAACCCCCTAAACCCTAAACCCTAAACCCTAAACCCTAAACTCTGGGTCCTAGGCCTCGCACCTGCGGCTCAGAGAGATGTCTTCGTCGGGCACGGCGCTGAGGACTCTGAGGGGAAGGTCGGGCGCGGGGGCTCGGTGACCTGAAGACACTGCGAACAAACATCAGCTTTGGCACTTTAGGGGGTTTAGGGTTTCGGGTTGAGGGCCGGTTAGGGGACCCCCCAAACGATAAAACCGAGAAAGCAGAGTTCACACGGCTTTGATGCGAAACTCGGCGACGACATATGAGAAGCGACCGGCAAAGCCCAGCGCTGCTTCTACACCATGGATCGAGGGTTGCAGGGTTTAGGGTCTAGGGTTTCGGGCTTCAGGGTTGAGGGTCTGGAGGATTTATGGATTTTGGGGTTTAGGGTGTGGGGGATTTCTGGATACAGTGAAACGACAGTGTATTAAACCATTGCATAACCAGATCCGGGGATTTTGTGGGCGATTTGCGGTTGCCTTTCAGCTAATATACTCAGGGCGCCCTAGTGGGGCGGAAGGCGGGGGGGGGGGAGGGGACTTTCTGAAAATTCTGCTAGGCAGGATTCAGAACTAGCCCATAGGGGTTAAGGTTTAGGGTTATCAGAACCCAAATGCATCTTCGAACGCCTGCCTTATATTCAACCACAGGCCTGACATCTTCAACGAGCCGTCAGCCCGGTTGGGTTTAGGGTTTCGGGTATTGAAGGCTAGGCCGCCCCCCTACAGTGGGGGGGCGGCGCTTAGGCCCTAGACCTCGATGGCGCAGCCGACCCAGGTCGTTCGCCCGCCTGGGGCCCGCCACCACCCCACGTGGGGCGTCGGGACCAGCACGCAGGCAGGGCGGGTGCTCAAAAAGTGCGTCCCGAACACCCTAACCTCCTGCGACCCGTGGGGTTGAGATGGCGTGTGGGAGAAAAGTGTTAGATGGCCCTCCACAATCGGGCCAGAGCTGCTCTTCGCGCCTCACGAAGCTTCGAGCTGATTCCACAGCCGAATCTTCACAGCATCTATGCCCTATTCCAACAAACCCTAAACCCTAAACCCTAAACCCTAAACCCTAAACCCTAAACCCTAAACCCGCCTGGAACCCCAAGGCCGTCGACATTTCTTTCAGCAGCCCCGCGGTGACCTCCGATGCTTTTTGGGGCTTAGGGAGCGGGAGTGCGGACCCGAGTCACGTGAGATCAGGGTTTAGGGTTTAGGGTTTAGGGTTTAGGGTGACCCAAGAGTAAACTAGGAATGACAAGGGTGCCCTTTTTGGGCCAACGGGGGGGGGAGGGGGGGCAGCGCCCATACTCCAGAACCCTTTAAAGGGAAGGAGGTAAGGGACCATATTAAGGGACCATGAAAAAGTTCAGTGCCACGCAGCAACGAGGGAACTTCGGAGATGTGCGAAGCCTTAAGGAAGACTCGGTTTAGGGTTTAGGGTTTAGGGTTTAGGGTTTAGGGTTTAGGGTTTAGGGTTTAGGGGCATACTCGGTATTCGGGAACATTGTGTCTCTTAAGCCCCATTAGTTAGACCACCTATGGAGAAGCCCCGCACACGGTTTTGGGTTCAGGACTTAGGGTTTAGCGTTCAGGGCCCTGAGCCACGAAGAGCCGTATCTAGATCCCTCAAGCTCGAAGCGTTACATCCCTAAAGGACCCTGACGTCAACAGCTACTACAGCACAAGCCCCCCTAAACCCTAAGCCCTAAGCCCTACACCCTAAATCCTAACCCTAAACCAAAAACCCTAAACCCTAACATGAATTTGAATCTGCTCTTACGCCTGTCTTCATGATCATGAAAGGATCGGCCCTCGTCCGAAGCCCTCCACAATCTGCTAGCTTCCTTACAATACAACGAAAAATCGAGAGAAGACGGCCTCCGGCCGAACAGACCCAAAACCCTAAACCCTGAACCCTAAACCCTTGCAGCCCCTGCCCAGAAGGCCGCAAAAAGCCTTGAACCCTCACTTGGAGATTCATGGATACTTGTGCGTAGGGTGATGAGTAGGGCAACTATGGTTCTAACACGTGCTAAGCCCTGAAAGCCCTTCAGCGGCCCAAAAACACGTGCTAAACCCTAAACCCTAAACCCTAAACCCTAAACCCTGAACCCTGAACCCTAAACCCTAAACCCTAAACCCTAAACCCTAAACCCTGCCCTGCACCTTCAGCTCCACTGTCTGCTCACCCACAGGACCCGGAGTCGAGGGAATTGCTCGCTCCTCTGAGCTCGGCTTTGGGGGTTAGTTTCGGGTTTAGGGTTTAGGGTTTAGGGTTTCGGGTTTCGGGTTTAGGGTCCTCCGACCCTGGCGGCGTGTTGGATGGTTTTGGTGTCCCCCTCGCCTCAAAATATCTTGGGGGGGGGGGGGGGGGGGGGGGGGGGGGGGGGGGGGGGGTGCGGGGGGTCGGTGCACAATTTTTTCATGGAGGACCGCACCACCCGCACGACGTAAACGCATCGACCATAGGCCCATAGGCGCCCCCCCCACCCCCCACCCTCCCCCCCTTTTTTCCCGCACCCCCACCCCCCGACACCCCCCGCAGCGCAGCCCCCTACACCCCCACACCAATACCCTACAGCCCAACCAAACCTGCCCCAAAGGTCGAACCCAAAGCCCTAAGCTACCCTAAAGAGAAGAGCATTAGACCCACAGAGGCTCAAAACCTGGAGTGAGGGTTCTTTAGGGACAAGGGTTCTGGGTATAGGGTGCGGGGTTTCGGGTTAGGGGTTTGAGGGTTGAGAGGTTTCGGGCCTCTTGGGTCGGCGGCCTGAGCCGGAGGCTCCTAAATTTAGGGTTTAGGGTTTGGGGTTCAGGGTTCAGGGTTTAGGGCTTTTGTTTTAGGACATTAGGATTTAGGGCAGGATATTGCCTGGATATGGGGCGGATAGAGCCTAAACAAATTCTGGGGCGTTCTGGGAGCCGCCTAAACCCTAAACCCTAAACCCTAAACCCTAAACCCTAAACCCTAAACCCTAAACCCTAAACCCTAAACCCTAAACCCTAAACCCTAAACCCTAAACCCTAAACCCTAAACCCAGACTAAACCCTATTTCGAAGCAGGCTGCAGGTTTAGGGACTGCAAGGACTGAGAGGTCAGGCGGGGGTTTTGGGTCTTGACGGGCTTCGGGTTTGGGACCCCGTCCTCAGAAGTCTCAGGGATATATACATACTATATACATACATACATATATATATATATATATGCATATATGTGTATATATATAGAGGTCGACTGATTTATATCTATATCTTGTGGTTATGCTATCTCATATCATGCAATGTCGGTGATTCACCGGGATTTCGAGGACTTGACAAAACTAGGGGGAGCCACAAAACAGGCCCTCCGGGGACGGCACCGTCATGTTCTTCTTCCAATCTTTGTGAGTCCTTGCTCTCCCCGGTTTAGGGTTTAGGGTTTAGGGTTTAGGGTTTAGGGTTTAGGGTTTAGGGTTTAGGGTTTCCCGGCATGGGATTACTGGTTGTTTAGGGTTTGGGGTTTAGGCTTCGGGGGCTTTCGGACACTTTGCGTTAAAAAAAACTAAAGCCGAAATCCGGAACCCAAAGCCTCACGCACAAAGATTCCGTTGGCCTTGATGAGCCCTGCTCCCCCCCTCCCCGCCGTCTTCCCGACCCCTCACCGGCCAGTTACCCTACAACAAGTGTTGCGTAAAACTTATCGCTGTGAAACAGGCGAATAAGGGCACCACTTCATGTCCTGCAACCGGTTCGTTTAAGGTTAGGGTTTAGGTTGGGGTTTAGGGTTTAGGGTTTAGGGTTTAGGGTTTAGGGTTTAGGGTTTAGGGTTTAGGGTTTAGGGTTTAGGGTTTAGGGTTTAGGGTTTAGGGTTTAGGGTTTAGGGTTTAGGGTTTCAGGTCAACCCTTGCCCTTCTGTACTTCTGCCTCGCCAACCCAAGTTCCCAAGCTAAAGACTTTCAGAGGAACCTGAAATACCAAAACGCCATTTGTCAATCCGAGCCTTTTCAAGGAGAGTGGTCACCAACAAAAACACCTGAACCTCGAAGCCCCTCAACCCCAGAACACTCAACTTATCAACGATCCGAACATTTTGCTCTGAACCCTCAACCCCTAAACCGTTAAAACCCAATGAAAAAGCGGCCCAATCACAAATCTGAGCGGCTGTCCTGCTGCCCGAAAAGCCCTAAACCCTAAGGCCTGGACCCAAGAACAGAACTCTGAGTCGGGGTTTTGGGCTTAAGACTTTGTTTTTTTTTGGGGGGGGGGGGAGGGGTGTAGAGAGGGATAATTATGGAGTAGGGCTTAGGTTTAGTGACGACTTTTTGCGTAAGGGGTGTGTGCGGACAGCGCTGAATCTCGAACACGTAACTTAACCCTGCAGCGTGAAGAGGTAGTCGCGTTGATAAGAGTTGCCTATGAGTCTTAGGGCTTTCGCCTTTACCCTGATATGAGAGAAAGTACCGGAAAAAGTTGCGGCTGCAGGCGAGGGACATCTCACTGTCCTCCGGAATCTTGGTGTCACCTGGGAATGCAAGCGTTGTCAGGTCCGCTTCGGGCTGAGCGTGCCAGCAAGAGTATCCGGCCACAGTTCGGCTCGTTCGGAGAGTATGCCCCGAAGTTCGGTCATACCCTGAACCCTAAACCCTAAACCCGAAACCCTTAACCCTGAGCCCGTAGAGGCATCGAAGGATGGAGATTGACCTGCACGCGCCTCCTGGCGCACCCCACCCCAGGGCTCTCTTGGTGGTCGTTGGCCCTACTTGGAGGTTCATGGTGTTGGGAACTGGGGCTTTTAAGTGACTATAGTTCACACTGTTTTGAGGGCTGTGTGTGTAACGGTACATTTAGCCACAAACCAATCTCCAAGTATGCTCTAGTAAGTTGAGGGGAACGCAGAGTGTTTAGGGTGTACCTTCGGCTGCAGCCGCTGAGAGTAGGTGCGGAGCCATATCGGCAAGAACAAAACAAAAACTTAAAACTCAAAAAGACAAGATAAAGATAGGGACTCAATCCTAAGCAAGGGAGGACTGGCTTAGTTAGGGCTCTCAGTCCTCAACCCATAATTTGTACAGAACGCAAAGCCCGCAAACCACCACTTCACGGAGCCCTTGCACCTAAACCCAAAACCACAAGCTCGAACCCTGAATCAAAACCGAGCATCAGGTCTCTTGTTGGATCTTCGCCTTCGACGACCTGCCCGCACTAAGGCCGGTTTAGGGTTGTGGGTTCGGGGTGTGGGATGCAGGGTCTGGGCTTTGGGGTGTATGCTTTGGTTTGGGGTTTCGGGTTTGGGGTCTAGGGCTGCGCGTTAAGCGTGGGAGGTGGGGTGGGAGGGGGGGCTGGGACGGGGGTGGGAGGTTGGGATGGGGGAAAGGGGGTGGTGGGACGGGCGCAGCGTGGGACGGAAGGGGGGGTTGGGACGGGGGAGGGGGGGGGGGGCATACCCCAAAGGCCTAGACCCCTCACACCCTAAAACCCTAAAGGCCCTTAACTTCGGATGTTCACCCTTATACTAACAGTCCTTATTAGGGATTCTAGTGCCCCCGATACATAATATAATCCCTATTAAGGACTCTTAGTATAATGGGGGGGAAACAGCTAAACACGAATTTGGCGTTTGGACCCCCATTGTTCAGCACGAATTTGGCGTTTTGACCCGTCTGACCCATTTGGCCCCCATTGTTCAGCACGAATTTGGCGTTTTGACCCGTCTGACCCATTTGGCCCCCCATTGTTCAGCACGAATTTGGCGTTTTGACCCGTCTGACCCGTTTGGCCCCCCATTGTTCAGCACGAATTTGGCGTTTTGACCCGTCTGACCCATTTGGCCCCCCATTGTTCAGCACGAATTTGGCGTTTTGACCCGCCTGACCCGTGTGATTGTTTGGCCTCTTGGTGCATCTGAACAGACATTAATGAACTTTGTCTTTTCTTAATGTTATGGGATTCTTTGGGCGGGTTGGCCTTTTTTTTTCGTTGCCTACACACACTGCTGGCCCAGTAAATGCTCGAACTTGAGGTGCTGAACCCTAAACCCTAAACCCTAAACCCTAAACCCTGAAGCTTTGTCCGGGGCAGGCCTCAGCCTCTTCGGCTTTTGGTCCTTGTGCGCGATGTGGCCTTCCGCGCAGAAGTTCAGGGTGTTCAGGGTTCAGGGTTTAGGGTTTAGGGTTTTAGGGTTTAGGGCTTAGGGCTTAGTGTTTAGGGTGTAGGCTTGGGATGTTCCACCTGGGGTACTAGAATCGTTATTAAGGAGCTGCTGGTATAAGGGGGCGGCATCCCATGAGATGGGGCTGATCCAACTTGTTTGGCCCTGTTTGGCACCCTACAATAGACGGGAAGACTTTAACATAAAGATCCCAAAAGGGGGTTTAGGTTTCTGGGTTCTGGGTTCTGGGTTTAGGGTTCAGGGTTTGCATCATTTACATCAACCATCGATCGGGTTATCAGGGTTTAAATCTTTTTCGCAGGGGCCTCTTAAACACGCAGATGCGGGTAGGGCTGTAAGTTCCCTTTCTCCCAAGCAAGCCTATAATTACTTATCATACAGTTGCCTTACGCATACCAGTAACACAGACGTAACGTCTCATGACTCTCCAAGCGATATCGTATGGGCTTAGGTGTTTAGGGCCTGCGGTTTTGGCTCAGAAGGAGTCATGCTCAACAAATGGACAGTACCCTACACCCCAAACCCTAAACCCTAAACCCTAAACCCTAAACCCTAGGGAACAGACGGAAACACGTCCTGAGCCGGGGGCAGTTATAACAGGCAACGCCATGTTTGCAGGCCCTCTTGAACCTCAGCACGGCTGGATCGCTCAGTCTTTGCCTAGGGTGGCCCGTAAGGCCCTTAAGGCGTAAGACGATGATCCTCCAAAACCCAATGGAGGAAAATTATACAAGAAGGATGCATAGGCTACTGACTCTAACTAGGATGGCCCTTAAGACCCTCTGAAAAACACTCCTGAACATGACCCTCTAAAACCAGACCCGGGAGCAACCTAAGGGCACCCTTTTTGGTTTTAAGGGGATTATATGATTATAAGGCAACCCCAATCCTAAAAGAAGGAAAAAAGGGCCTACTCCCGGCCCTAGAAAACCCAGTGAAGGAAAATGAAACCTAAACCCTAAACCCTAAACCCTAAACCCTAAACCCTAAACCCTAAACCCTAAACCCTAAACCCTAAACCCTAAACCCTAAACCCTTAAGACCCTCTGAAAAATACTCCTGAATCGGATCCTCTAAAACCCAGTAAAGGAAAAGATGCAATGTCCCCAGGGACTACCGAGTTGATCTGCAGCTCAAGGCTGCCCACCAAGAAAACCCGGAACATGACACATGGCAACCCCAAGCTGTAAGGTGGTCTTAGGTCTTAGGGTTTAGGGTTTAGGGTTTTAGGGTTTAGCCCCTACTTGGAGGTTGCTGGGTAGTTACAACTAGGGCTAGAAGGCACGCGATTCCGCCTACGACTGGTTGAACACCATGTAGATGCTGATGCACGATGCACGACACGTAGCAGAGATGTTTCTGGAGTAGGAGATGGATGAATGAGGCGTGCGTAGGCTCCATGTCTGGCGGCAGTAGATGCTGTGTAAGACAAGGGACTGCTCGGCATGCATCAGACAGCCAGGTTCCGTGCATCTCTCTTCAGTGCTGGTATGTTGCTCGGCCGAGCTCTAAGCTGCTTGTCCCACATCAGTGCTCCACATGTACAGCTGTTGCAGCTCGCTCCTACCATGCCTCACACCTTTGACCTCGACATTGCTTGCTCCACGAAGGAGAAGCTCAGTTACTCAGTATGCATAGTGAATGCTCTCTGTATGTCGCCCAACCGAGAATACAGATGTGCAGATTTCTTTACAATAGTACCTACAGCCATCACTACTCAGCAAGTACAGGTGGTTGATCAGGCCACCCATCCCCCAATGCATGATAGCCCCATGGCGTCAGGTAGGTGGGCTGGGCCGGATGCCCCTTTAGGGTTTAGGATTTAGGGTTTAGGGTTTAGCCTTGTGTAAGATGATAGGCCAAGCTTGGAACGACATGGACATCGATGTTTTTTCACACAGGCACACAGAATAAAGATGATGACTTGTTGAGCTCTTGCTGTTTTGAGTAGCGTTAAAAGGTCCACAGACTTGAATACATCGCCAGATTTCAAGCAGTACGGTGCACATGCCACACGACTTTTGGGTTCATTTACTCCGAAAGAAGGGGTTTCGGACTTAGGGTTGAGGGTGCCAGGTTACAAAGGGTTTAGGGTTTAGGGTTTAGGGTAAGATCCCTGGTGGTAAGAGCCGGACCAGTAAGCGCAGGGCTTGCATGTGCCACTTTTGTGGGACAGGCTGCCCAAAGATGTTAGCCGGCCCTCCTGGCAACTACAAAGAGGTGACCAGCAGGATTTCCCGGATTTACGCTGCGAGTCAACCCTAAACCCGGAACCCCTACTAAACCCTAAACCCTAAACCCTAAACCCTAAACCCTAAACCCTAAACCCTAAACCCTAAACCCTAAACCCTAAACCCTAAACCCGGAACCCCTAGACCCCCTTCGTCACGAGTCCCCCCGGCTGGTCGGGTGTACAAGGTTTAGAAGGTTTGGGGGTCGCAGTCGCCATAAGTCTCCAAATCCTTGGTGCTGCAGCGGCCCTAGACCCCTTATCATGACAAGAGGTGCTAGACCTCTTATTTGAAGGCTTATAGGTATTCATATCACTAGCCTTCTGGACAGTTTTGAGCAGAGCCCTCTTAACTCGAAACCCCAGTTCTGGCATCCATGAACTCCAAGCGAAGCCGAACCCGAAACTTCATGAATCCTCAACCTTAAACCCTAAACCCCAAGCCCCAAGTAACCCTGAGCTCCTATGCCCTAAACCCTAAACCCTAAACCCTAAACTGCTCCAGCCCCCCCAAGAACCCTTGCCTTGTCAGTGGGAAGGCTCGCGAGGATGTCCATGCCTGGGGCAACTTGGACACGGGCACTTTTACTTGGGGTTTAGGGTTTAGGGTTTAGGGTTTAGGGTTTAGGGTTTAGGGTTTAGGGTTTAGGGTTTAGGGTTTAGGGTTTAGGGGCTCTTATACTTAGGGGCTGAATACCCTGGCCCCAAAAAAGGTTAACTTTTTTTGTTCGCAAGATGATTCTGCATAACCAAAAAAGGTTAAAGGCCCCGAAGCAGAAGAAGAGTTACAGGGTTGCGGCCCTAAACCCTAAACCCTAAACCCTAAACCCTAAACCCTAAACCCTAAACCCTAAACCCCTATGGTTATGACCTTATTTGGGGTACTTTTAAGGCCGAATTCGAAGTGCACATGAACCTTCAAGCCGGCCTTGCTGGGTCTTGCCGGGCTTTACCCTTTTCTGGAAGGTTTTGGGGCCTTGGGGCGTAAGTGCTTTGCAGGGCTACAAAAGGCTTTTAGGGTTTAGGGTTTAGGGTTTAGGGTCTTTGACGGCTTGAGGTGTGAGCAAGCCTGCAAAAAGCTGTTTGGTTGCATCTCGCTTGTGGGTTGGTTCTGTCTATTCATAGGCGTAAGGCGCTGAAACGCAAGCCCATGATGTATGTCAATGTCAAGCGCGAAAAAGTAGCCATATACCCTGAACAAAAGTGTGATTGCCCAAACCGTAAACCCTGATTTCATCGGGTTATTAAAAAAGGGGCCTGAATGATTGGAACAGGGTTTGGGGGGCTTATGGTGGTAAGGGACTAGAAGGGAATAGTATTAGTCATTGCTCCGACCTTTTTCTACATACCCTGCATTGGGGCATGTGAAGCTACGAGCCCTTATCGTCCACGGCGAGCAAAGATGGAAGCAACTCGCCCCTTATACGGTTTAGTGTTTAGGGTTTAGGGTTTAGGGTTTAGGGTTTAGGGTTTAGGGTTCGGGGAAGGGATCACTTATGTGCCCATGCTGAAGGGACTAAAGGAGGAACCCTTGCAAGGGACCCTCGGGATCATTTAGGGGCTGTTTCGGGGCTGCTTAGGTAAAACTAGGGACTATACAAGGTACATAGAGGGGTTACAAGATGAAGGCTTCCCTTCTAGGGGCCCCTCCTAATAAGCCCTCAGGGTTTAGGGTTTAGGGTTTAGGGTTTAGGGTTTAGGGTTTAGGGACAAGAACCTTCAAGTAGGGCCCACACAGCGCCGCCGCACATCCTCCGAGATCTCCTCCTCCTCCTCCTCCTCCTCCTTTCACACTTCCGGCTCAGAAGGAATGGGTCTAGGTTTAGGGTTTAGGATTTAGGGTTTAGGGTGAGAACAGCTATGAAAGGATTAGCTCTTGACTGTTAACTTCGCCTATTTAGTTCTCTATTAATGGTTCACCATGAACCGTGAACTGGTGTGCTTGTTACTGTGAACTACTGACTCTTAACTCGTAGGGCTTTAAGCTTCGCTACTAACCTAGGATGCTCAGTAACCCAGGATTAACAAGGGTACCCTTTTTGCTTAAAGGGGTTTATAAGGGAACCTAACCCCCCAAAAAAAGGGAACAAGGGTACTACTGGGCATCCTAGTAACCATGAACTCGTAAGCATTGAAGAGTTCATTGTTAACCTCTAACGGTTTGATATCAACTGTCGACGGCCAACTTTGAATGCGCTCTTCAACAAGCTTAACGACGCACGACATTTTACGATTAAATGTCGACGACCCACAAATAACTCTCAATTAGCTGTGGGCTATCAACTCACCAGCCCGAAACCCTAAACCCTAAACCCTAAACCCTAAACCCTAAACACACGAGAAAAAGATCCGGGCACAGCTTGACATCTCTGATCATCTGTTTTTGCACCTTCTGGCGATGTATCCTGAAATTTCGACGTCGTTGCGAGGGTTTGCGGTGTTGGGTTTATGGACCTAATAGGCAGATCAAGAAAATTGCGTGCATCCGTGAACTCGTTCATCCATTAAAACTTGGTTCAAACAGACCATGTAAACCCAACATCTGGATTACAAGGTCCTCTGCAGGGTCGTACGTTTTACTAAGAATACTCTTGAATACTCTTAGTACCGTGACGACAATGACCATGCTTCTGATGACCTACACGAAACCCTCAACCATATAGTCCATTATAAAAGGCATCTCATAGGGGGGGAAGAGGCTCAAAAAGATGGGTGGTCTTCCAAGTTCGGGTCCCTTTTTGGAGGTCCTTGCCCTAAACCCTAAACCCTCAACCCTCAACCCTAAACCCTAAACCCTAAACAGAGAACCACGCGGTAAGAGTGAAGGTTCGACGGTGGCTACGCAGCGTTTCTCTCAGTACACGAGGGGCCCTACCAGGGACCTCCCATATGAGAACTCTACGCAGTTCAAAAGCGCATATCGCCCCCCCCCCCCCCCCCAAACCCTAAACCCTAAACCCTACACCCTAAACCCTAAACCCTAAACCCTAAACCCTGAAGCCTGAAGCCTGAACCCTAAACCCATGAAACCAGCAAGCATTTGCACCTTGAGCTGGGCTTCGCCCAACTGCCTGTGGACGGCACCCTGGCTTGAATCTTGATTCTTTTAGGCATCGCCCTATCCCTAAACCCTAAACCCTAAACCCTAAACCCTAAACCCTAAACCCTAAACCCTAAACCCTAAACCCTAAACCCTAAACCCCCTACACTCTCAAGCCCCTAAACCCCAAACCCGAAACCCTAGACCCTGAATAGCAAACCCAAAAGCACAAAGAGGGACTTACCCCCAACCCCGTGTACCTAGAGGAAGCTATGTACCGCAACAAGCAAGCCCTAAACCCTAAACCCTAAACCCTAAACCCTAAACCCTAAACCCTAAACCCTAAACCCTAAACCCTAAACCCTAAACCCTAAACCCTAAGCCCTAAACCCCAAACCCTAAGCCCTAAGCCCGAAGTCCTAAGCCCTGCTTGAGGCACGCAAGGGTATGTAGGGTACTGTAGGTTTACCGGAGAACCCTAACTTGGTTGGCCAGGTGTAATTCTATAAGGGTACCCTTTTAAGAGGCCTTCTTTTGGGCTACCCTGAGCCCTAAGCCCTAAACCCTAAACCCTGAACCCCATACCCGAATGTAGCCATGCTCTTGGCTGTGCCTGAGACCCCGTACTCCACAGCATGTCCTTGGATTCTCCTCCGAAGTTCCATGAACTCTAAACCTCACACCCTACATACCCTAAACCCTAAAGCCTAAACCTAAAACCCTAAACCCTAAACCCTAAACCTTCCACCCTACACCTCAAAAACCTCAACGGTTGAGGTTCTGAATTTCTTATCGTGTTCTTAAGGGAGGGGGGTTCAAGGAGGGCAGGTGCCTAGCAAACCTTAGGGAAGCTTAGGGAGCCTTAGGGAGTTGTGGGGAGTATTAGGGAACCTTGGGTTACATACCCCCCCTCGAACCCCCTAAACCCTAAACCCTAAACCCTAACCTAAACCCGATAAGTTTAGGGTTCTCAAACGCTGACTGTAGGGTTCCAATAGTACGGGCCCTTCATGTGGGTCCCTTGATATATTTCCCTTATGTACGCTACATTTATTCAACAAGGCTAAGGGCCCATACTCAGGGCCCATGGCTTCAGCTCCAACGTTAGACTAGGTTTAGGGTTTAGGGTTTAGGGTTTAGGGTTTAGGGTTTAGGGTTTAGGGTTTAGGGTTTAGGGTTTAGGGTTTAGGGTTCAGGGTTTAGGGCCTTTAAACCCTAAAGCCCTAGCCCAGTTTAGGGTTCTCAAAAGGAAGCCCAAAACTCGAGCAGACAGGGAACGTGGCTTCCTTCATAGATAGATCCTAGGAGTGTAAGGTATAGGGTCTAGGGTCTAGGTTTAGGGTTTAGGGGTTTAGGGGGTAAGGTCTAGGGTTCCAGGGTTTCAGTGCTTAGGATTGCGATTTCCCGAAATGGGGTTGCGCGTCGAGGGTCTTCAGGGCTAAGGGTCTAAGGAACCCTAAGCCCTAAACCCCTAACCCCTAACCCCTAAACCCTAAACCCTAAACCCTAAACCCTAGACCCTAAACCCTAAACCCTTGAGGTTCTGGAGTGCCCCCGAGAAGCATCCTGAAAAGGACACTGACCTTGAGAAAGGAGCTCGAGGCATGTACCCTGGCACATGAATCCCTGAGTCCCCCAAATGATAGGGTTTAGGGTTATTAAGGCTTAAGGGGTTAGGGCCCAGGATACCCTTACAAGGGAGACCGATACACAAGAGTTCGGGCAGTCCCCCGAATTTAAGGGTATTTAGGGTGCCCTAGGTACCATCAACACGCCAAGCCCCGCTTTTGGGACAGCGTTCACGTTAGAGACGCTGGAGGAGCCCGCGCCGGAAGGCTTGACGGGCCATTCCTGGCAAAGGCATTTGTTCAGCGCTGGGTCTTTTTGCCGGAAGCCCGAACCCTAAGCCCTAAGCCCTCAACCCTAAACTCTAAACCCTAACCCCGACACACGAAGGGTTCAGGGCTTACCGGCCCGGCAGATCGAAATCCAGAACCTGCATGGTCCTGGTCTGGCTAGTTCTTAGTAGGGAATGAGGGAATGAGGTACCCTACATAAGCCCTTGAAGGGTATATATGTATGTATGTATATAGGGCCCTAATTCCGTCATTCCCTGCTTAGAACCAGGGGGGTGGTAGGCAAAACCCTGAACCATTTGCTCACTAGTGAGTTGGAGGGTATTACAAGAGATGTATACATAATTAGTAGAAGTATGAACATAACATGTCAATAGAAATTAATGTGCACATACATAAGTGTATGCGGCATGATGTGGGGTTTGTTTTGCTCGAGTGAAAAGTGAGCTGCGGACTATGCTTTTGGCTTCGTTCCAGCCGATGCCTGAATTTTCAGATCACTCGACTGCGCTCGAGTCAGCAAACTCGTTCAGCGTAGATCGAGCTTAGAGTCCCCAAGACCTCATCGCATCTCAACCTGCGTCCCCTTGAGTCCCTGTCCGAGCTTCGCGAGCGACCTGAGAGCACTGAACGTGCAGCCCAGCTAAAGCTGGGGGACGCTTTACGGCAAGGCAAGGCCCACACTGGCTGTCAAGGCGCTCGAGCCTTTGAGTGTTAAAGGGCAAAGACCCGTAACCCAAGACAATTTGCCGGTGCACCCTTCCCCCCCCTACCCCCTCCCCCCCTCCCCCCCCCGCGCCCCTTTCTTGGGCCTTTTTGGGCTTCTCCCAGACCATGTCTACAACATTTCTGAGCTTTTGTGGGCTTCTATTTCTGGCTTGATGGGCTTCTCCCAGACCATTTCTGAGCCTTTTGGGGCTTCTCCCAAACCATGTCTGCGCCTTTTTCGGGCTTCTCCCAGACCATTTCTGGGCCGTTTTCGCTTCTCCCAAACCAGCTTTTTGGGCTTCTCCCAGACCATTTGTCCACAGACCATTTCTGAGCTTTTTCGCGCTTCTCCCGACCATTTCTGAACCTCTTGGGACTGAAATTCGAACGGGACGCTGGCCCGCGGTACCCCTGCGGTAACCCCAAACCGTTGTGTCGACGGTAACTGTTACGGCCGACGAGGGATGCCAAGCGGTCGGGACGCTGGCCTGGTCGAGGGGCAGCGGTACCCCTACGGTAACCCAAACCAATCTGTGAGACAAACAAGCACGCCCCGATTTTGATGATGAAGGGCTCCCCCCCCCGCGACCTTTTCTCAGGCTAGTTTTGGTGAAGGAATCGCTGCCAAAACTCCAGCTCTTTGCAGCCCTGCCCGCACAAGGCTCAGATCGGGACAGGGCTGAAACAGCGTGCGCAGCGCTACATGCACCCGCTGGAAAAAGCAAAACCAGACTTTAGGAATTAAACCCTAAAAATAGAAATAAATATAAATATAAATATCCGCCGACCCCAGCAGCAGCGGGGCGGCGTCAGTGAAGACCCATTTTTGTCCGCTCTAGGGGCTTTAGTGCATGGCCCCTTCCCTTCCCCCCCTCCACCCCCACACACACCCTGCCCATCCCATGCTACGCTCTTCGCGCCCGCTCCGCCCACCTCGCCTATGGCCCGCACTGCCCTTGCTGCCCGCCCACCCCGCTCATGGCTCCTCCGCTTGCTCCGCTCTTCCCGCCCGTACTGCCCTTCTCATGGCCGCATGGTCCCCAAGGGCGTACCCTCCTCACCCCCACCCCGACTCCCACCCCCACATACACCCTGCCTATGGGTCCCTTCCTATGGCCCCATGGGCTGCCGCCCCCTCCGCTTGCTCCGCTTGCTCCACTCTTCCCGCCCGTACGGCTCTTCTCATGGCCCCATGGTCCTGAAGGGCGTACGGCTCCATGGCTCCATGGCTCCGCCCTTCCCGCCCGCACTGCTTCTCATGGCCTCAAGGGCTCATGGCCCCATGGCTGCATGGTCCCATGGCCCCAGGCCCTTGGACCCTGAGCTGAATTTTAAAGGGCCCGAGTGCATGCCCGCCCCCTCCGCTTGCTCCGCCCTTCCCGCCCGCACTGCCCTTCTCATGGCGCCGTGGTCTCCAAGGGCTCGTGGCGGCCCCACCCTATCAGCTGAATTTAAAGGGCCCCAGTGCATGCCCGCCCCCTCCGCTGGCTCTGCCCTTCCCCCTTCCCGCCCGCACTGCTCATGGCCCCATGGCTGCATCCCGCCCCATGGCTCCCATGGCTTCACGGCTTTGGACCCTATCAGCTGACTTTAAAGGGTCCCAGTGCCTGCCCGCCCTCTCCGCCCTCCCCGCCCCCTCCGCCCTTCCGCCCCCTCCGCCCTTCCCGCTCCGCCCCATCCGCCCTTCCCGCTCCATGGCGCTCCATATGGTTCCCGCCCCCTCCGCCCTTCCCGCCCCATGACGCTCCTGGCTTCATTGGTCCCATGCCCCATGGCTCCCACGGCCTCATGTCCCTGGACCTTTTCCTCCGCCTTCTCCGCCGCCTCTGCCCTTCCTTTACCCCCCATGGCCTCATGGCCCCATGCCGCTCACCCTTAATGGCTCATGGGCTTCACGGCTTTGGACCCTATCAGCTGACTTTAAAGGGTCCCAGTGCATGCCCGCCCTCTCCGCCCTCCCCGCCCGCCCTTTCCGCCCCCTCCGCCCTTCCCGCTCCGCCCCCTCCGCCCTTCCCGCTCCATGGCGCTCCATATGGTTCCCGCCCCCTCCGCCCTTCCCGCCCCATGGCGCTCCATGGCTTCATTGTTCCCATGCCCCATGGCTCCCACGGCCTCACGTCTCTGCACCTTTTCATCCGCCTTCTCCGCCGCCTCTGCCCTTCCAAATGGCTCATGGCCCCATGGCTCCATGGTCCCATCCCGCCCCATGGCTCCCATGGCTTCACGGCTTTGGACCCTATCAGCTGACTTTAAAGGGTCCCAGATGGCCTCATGGCCCCATGCCTCTCACCCTCAACCGCCCCATGGCGCTCCATGGCTTCTCCCACGCCTCACGTCTGGACCTTTTCATCCGCCTTCTCCGCCGCCTCTGCCCTTCCTAATGGCTCTCACGGCTTTGGACCCTATCAGCTGACTTTAAAGGGTCCCAGTGCATGCCCTCCCCGCCCCCTCCGCCCTTTCCGCCCTTTCCGCCCCCTCCGCTCCATGGCGCTCCATGGCTCCCCCCATGGTCCCATCCCGCCCGGCTTCAGACCTTATCATCCGCCTTCTCCGCCGCCTCTGCCCTTCCTTTGCCCCCCCATGGCCTCATGGCCCCATGCCTCTCATCCTCAATGGCTCATGGCCCCATGGCTCCATGGTCCCATCCCGCCCCATGGCTCCCATAACTTCACCTTGGCACCCTCTCAGCTGACTTTAAAGGGTCCCAGTGCATGCCCGCCCTCTCCGCCCTCCCCGCCCCTCCGCCCTTTCCGCCCTTTCCGCCCCCTCCGCCCTTCCCGCTCCGCTCCCTCCGCCCTTCCCGCTCCATGGCGCTCCATATGGTTCCCGCCCCCTCCGCCCTTCCCGCCCCATGGCGCTCCTGGCTTCATTGGTCCCATCCCGCCCGGCTTCAGCCCTTATCATCCGCCTTCTCCGCCGCCTCTGCCCTTCCTTTGCCCCCCCATGGCCTCATGGCCCCATGCCTCTCACCCTCAATGGCTCATGGCCCCATGGCCCATCCCGCCGTGGCTCCCATGGCTTCACCTTGGACCCTCTCAGCTGACTTTAAAGGGCCCGCCCTCTCCGCCCTCCCCGCCCCTCCGCCCTTTCCGCCCTTTCCGCCCTTTCCGCCCCCTCCGCCCTTCCCGCCTCCGCCCTTCCCGCTCCATGGCGCTCCATATGGTTCCCGCCCCCTCCGCCCTTCCCGCCCCATGGCGCTCCTGGCTTCTCCCGTCCCATCCCGCCCCATGGCTCCCACGGCCTCATGTCCCTGAACCTTTTCCTCCGCCTTCTCTCACCCTTAATGGCTCATGGCCCCATGGCTCCATGGTCCCATCCCGCCCCATGGCTCCCATTTGGACCCTATCAGCTGACTTTAAAGGGTCCCAGTGCATGCCCGCCCTCTCCGCCCTCCCCGCCCCCTCCGCCCTTTCCGCCCTTTCCGCCCTTCCCGCTCCGCCCCCTCCGCCCTTCCATGGCGCTCCATATGGTTCCCGCCCCCTCCGCCCTTCCCGCCCCATGGCGCTCCATGGCTTCATTGGTCCCATGCCCCATGGCTCCCACGGCCTCACGTCCTTGCTCCGCCTTCTCCGCCGCCTCTGCCCTTCCTAATGGCTCATGGCCCCATGGCTCCATGGTCCCATCCCGCCCCATGGCTCCCATGGCTTCACGGCTTTGGACCCTCAGCTGACTTTAAAGGGTCCAGTGCATCTCCGCCCTCCCCGCCCCCTCCGCCCTTTCCTCCCGCTCCACGGCGCTCCATGGCTCCATGGTCCCATGGCCCCATGGTCCCATCCTGCCCGGCTTCAGACCTTATCATCCGCCCTGCCCTTCCTTGCCCCCCCATGGCCTCATGGCTCCATGCCTCTCACCCTCAACCGCCCCATGGCGCTCCATGGCTTCTCCCACCGTCTGGACCTTTTCATCCGCCTTCTCCGCCGCCTCTGCCCTTCCTAATGCTCATGGCCCCCCGTGGCTCCATGGTCCCATCCCGCCCCATGGCTCCCATGGCTTCACGGCTTTGGACCCTATCAGCTGACTTTCCAGTGCATGCCCGCCCTCTCCGCCCTCCCCGCCCCCCTCCCGCCCTTTCCGCCCTTTCCGCCCCCTCCGCCCTTCCCGCTCCATGGCGCTCCATGGCTCCATGGCCCCATGGCTCCACCTTGGGGCCCTCTCAGCTGACTTTAAAGGGTCCCAGTGCATGCCCGCCCTCTCCGCCCTCCCCGCCCCTCCACCCTTTCCGCCCCCCTCCGCCCTTCCCGCTCCGCCCCCTCCGCCCTTCCCGCTCCATGGCGCTCCATATGGTTCCCGCCCCCTCCGCCCTTCCCCCCACGGCGCTCCTGGCTTCATTGGTCCCATGCCCCATGGCTCCCACGGCCTCATGTCCCTGGACCTTTTCCTCCGCCTTCCCGCCACCTCTGCCCTTCCTTTACCCCCCCCATGGCCTCATGGCCCATGCCTCTCACCCTTAATGGCTCATGGCCCCATGGCTCCATGGTCCCATCCCGCCCCATGGCTCCCATGGCTTCACGGCTTTCTATCAGCTGACTTTAAAGGGTCCCAGTGCATGCCTGCCCTCTCCGCCCTCCCCGCCCCCTCCGCCCTTTCCGCCCTTTCCGCCCCCTCCGCCCTTCCCGCTCCATGGCGCTCCAGTCCCTGGACCTTTCTCTCACCCTTAATGGCTCATGGCCCCATGGCTCCATGGTCCCATCCCGCCCCATGGCTCCCATGGCTTCACGGCTTTGGACCCTATCAGCTGACTTTAAAGGGTCCCAGGGCATGCCCGCCCTCTCCGCCCTCCCCGCCCCCTCCGCCCTTTCCGCCCTTCCCGCTCCGCCCCCTCCGCCCTTCCCGCTCCATGGCAAGCGGTTTTCTGGGCATCTGTGCCTTTTCTCATGGCTTCTGTGTCTTTTCTGCGGGGCTCAAAAACATCAGGAGCGTGCGACTGCATTTTTGGCGAGCTTGAAAATGATCGAGCTCACACACATATTTGTCTATATGTGTATACATACATACACACCAATGTTGCTACTTCCATCTCTTTTTTTGTGCGCTCTCAAGGGCTTTAGGGCCTGGGGCTAATTAAGATCTAAGGCCTAGACTTTGAGGCCGGCTCCTCGGGTTCGGAAACTCAATTGGACCCAACTCTTTTCAAGCCTGTGTTTGAACAGGACTCCAAGTTAGCTTTGCAAGTCTCAAGAGGCCCCTAAACCCTAAACCCTAAACCCTAAATCCTAAACCCTAAACCCTAAACCCTAAACCCGACACCCTAAACCCGACACCCTAAACCCTAAACCCTAAACCCTAAACCCTAAACCCTAAACCCTAAACCCTAAACCCTAAACCCTAAACCCTAAGGTCTATCTAAAGGCGCTGCCGCGAAAGTGCTGCTGCCACATCTAGGGCACGCTGCTGAAAGTGTGACCCTTAAACAAAGCGCTGGTGACGGTGCAACACTCAGACGCTGTGAAAGTGTCTTGAAGGCGCTGGTGACAGTGCCGCCTTTCTTGCGCCCCTTTGTTTTGCAGAAGCCTTTGGGGTTTTGGTAGGGTGGGTAACTATCGTTTCAACCCAGAACCACCTAAACCCTACGGAGAATCTGCGTTTTTGGATATAAGTCAGTTGCAAGCAATAATGAGTAGTCATAGCTTATGTTAATTGCTGATGTTTTTATGTGATTTTTGATCGTTTATGCTAACTCGTGTTAAGTTGTTAAGGGTTTATATTGCAAGAAGATACAGGTTAAGACAAGTTAACTTGAGTTCGCTGTTTAATCGTCGAAAATGGCTTTGGTTTTGTAAGGAGACGGCGTAGAAGTTACAGCGTGATTTTTCCTGTTGTGATTTTTACCAGGAGATTTTTTTGATGCGCATAGAACTCAAAGGTGAAAGGGGGCGGGGCGGGCGCAAAACTCATCCATAGAAGCAACTCCTTGTTCCAGGTCAATCAAAAGATCCTAAGAAGCTCGCAGAAGAGACCAGGACAAGGAGTTGCTTCTCCACAAACAGCACAAATCAAAAATGTGATCCTAGGAAGGTCGTACATTTACAGGAGACCAGGACAAAGGAGTTGCTTCTCCAAAACAGCAAAATCAAACAAAAATGACCCTAAGAAGGTCGTAGAAGAGACCAGGCAAATGGAGTTGCTTCCCCAAAACAGCCAAATAAAAAATTTGCTCCTAAGAACTTCGTGGAAGAGAGCAGGAAAAATGAGTTGCTTCACCAAAACAGCCCAAATCAGAAATTTGACCCTGAGAAGGTCGTAGAAGAGACCAAGAAAAAGGAGTTGCTTTTGCAAAACAGCCAAATCAACAAATTGATGCTAAGAAGGTCGTGGAAGAGCCTAAGAAAAAGGAGTTGCTTATCCAAATCAGCCCAAATCAAAAATTTGATCCTAAGAAGGTCGTGGAAGAGAGCGGGAAAAGGAGTTGCTTCGCCAAACAGCCCAAGTAAAAAGATGATCCTAAGAAGGTCGTGGAAGAGACCAGGAACAAGGAATTGCTTCTCTAAAAAAACCCAAATCAATAATTTGACCCTAAGAAGGTCATAGAAAAAACTGTAGACAGTGTCTCCCGTACTCTCACCGTGGTCTCCAAAATAGCCCAATCTAAACATTTGACCCGAAAGAGGTCGCAGAAGAGACCAGGACAAAGGAGTTGCTTCTCCAAAACAGCCCAAATCAAGAATTAGACCCCAAGAAGGTGGTGGAAGAGAGCAGGAAAAAAGAGTTGCTTCCCCAAAACAGCCCAAATCAAGAATTTGATCCTAAGAAGGTCGTACAGCAGACCAACAAGAAGGAGTTGCTTCCCCAAAACAGCCCAAATCAGAAATTTGACCCTAAGAAAGTCGTACAAGAAACCAAGAAAAAGGTGTTGCTTCTCCAAAAACAGCCCAAATCAAAAACTTGATCCTAAGACGGTCGTCTACAAAAAGGCCAAATAAAAAAATTCTGAGTCAGCCGGCTTTCCTCTGGCTAGCTGCTCGGACTTCACCGATTCCTCATCCACCTCCATGTCACGCCGCGTCATGGCTTTGAGCCATCCTATAGGAAGCTTGCAAGTCAGCTGACACAAAACTGTCATGTCAGCAGACTCAAAATCCGAAATCTGTCCGACCTGGGCAGGGCCGCGCCTGCCGCAACACGAGGTTCGAACCAACCGGGAGGCTTGAGCTCAGGGGGGGGGAATCGTCAAATTCCATATGAAACCGAACCATTGCCATCATAGCCAAGCTTGGGTCTGAAGATCTAGGGGTGCTGAGCTCAGGGGGGGCTGATCGTCAGACCCAACCATGTCCACCACAGAGACCGTCACATTCCACATGAAATCAGCCCAACGGGGGGGGCTGAGCTCAGGAACCCAAGTTCGTCACAAGTCACCAAAGGGGTTTGGGGATTTGGGCTGTTTTGGTGAAGCAACTCCATTTTCCTGCTCTCTGCCACGACCTTCTTAGGAGCAAATTGTTGATTTGGCTGTTTTGGGGAAGCAACTCCTTTGTCCTGGTCTCTTCTAAGACCTTCTTAGGGTTGTTTTCCGGTTTGTTCTGCGACCTTCCTAGGATCAAGTTTTTGATTTGGGCTGTTTTGGAGAAGCAACTCCTTTTTCCTGGGCTCTTCCACGATTTTTTTAGGATCAAATTTCTGATTTGGGCAGCAACTCCTTTTTCCCGCTCTCTTCCACGACCGTCTTCGGATTAATTTTGTGTTTTTGGCTGTTTTGGGGAAGCAGCTCCTTTTTCCTGGGCGACCTTCTTAAGATCAATTCTTTCATTTTGGCTGTTTTGGAGACGCATCTCCTTTTCCTGGTCTCTCCTGCGACCTTCTTAAGGGTCAAATCTTTGATTTGGGCTGTTTTGGCGAAGAAACTCCTTGATCCTGGTCTCTTCCACGACCTTCTTAGGATCAAATTTCTGATTTGGGCTGTTTTGGAGAAGCAACTCCTTTTTGCTGCTCTCTTCCACGACCTTCTTAGGGTCAGATTTTTGATTTGGGCTGTTTTGGTGAAGCAACTCCTTTTTCCTGCTCTCTTCCACGACCTTCTTAGGAGCAAATTCTTGATTTGGCTGTTTTGGGGAAGCAACTCCTTTTTCTTGGTCTCTTCTACGATTTTTTAGGGCCTTTTTTGTTTGATTTGGCTGTTTTGGGGAAGCAACTCCATTTTCCTGGTCTCTTCTACGACCTTCTTAGGGTCATTTTTGTTTGATTTTGCTGTTTTGGAGAAGCAACTCCTTTGTCCTGGTCTGTTGTAAATGTACGATCTTCCTAGGATCACATTTTTGAGTTGGCTGTTTTGGAGACTTCTGTAAGAGTACAAGAGACACCGTCTAAGAGCCTTTCCTACGACCTTCTGAGGATCAAATTTGTGATTTGGCTGTTTTGACGAAGAAACTCCTTGTTCCTGGTCTCTTCCACGGCCTTTGGGGAAGCAACTCCTTTTTCCTGGTCTCTTCCACGACCTTCTTAGGGTCAAACTTTTTGATTTGGGCTGTTTTGGTGAAACAACTCCTTTTTCCTGGAGCAAATTCTTGATTTGGCTGTTTTGGGGAAGCAACTCCTTTTTCTTGGTCTCTTCTACGATTTTTTAGGGCTTTTTTGTTTGATTTGGCTGTTTTGGGGAAGCAACTCCATTTTCCTGGTCTCTTCTACGACCTTCTAAGGGGTCATTTTTGTTTGATTTTGCTGTTTTGGAAAAGCAACTCCTTAAATGTACGACCTTCCTAGGATCACATTTTTGATTTGTGCTGTTTGTGGAGAAGCAACTCCTTGTCCTAGTCTTTTCTGCGAGCTTCTTAGAATCTTTTAATTGACCTGGAACAAGGAGTTGCTTCTATGGATGAGTTTTGCGCCCGCCCCGCCCCCTTTCACCTTTGAGTCTCATGCGCAACAAAAATAATCTCCTGGCAAAAATCACAACAGGAAAAATCACGCCGTAACTTCCACGCTCCTTACAAAACCAGAGCCATTTTCGACGATTAAACAGCGAACTCAAGTTAACTTGTCTTAACCTGTATCTTCTTCCAACATAAACCCTTAAAAACTTAACACGAGTTAGCATAAACGATCAAAAATCACATAAAAACATCAGCAATTAACACAAACTATGACTACTCATTATTGCTTGCAACTGACTTATATCCGAAAACGCAGATTCTCCGTAGGGTTTAGGTGGTTTTTGGGTTGAAACGATAGTTACCCACCCTACCAAAACCCCAAAGGCTTCTGCAATGAAAGTGTGTGACGGTGCAACACTCAGACGCTGTGAAAGTGTCTTGAAGGCGCGGGTGACAGTGCCACCTTTCTTGCGCCGCTTGCCCTGGATGTGGCAGCAGCACTTTCGCGGCAGCGCCTTTAGGGTTTAGGGTTTGGCGGTTAGGGTTCTCTTGAGACTTGCAAAGCTAACTTGGAGTCCTGTTCAAACACAGGCTTGAAAAGAGTTGGGTCCAATTGAGTTTCCGAACCCGAGGAGCCGGCCTCAAAGTCTAACCCCAGGCGCTAAAGCCCTTGAGAGCGCACAAAAAAAGAGATGGAAGTAGCAACATTGGTGTGTATGTGTGTATACACATAAAAACAAATATGTGTGTGGTGTGCACTAAAAGGCACAGCTCGATCATTTTCAAGCTCGCCAAAAAGTTCAATCATACGCTCCTGATGTTTTTGAGCCCTACAGAAAGGCGCAGAAACCATGAGAAAAGGCACAGATGCCCAGAAAGCCGCTTTGGCGCTCCATATGGTTCCCGCCCCCTCCGCCCTTCCCGCCCCATGGCGCTCCATGGCTTCATTGGTCCCATGCGCCATGGCTCCCACGACGTCCCTGCACCTTCTCATCCACCTTCTCCACCGCCTCTGCCCTTCCTAATGGCTCATGGCCCCATGGTCCCATCCCGCCCCATGGCTCCCATGGCTTCACGGCTTTGGACCCTATCAGCTGACTTTAAAGGGTCCCACTACATGCCCGCCCTCTCCGCCCTCCCCGCCCCCTCCGCCCTTTCCGCCCTTTCCGCCCCCTCCGCCCTTCCCGCTCCATGGCGCTCCATGGCTCCATGGTCCCATGGCCCCATGGTCCCATCCCGCCCCGCTTCAGACCTTGTCATCCCGCCACCTCTGCCCTTCCTTGCCCCCCCATGGCCTCATGGCCCCATGCCTCTCACCCTCAACCGCTCCATGGCGCTCCATGGCTTCTCCCAGTCTGGACCTTTTCATCCGCCTTCTCCGCCGCCTCTGCCCTTCCTAATGGCTCATGGCCCCATGGCTCCATGGTCCCATCCCGCCCCATGGCTCCCATGGCTTCACGGCTTTGGACCCTATCAGCTGACTTTAAAGGGTCCCAGTGCATGCCCGCCCTCTCCGCCCTCCCCGCCCCCTCCGCCCTTTCCGCCCTTTCCGCCCTTCCCGCTCCATGGCGCTCCATGGCTCCATGGTCCCATGGCCCCATGGTCCCATCCCGCCCGGCTTCAGACCTTATCATCCGCCTTCTCCGCCGCCTCTGCCCTTCCTTTGCCCCGCCCCATGCCTCTCACCCTCAATGGCTCATGGCCCCATGGCTCCATGGTCCCATCCCGCCCCATGGCTCCCATGGCTTCACCTTGGAACCCTCTCAGCTGGGTCCCAGTGCATGCGCCCCTCCGCCCTTTCCACCCTTTCCGCCCTTCCCGCTCCGCCCCCCGCCCTTCCCGCTCCATGGCGCTCCATATGGTTCCCGCCCCCTCCGCCCTTCCCGCCCCATGGCGCTCCTGGCTTCATTGGTCCCATGCCCCGTGGCTCCCCACGGCCTCATGTCCCTGGACCTTTTCCTCGCCTTCTCCGCCGCCTCTGCCCTTCCTTTCCCCCCATGGCCTCATGGCCCCATGCCTCTCACCCTTAATGGCTCATGGCCCCATGGCTCCATGGTCCCATCCCGCCCCATGGCTCGCATGGCTTCACGGCTTTGGACCCTATCAGCTGACGTTAAAGGGTCTCAGTGCATGCCCGCCCTCTCCGCCCTCCCCGCCCCCTCCGCCCTTTCCGCCCTTTCCGCCCCCTCCGCCCTTCCCGCTCCGGCCCCTCCGCCCTTCCCGCTCCACGGCGCTCCATATGGTTCCCGCCCCCCGGTGCCATGCTTCATGGCTCCCGACCTCACGTCCCTGCACCTTTTCATCCGCCTTCTCCGCCACCTCTGCCCTTCCTAATGGCTCATGGCCCCATGGCTCCATGGTCCCATCCCGCCCCATGGCTCCCATGGCTTCACGGCTTTGGACCCTATCAGCTGACTTCAAAGGGTCCCAGTGCATGCCCGCCCTCTCCCCCTCCGCCCTTTCCGCCCTTTCCGCCCCCTCCGCCCTTCCCGCTCCATGGCGCTCCATGGCTCCATGGTCCCATGGCCCCATGGTCCCGCCCGGCTTCAGGCCTTATCGCCGCCTCTGCCCTTCCTTGCCCCCCCCATGGCCTCATGGCCCCATGCCTCTCACCCTCAACCGCCCCATGGCGCTCCATGGCTTCTCCCACGCCTCACGTCTGGACCTTTTCATCCGCCTTCTCCGCCCTCTCCGCCCTCCCCGCTCCCTCCGTCCTTTCCGCCCTTTCCGCCCCCTCCGCCCTTCCCGCTCCATGGCGCTCCATGGCTCCATGGTCCCATGGCCCCATGGTCCCATCCCGCCCGGCTTCAGACCTTATCATCCGCCTTCTGCCGCCTCTGCCCTTCCTTTGCCTCCCCATGCCTCTTCAATGGCTCATGACCCCATGGCTCCATGGTCCCATCCCGCCCCATGGCTCCCATGGCTTCACCTTGGGACCCTCTCAGCTGACTTTAAAGGGTCCCAGTGCATGCCCGCCCTCTCCGCCCTCCCCGCCCCTCCGCCCTTTCCGCCCTTTCCGCCCCCTCCGCCCTTCCCGCTCCGGCCCCTCCGCCCTTCCCGCTCCATGGCGCTCCATATGGTTCCCGCCCCCTCCGCCCTTCCCGCACCACGGCTCCTGGCTTCATTGGTCCCATGCCCCATGGCTCCCACGGCCTCATGTCCTCCTTTACCCCCCCCCATGGCCTCATGGCCCCATGCCTCTCACCCTTAATGGCTCATGGCCCCATGGCTCCATGGTCCCATCCCGCCCCATGGCTCCCATGGCCTCACGGCTTTCTATCAGCTGACTTGAAAGGGTCCCAGTGCATGCCCGCCCTCTCCGCCCTCCCCGCCCCCTCCGCCCTTTCCGCCCTTTCCGCCCTTCCCGCTCCATGGCGCTCCAGTCCCTGGACCTTTTCCATCCGCCTTCTCTCACTTAATGGCTCATGGCCTGGTCCTCCGCCCCATGGCTCCCATGGCTTCACGGCTTTGGACCCTATCAGCTGGCATGCCCGCCCTCTCCGCCCTCCCCGCCCCCTCCGCCCTTTCCGCCCCCTCCGCCCTTCCCGCTCCATGGCGCTCCATGGCTCCATGGTCCCATGGCCCCATGGTCCCATCCCGCCCCGCTTCAGACCTTATCATCCCGCCGCCTCTGCCCTTCCTTGCCCCCCCATGGCCTCATGGCCCCATGCCTCTCACCCTCAACCGCCCCATGGCGCTCCATGGCTTCTCCCACCTCACGTCTGGACCTTTTCATCCGCCTTCTCCGCCGCCTCTGCCCTTCCTAATGGCTCATGGCCCCATGGCTCCATGGTCCCATCCCGCCCCATGGCTCCCATGGCTTCACGGCTTTGGACCCTATCAGCTGACTTTAAAGGGTCCCAGTGCATGCCCGCCCTCTCCGCCCTCCCCGCCCCCTCCGCCCTTTCCGCCCTTTCCGCCCCCTCCGCCCTTCCCGCTCCATGGCGCTCCATGGCTCCATGGTCCCATGCCCCAATGGTCCCATCCCGCCCGGCTTCAGACCTTTTCGTCCGCCTTCTCCTTCTCGGCCGCCACTGCCCTTCCTTGCCCCCCCATGGCCTCATGGCCCCATGCCTCTCACCCTCAACCGCCCCATGGCGCTCCATGGCTTCTCCCACGCCTCATGTCTGGACCTTTTCATCCGCCTTCTCCGCCGCCTCTGCCCTTCCTAATGGCTCATGGCCCCATGGCTCCATGGTCCCATCCCGCCCCATGGCTCCCATGGCTTCACGGCTTGGACCCTATCAGCTGACTTTAAAGGGTCCCAGTGCATGCCCGCCCTCTCCGCCCTCCCCGCCCCCTCCGGCCCCATGCCGCTCACCCTCAATGGCTCATGGCCCCATGGCTCCATGGTCCCATCCCGCCCGGCTTCAGACCTTATCATCCCCCTTGCCTCTCACCCTCAATGGCTCATGGCCCCATGGCTCCATGGTCCCATCCCGCCCCATGGCTCCCATGGCTTCACCTTGGGACCCTCTCAGCTGACTTTAAAGGGTCCCAGTGCATGCCCGCCCTCTCCGCCCTCCCCGCCCCTCCGCCCTTTCCGCCCTTTCCGCCCCCTCCGCCCTTCCCGCTCCGCCCCCTCCGCCCTTCCCGCTCCATGGCGCTCCATATGGTTCCCGCCCCCTCCGCCC
Source organism: Symbiodinium natans (assembly GCA_905221605.1). Lineage (NCBI taxonomy): Eukaryota > Dinophyceae > Suessiales > Symbiodiniaceae > Symbiodinium > Symbiodinium natans. The sequence continues at coordinate 827,736 of CAJNDS010000735.1, read as the reverse complement.
TTCCCGCCCCATGGCGCTCCTGGCTTCATTGGTCCCATGCCCCATGGCTCCCACGGCCTCACTGGACCTTTTCCTCCGCCTTCTCCGCCGCCTCTGCCCTTCCTTTACCCCCCCATGGCCTCATGGCCCCATGCCTCTCACCCTTAATGGCTCATGGCCCCATGGCTCCACGAGGAACAGGCGCAGGGAATACACAAGCACCCCTGACACCCGAAGCCGTCCAAAGCGCAAGCCCGGACGGCCTCGTGTTCACGTGACATCCTGCCGACGGAACCCTGCAGACCCCCCTCCACCCTGCCCCCTAGCCCTGGACCCTACACCCCGCACCGTCCGCCCGGCTGTGCTTCCCCTGTTGGGGGTCGGCGGCACTGGCGGTAGCCATTAAATAAATATAAATATAAATATAAATATCAATATCAATATCAATACCAATATCAATATACATATAAGTACATATATATATATATATATGTGTATAAATAAATAAATATATGCATTAAAAATGTAAGTAAATAAATAAATAAATAAATACATATATATATATACAGGTTGGCTTGGGGTGGGCTTACCGCCACGCGATGTTGCGAGCGACCCCGGGCAGAGGGGCCGGTTAGAAAAAATCAGGTGAGGGCCCGGAGCCCAGCGAGCAACCCAGAACGAATTAAACCCTAAACCCCAAACCCCAAACCCCAAACCCTAAACCCTAAACCCCTGGAGGAGAAAACCGCAGGGGCTCTCCATTCCACGGGATGCAACCCAAGGTTGGACTGGCTACAGACCAAGTCATTTACTCAACAGCATTGTCCCGCTGAAAAAGGCTTCTTCTGCCTGGTAGCCCAGAAACCATATTAGAATAAGGGCACCCTTATTTCTAAGTTGGTTACTTTATAAGGGAACCCAGAACCAAAAATAAAAGGGGCAAAGGGTATCACTGGGCTGCAGTACCAAGTCTGGTATGCAAGAATGAGAGCAGTGACCCACTGAAGTGCTGCGCCCTTCGTGGTGTCCTTCGTGGTGTCAGACTCCTCGAAAGTGGCCGCAAACCTCCCAAAGGCATCTCGAACCCCATGTCCGTCATCTAAGGCAGATTTCTTTCATGCGGGACGACGTGCTGGGGTTGTGAAATGCGGTTAAAGATACGTCAGGCTACATCAGTCGAGTTGGTACCTTTAACACCGCAAATCGAGAAATCCCCACGGCCTTGTCTCCCTAGCGTTGCCGTCCCCTTCAGGCTTCAGGGCTTACCTAGTTGCCACAGACTGAAGGGCTGAATACCCTAGCCCGAACCTGGTTAACCTTTTTTCATGTAGTAGGATTATATACGTATTATTACCAAAAAAGGCGAAAGATTACCTACCCAGTCCTTAGTAAATTGATGCGAGCATTGTTGGTGCGTTCAGACCGCGAACGACAAGGGGTGTATGGTTTAGGGTTGAGGGTCCGATACTGACAAGACCTCCTCACTCATGTAATCCTTTAGGGCCACGACAATTCTTGCGCACCCACACAAGAGCCCCTGGCAGATCACGGTGAATTTCTGCGAGACTCAGTGAACTGCCATCGTATCCGACCCTGAGCCCTAAACCCCGAACCGTTCAGGGTTTAGGGTTTAGGGTTTAGGGTTTAGGGTTTAGGGTTTAGGGTTTAGGGTTTAGGGTTACCCAGAAAGTCGCAGCACGATCTGCGAGCCCACCAGGAAGAGGAGCTGGGGGAGTTCAGGGCGTCGTCCGGTGCCTCTGCAGAGCCGTACTATTCAAAATTGAGGGAAATACTACTAATTGCCCCCCCCCCCAAAAAAAAATCGTCTTTATCAGGGCAATATAGGGATTATGCTTATTTTATATTTTTTGGGGGTTCTTAAGCAATTGGTAGATTAGGGGGTTCGGGTGTTCAAGGCAGGGCTTCTTGGTAGTCCAGCAACCATATTCTTATAAGGGTACCCATTTTTTTTTTTTTTTTGGGGGGGGGGGGGGGTGGCTACTTAATACTAAGGGTGCCCATTGTGTTTTTTTTTTTTTTTTTTGGGGGGGGGGGGTGGCTACCTTATAAGGGTACCCATTTTCTTTCTTTTTCTCTTTCTCTTTCTTTTTTTTTTTGGGGGGGGGGGGGGGAGGGGGGGGGGTGGCTACTTGATACGGGAAGCTAGAACCAACAAAAAGGGCAAAAGGGTACCCCGGGGCCACCAAGGATTAGGATTTACTACTAGTTGCAAGACCCCCCCGCCCTTCCCAAAACAAAAAAATCTTCTCTTAAGGGCAGTAGAGGGTCTATCTTTACTTTTCCATTTCTTAGGGGTTCTTGAGCAAATAGTAGGTAAGGGTTTATGAGGTTGAGTTCGAGCCTTCGAGCCTTGGGTTTCTCGGAACCCCTAAACCCTAAACCCTAAACCCTAAAATGGTCTGGGGCACCTGGGGAAACAAGATGATGCCAACTTCAGCGTTCAGGGTCTACTAGACCCAAGAGGAACCCGGAGAATGAAAAGGGTGCCCTTTTTGGGTTAAGGGACGTATAAAGGGAACCTAAGCCCTAGAAAGGGAATAACGGCCTACTCTGGGTCCGAGTTTTAGAATTAGGGTCTAAGGGTTCTGAGTTAGGCTTCAAAGGTTAGCTTGAGCCCTAAACCCTAATCCCTAAACCCCCTGGAATGTGTTGTAGCAAAACATAGAACACCAAAGAGAAGGGAGGATGCCAAGCAAAGGAGTTCAAGCCTGCCTCGGATCACACCCCAGCCGGGTTTAGGGTTTAGGGTTTAGGGTTTAGGGTTTCCAAGCAAAGCAAGGGCTTAGGATTCAAAATTAGGGTTTAGGGTTTGGGGTTGAGGGTTTAGGGTTGAGGGTTTATCGTGGGCCCATGAAAGGTGATCTGCACAGGTGCCTGACATGCATCCAACTTCCGATGTCTTCACTCTGTAGCCGCATGTCTGCAAGCAACATTTATACTGTGTGTTCGGGTTGGGGCTTAGGGTTTCGGGTTTAGAGTTTAGGGTTTAGGGTTTGGGGTTTTACGTTTGGGGTTTAAGGAGAGAAATAAACTCAAGAATGTGGCTGCATTTCGCCATGCAGCCTGATAAGCGCAATTACTCATACTGTCTTAACCCTAAACCCTAAACCCTAAACCCGGAATTCAACGTCGTGGCTCCTAGGCCTGCCTCGAGGAGAAAAAGCTGTTCCCACAATGATTCAACGGTAAGGGCCAGGGGGGTTTTGGCTTTGGGGTTGAGGGTTGAGGCCTAGGGTGTAGAGTTCTCGAAGAAAGCTCCCTAAACCCTAAACCCTAAACCCTAAACCCTAAACCCTAAACCCTAAACCCTAAACCCTAAACCCTAAACCCTCCAACTGTCGCCAATTGAAGCTGGATGAGATGCCGGGCTTTGAGAACCCGGCCGGGGCGACCGCCGCTTTCGGTTTCGCAACTCCGAGAGGTCCTTTCGAATTGGTTTGGGGTTTAGGGATTAGGGGTTTTAGGGGGTTTAGGGGGTTTAGGGGTTTTAAGGGTTTTAGGGGGTTTAGGGTTTAGGGTTTAGGGTTTTGGGTTTAGGGTTAGCGGTTTAGGATTTCGGGGTTCGTGGTTTAGGAGGTTAGGGCTTGGGGGTTTATGGTTCAGGGCTTAGGGATCTGGGTGTTTTCTCTCTCGCTGGATGGCTCAGGGTGTGGAGTTTGGGGCAGTCGGCAAGAAAGCAGAGGGGTATGATTAGCAGATTAGCACCCCAAAAAAGAACAAAGCAGAAATATATATATATATATATATATATATATATATATATTTTTTTTTTATATATAATATACATCTTTGTTTATTTGTTTATTTATATATACAGATGCAGCAGCGGAACCGTAGAAACCCCTGAGATAAACCCTCAAAAGGAGCCCAAGCCTTTTTTCCCCGAGCAAAGCGGTTTGCCTACCAGCAACCCTTGTGCCCTTTTAGGGTTTAGGGTTTAGGGTTTAGGGTTTAGGGTTTTGGGCTTGGGATGTTCCCCCTTGTACTAACAGCTCCTTAAATAGGGATTCTAAAAGGGGGTACGAGAATCCCCAAACAGGAGCTGTTTGTCTAAGGGGGGGGGGACATCCCAACCTTAAGCCACGGAAGTTGGAACAAAGGTTCATGCGCATCTCCAGTTGCTTGAAGGTCTGTATGGCTAGACCGGGGAGTAACCTAGGGCTAACAAGAGCACCCTTTTTGGTTTTAAGGCGATTATAAGGGAACCCCAACCCTAAAAAAAGGAAAAAAGGGCCTACTCCCGGTCCTAGATGGTCTTGGGTCACAGCAAAGCAAGCAAGCATGCAAAACAAATGGAAAACAGATTGGGCACAATTTGTTTGTTGTTCTCTGGGGCTTGCCATCCATTCTGCAAGGTTCTGTTCTTATTCTCCAGACCCAATTGGGGGTTTACGAAATAGGGGACCCCGAATATGGGATTCCCCTTGATGTAAGGACCCCAGGAAGGTACCCTTAATTCGGAAACCCCCCATTGAGTATTGTTCTGAAGGTAATATAGTATTCTGTGGGTCCCTAAACCCTAAACCCTAAACCCTAAACCCTAAACCCTAAACCCTAAACCCTAAACCCCATGCTAACCCTAAATTCTCAAACCCCCAACCCCCTGCTGCAGCGAGCCCAGCCAGCCTTTGCCTGCTAGCTGCTCGATACCTGGGAGGTCTCGGGTTTAGGGTTGAGGTTTAGGGTTTAGGGTTTAGGGTGCTCTTTTGGGGCTTGGGTGATATACAGGGCCTTTTTTATGGCTCTGGGCTGATAGATTTGTAGGGCTTGTACGGTTTGCGGGGTTTTGTGGGTTTGTTGGGGTTTGTGGTTTTTGTAGGGTCTAGGGGTGTGGGGTTCTAGGCCGTAAAGCAGCCATGGAGCTTGTCACGCAACAAACCAGGCTGGAGAAGGATAATACAGGGGCCTTTAATAATTAGAATCGGGTTTTGGGGGGTTCGTGTAGTATAACTATAAAGAGACCATAAGGGAATATCATAGGTAATTCTTCCGACCCCTATCTCAGGCGCCGAACCCGGGTTTAAGGCGTTTCGGGCTTCCATACTCCCTCTATCACCTGAACGTGAAACGACATCATGCGGATTAGTCTCATTCCCTTGGGAGGTTATTATCACTGACAACGTGGTTCTGCATTAAAGAGACCATGGGGCTTAGGGCATTTTGGGTGTCATGCTTAAACCCCTACACTCCTACACCCCAAACCCCAAACCTTCCCTAAACCCCTGCACCCCAAACCCCAAACCCTAAACCCCAAACCCTAATTTTCAACCCTAAACCCCTGCACCCCAAACCCTAAACCCTAAACCCTCAACCCTAAACCCCAAACCCTAAACCCTAAACGCTAAACCGCCACCGAACCAATGGTCTCTTGAGCCCATGGTCCAAAAGGGCTGCGCTTGTCAGCTCTTGTTTTTGGGAGGTTTAGGGTTTAGGGTTTAGGGTTTAGGGTTTAGGGTTTAGGGTTTAGGGTTTAGGGTTTAGGGTTTAGGGTTTGAGTTTCGAGTTTAGGGTTTTTGGGCTTCTGAGAAGCATGTGCTAGGCCATGCCTTGAACCTTTCATACTGGGATTCTACGGGGGACTAAGGGTAATATCGGTTTTAAAATTATGCTCAAACCTACCCTAAGCCCTAAGCCCTAAGCCCTAAGCCCTAAGCCCTAAGCCCTAAACCCTAAACCCTAAACCCTAAACCCTAAACCCTAAGATGATGTTGCACACATTGGGCACGGAAGGATGCTGGGCGCGGAGCTCGACGAGCTAGAGCTCTTCTGGGAATCTTTGCCCCCTCGAGATGCCCTGGGCCAGGTTTAGGGTTTAGGGTTTAGGGTTTGGGGTTTAGGGTTTGGGGTTAGGGGTTTAGGGTTTGGGTTCTCACGGAATTTGGGCCACCGGGTTGGTTTCTCTTCGTTTCAGACGGGTCTGGCTTGGTACAGGCTGCCATGCGTGGCACCTGAGTGAAAAACAGCTCAGGACGTTAAAAACCCTTTCAACCTCATAAACCCTTGAAAGCCTTAACCTGAATCACTAGGTTCAGGGTTTTGGGAGCCTTCAGGCCTAGGCATTTAAAAGCTCCAGGCGACTCTGCGGTATTCCGGGTAGCCACACGCAACTGGTGGCAGCATTCGATACCGATCGTATAGGGATTCTAAGGGGGGGTAGCGTTGAAAACATGTTCAGGCCCCTGTCACGCCAACAAAAACCCTGTGAATCCTCCTATACACCCTATAAACCCTCAAACCCGTATACACCCTGCTACCCTGTAAGCTCTATAAACGTAGGCCCTATAAACCCTGCAAACCCTACGAAACCGCACAAACCCTACTAAACCCTAAACAGCCCTATAAACCCTATAAACCCAATCCTGTAAACCCTATGAACCCTACTAAACCCCCCAAAAAACCCCCTATAAAGCCTAGGAAAACCTCAGAAAATTGGAAAGCTCAGAAAAACCCTTGAAAACCCTATAAACCTATAAACCCTTGACAAGAACTCAGAGAAACCCTGGGAAATAGCCCCTAAAAACCCTACAAAACCCTACAAAACCCTACAAAAACCTCTAAAACCTACAAAACCCTCTGAGCCCTCAGGGTTTAGACCGTAAACCCTGAACTAAACCCTAAACCCTAAACCCTAAACCCTAAACCCTAAACCCTAAACCCTAAACCCTAAACCTGCCTCTCTGATCGGTCAGGAGCGGATGAGCCGCTCTCCGAGACCAGCCATTGGATGGGCACCCGGCCCTTCAGATTCATGGGGGGGGTCTTCTTCTATCCCCTTTAGGGTTTAGGGTTTAGGGTTTAGGGTTTAGGGTTTAGGGTTTCGGGCTACTGGGATCTTGTCTTCCCCCCCCCCCCCCCGGCACCTAACCAACCCCAAAAACATCAACTAAGGCCACCCCAAACCCCCAAGCCCAGACTAACCCCATAACTTTCCCCTTCTTTTGGGGCTTCGGATCGGTCCCCAGCTCCCGGAATACTGTCGGACTGCGAGGGGTTGCCCTTTCTTTGCTGCTTGAAGGGGCCTTTAAGAGAACCTAAACCCTAAACCCTAAACCCTTGGCGCAACTCCAAACCGCCAAATGCTCGACTCGCCCAGCTCTGTGCGCACAAGGTCACCAAAGCTCCCGCCAACTGCCAAACCCTAAACCCTAAAGCCTGAGCCCTGAACTGACCCTACACCCTAAACCCTAAACCCTGGACCCTAAACCCTAAGCCCTAAACCCTGAACCCTAAACCCTAAACCCTAGACCCTGAACCCTGAACCCTGAACTGACAAGCCTTTTGGAGGGGGTTGTGTTTTCGGATTTAAGATTCGAAGTTCAGGGTTTGGGGGTTTGGCTGCATGTTCCTGCAGGATTTAGGGTTCTTCTTCGCCCTACATGATGCAGAGTATCGGATTAGGAGCTCAGAGCGAGGCCCCGAAACCCTAAACCCTAAACCTAAACCCTAAATCGGGGGGGGGGGGGGGGGGGGGGAGCCAACCTCAACTGTAGTGTAGTAAGTGAATATATAGACTCTTGGAGGAAACGAACACACGAAATACCGTACATGTCGGCAGGCTTCTCTGCAGTCTCTTCTCCTGTGTTTTTTAATCGTGGGCTGTAAGGGGTTTAGAGCTGACAACCGAAGAATGAAGCCAACTCACCCCCACTCAGGCCCATCTCCGGTTTGGGGGTAGTTTCCCTGGTTCTTAGCACCAGGGTACCCTTTAATGGTTCCTAATTCCCTCATTCCCTACTCAGAGCCAGCCAGTAGCTAAGGTCTGGGGTGGTGCAACCCTAAACCCTAAACCCTAAACCCTAAACCCTAAACCCTAAACCCTAAACCCCGAGACGTTCATCCCAAGGCCTGCTGGAAGATGGAGGATTGCGAGCTCATGGAGCCTGTTGGGATCAAGTGGATTCGAAAACTCGGCCCAGGAGTAACCTAGGAATGAAAAGGGCACCCCTTTTGGTCTTAAGGGGTTTAGGGTTTAGGGTTTAGGGTTTAGGGTTTAGGGGGTTATACAGGGAGCCCCAACCCTAAAAAAAGGAAATCAAGGACCCACTCCCAGTCCTAGAAAAGGAGCCTGGAGCCCTGAACCCCTGAACCGTCTTAAAGCCCCCCGCGTTGAACTCAATATCTCCGATGTGAACCCCCCAAACCCTGTAACCTACAGGGCCTAGGGCTTAGTAGCGTTTGCTGCCTAGGAACCCTAAACCCTAAACCTTACACCCTAAACCCTAAACCCTAAACCCCTAAACCCTAAACCTGAAACCCTAAGCCCTAAACCCTAAACCGTTTTCAGGTTGCCAGGCTCTGGGAGTCTGGTCGGGATGCTGACAGCGCAGGGGCGACTACTGGAAGACACAGAGGGTTTAGGGTTTAGGGTTCAGGGATGTTCCCCCTTATACTAACAGTCCTTAATAGGGATTACAGTAGGGGTACTAGAATCCCTACTAAGGACTGTTGGTATAAGGGTAACATCCCAATATGTTCTTGTCAGTAGCACGGTTTCTGGACCCAAGTGTAGCCTAGGAATAAAAAGGGCATTTTTACCCTAAACCCCAAGCCGAAGTTCCCCCTTTTCTTTGCAATCCTTCAGAGGGATTCTCGTACCCCCTAGTATATCATCCCTATGAAGTTCGTATCAGGGGGAACATCCCGGAACTTATACGGAAACCAAGCACCCTAAACAAAGGGAATAAGAGCCTATTGGAGGTTCATAGTACTTCTGAGCCACTTATGACTGTACTTATATAACTGAACTTGTAACCATATTGAGGCACTTAAGGGGCTTACAAAGTGGGTTATAAGTACAATTATAAACCCTAAACCCTAAAAACCTAAACCCTAAACCCTAAACCATGAACCTCCAAGTACTCCTAAACCCTAAACCCCTAAACAAAGAGAATAGGAGCCTACTCTGGATCGCAGAGGTTTGGGATCAGGGCTCGGGTGCCCCCCAAGGGGGAACCTCTTGAGCACGGCCTGAAGACTGGCCAAACCCTTGCCTATCATTTAGGGATCAGGGTTTAGGGTTTAGGGTTTAGGTTTCGGGGAACCGTGGGTAACTGCTTGCCGAGAGGTATTTGGTCACTCCAGGTAACCTCCCACAAGCAACACGCTGTCAAGCCAAGCCTTGCGCGGTCCAACAAAAATGTGAACCACTTCAACAGTGAGGATGGACACCAAGCAAGCAGCCATACAACCCTAACCCTCAAATTAAAGAGTCCTTCCGGGAGAGGCTTCATGGGGAAGGTAGGTACCTAGGGAACCTTAGGGAAGCGTAGGGAGCCTTAGGGGGCATGGGGAGTATTAGGGAACCTTGTGTTGCATTACATGCCCCCCTTGAACCCCCGTCCTTCAGGACCCTACAAAATCCTCAACCTCGCCTAGGGTAACCCCTAAACCCTAAACCCTAAACCCTAAACTCTAAACCCTAAACCTAAACCTTTACACCCGAACGAATGAGGAACTCGACCCCATGCTTCAGGTAGATTTCGGTCTTTGAGAAAGTGTACAAGTCGCTCTACTTGGAGGTTCATGGGTAGTTCTAAGTAAGTTATAAGTTTAGGGTTTAGGGTTTAGGGTTTAGGCTTCAGGGTTTTGGGTTTAGAGTGCCCTAAATAGGGTTATAAGTATAGTTACCCTAGTTCTATCCCTAGTTATAGCTAACCATGAACCTCCAAGTAGGGAAACTTCCTAGGCCCCGGCTGCAATCTGACTCATTTCCGCCTTCCTGGGCATTGAAGGTTTTCGGGCTTGGGCTTGTCGAGCCTAAAGCAGGGAGAAGAGCAGCTTCAAAGGAGTTACAGGGTCTGGCCAATCGGCAGTCTTGAATTCGATATTCTGTCAATTTTTTCTCTAAACCCTAGACCCTAGACCCTAGACCCTAGACCCTAGACCCTAAACCCTAAACCCTAAACCCTAAACCCTAAACCGAAGCTTCAGAGCTCGTTGAGCTCCTTGTCTGCCTCTCATTTTGAGGAAGGTCCACACACACATAAGATGGTCAGCTCTCTAAATTATGGTCCCTTTTTGGGTACCCCAAACATTGGGGGGACGCCTTTAATGAACCCTAAACCCTAAACCCAGGCGCTTCGGCTGCAAGCTTGCACGTGCCCTTAGTGTTTTGCGAGTCAGTTTTTCAGGTCATATCGACCACACCGTCTTCCCCTTTAAAAGGAGGCGGCAGTAGTTTCACAGGAAGCCATGAATCCTGAGCAGCAGTATCTCGCACGTGGAGTGATGTCTTTCGAAAAGCAGCGCCAGGAGGTCAGCAATTCACCCTATGCAGCCTCCCAGGAGCAGTGGTTTGAGCAGGGTCGCTCTCTCAAGCGAAGTGCCCCGACACCGATGTCATCCGCCTTGACCACACCGCAGGGCGGTGGCGAAGGAGCAGCTTCCAGCAACCCCGGGGATGCAACCGCGGCGGCCAGTTCCAGCACGAGCTCATTGCTGCAACCTTTCTACCTCCAGCCGGAGGTTGCCACACAACTCACAGCTGGCGAGATGGGGGTCAATGTCAACGACCCCGCAGCGGTTACCCAATGGCGCGACAGCAAAGTGACCACAACGCGCCAAGTGGTGGACATTGTCAGGGCGTACCATGCGGCGGTGATTAGACCGGAGGTTCAGACCCTTATCTTCCAGTTGGAGGGTGCTCTCAAGCGAGTGGACGACAACGTGTTCCAGACCCGCAAGGAGTTGCAGTGGCTAGCGGCGGACAACCGCCAATCACAACGCCACCAGTGCGGACTGCAGGTGTTGACAACCGGCTGGCCGGAAGCACTGGCTCCGCCAGACCGGGAGTACATGATCTCATGGATGCTCTCCCAGGTCCCCAAGATCCGCACCTTCCTCGAAAGCCGTGGCCTCATCAATGACCACAACGCGGCGGAGATCAAGCGCTTCCTCAACGTCCTGCAGTGCGAGCCCACGACCATACCGCGCCAGCAAGGGTTTTATGCCCCGATGTCCATGCTCTCCTTCAAGAGCTGGGACATGAGGCAGGCGTTCATGGAAAAGTACGGGGGTGCGGCCGGCATCCCGTGCTACAAGAACGAGTCGACCCCGATTCACAACAAGCACATCAAAGTTGCGCCATGCTCCCCTCAGTGGCAGAGAAAGTTGGAGGCGCCACTCAGAGTTGTGCTGAGTGTGATCAACTCACACCCAGACCACAATGCCAAGTCGCGCATCACGGTGCTCTGGAAGACTCTCACCCTGATGAGTCCACAGCCGGACGCCGAGTTCCATGAGGATGCGCAGGCTTGGGCTCGACTCCACTACGGGCAGGAGAAGGGCGAGTTTGTCGCGGTCCTGGAGGTGACCCACGACCTCCTCAGCATCATGAACAGCAAGCCCCTCGACGCGCAGTCCAAAGAGGAGTCTTTGTGGACCGAACAATGGAACAAGGTGATCTGGGGGTCGCACCATGAGCTCGACCTCATTGACCACAACGCGTTCATCGAGGCCAAGAAGCAGTCCCTCCAGTCTGGAAAGGGAATGATGGTCGGGAAAGGTCGCAAACATTGGTCACACCTCGTCATCCACAACGATTCCTACAGCCCGTATCCGTTCGAGCTCCAGATCCAGGTCAAGGAGTAGGTCGCATTCTGTTGGGATGAACTTTGCGACAAATTCAAGAATGCTGCCGACAAGGTTGGCTCCTATGAGGCAGGGACCTACAGAGGCCCACCGAGAGTTCCCAACAAGGAGGTCGAGAGCATGGAGGAGGACTGAGGGTTTGGCTTATCGGTTCTCACAAAGCCCCTTGGACCACACCGCCACCTGGTGGGTGCAGAGGGAGTGTTTTATCAAGTTGGTGCAGGATGCAGCACATTTGAAATTATCTCCAGGGCTTGTACCTCACCCGACCACTCCGCCAAGCACAGACGGGCGGAGAAAGACTTTCTTCTAGGGTACGATTCCAAAGGCAGCTTCCCAATGTTTACACCCAAAGTTTCGTCCTCTCAAAGAGACCACTTCAACAGTGCCTTTCTAGCTGCCATAAAAGGAGACCCCACGACCCACAGTCCTACCTCCCCCTCAGAAGAACCCCTGACCACATCGCATTTCTACACAGATGGTTCAGGCACTCGAGGGAAATGCACGGCCAACACCCCGGCTGGATGGGGCTGGTGTTTAAAGGAAGGCTCCACTTGGCACGACGCGCATGGACCAGTTATCACACAATCTGACCACACCGCCTTCAGGGGTGCACAGGTAGGCCCAAATAATACCGGAGAAGTTACGGCCATCATAGAGGCTCTTCTTTATGCCCATCAACAGGGCTTAGATCACATCGCCATTCACTCGGATAGCAAGTGGGCTATAAATGTAATCACAGGCCGGTGGAGAGCCAAGGCACATAAGACGCTCATCAATCTTGCTTCACGCCTGCTCAGACTATTTAAAAAGGCTTCACTACAATGGGTTAAGGCACATGCCGGACAAGAGGGTAACGAGCGAGCAGATAGGCTAGCGAAGCTAGGGAGGACGCAACACGCCAGGGTAGGTACAACCTGCAACATTCCGCCTGACACGACCCCCCCTCTGACCACAACGCCATGTAGTGATGAACACATTGCCGATTGCCTTAAAACAGCCTACGAAAAGACCTTCCCCAAAGCCGAAGTTAGACCCCGCCGTCCCTGGATTTCAGCGCAGACATTGGAAAAGCTCGCCAAGGCACGCGCGGCCGAAGCCAATTGCGATCCGGACGCGCGAAAAATACGCAACCAAGCCAAAAAGTCCGCAAAAAAGGACCGAGTAAACTGGACGCATTCACAGTTACTCTCCGACCCCAGTGGTGAAAGGAACGGACTATGGAAGACGGTTCGCAGCCAGAAGAGAGGCTTTCAAGGAAAAAGAAATCACTTAGTAGTTGGGGGCAAAGCCGTCCCCTGGAGTCGCACCCATTTGGCATTCAGAGACCACCTTGAGCAAGAACAATGGGGAATACGAACACGCCGCCTCCCCAACCAAGAACTTCGACAAAACCCCATCCACCCTCAGACACAGGACGATAACAACTTCAGTCTCGAGGAACTGCAAGCAGCTCTAACAAAACTTAGAAAAGGACGAGCCCCAGGACCGGATCAAGTTACACCGGACCTCCTCAAGCTCCTTGACCACAACGCGGAAAACATTCTTTTAGATCACTATAATCAAGTTTGGGAGACTGGAATCGTACCCCAAAACTGGCTCGACGCCGTAGTTGTTTCCATCTACAAGGGTAAGGGATTGGACACGGACCCCTCCAATTACAGGCCCATCTCCCTACTCAACTCCTTATACAAGCTCTTCGCAGCCATGCTTCAATCTAGATTGTCGGCACAGCATGAACAAAACTTACGTGCCACACAGTACGGATTTCGCACTAAAAAGAGCACCTCGCAACCCCTCTTTATTCTCCGAAGAGCGATGGAATGGTCAGAAATGACGAATAACCATTTACACTTCTTGTTTTTGGATTGGAAACAGGCATTCGATTCAATTGACCACAACGCGATGCTGCATGCACTAGGACGCTTCGGCCTCTCAGCACGAGCCCTAGCAGTCATACAGGGTCTCTACAGCTCGCCTAGATTCTATACCACAGGACAACGTGACCACACCGCATCGGGGGAAGTTAAAGCAGGAATTAGGCAAGGTTGCCCTCTTAGCCCGTACCTGTTTGTAATGGTACTAACAGTCCTAATGGAAGACGTAGATGACCGCCTCCTCCAAACAGGCACCCCTACTAACACCTGGTCTGTGTCCCACCCCACCTACGACCTGGAATATGCTGATGATACACTTCTCATGGCCTTGACCACAACGCAGTTGCAGTCCTTTCTCACTACAGTAGAGCAGGAAGCCGACCTATACGGCATGCGCCTAAATCAAGAAAAAACTGAAATCCTGACCCACCCAAAAAAGACCCCACCCACCATCCGCTTCCTGGATGGAAGCAAAGTTCCGACCACAACGCAAACCCGCTACCTTGGTAGTATGATATCTTGGGAACGCCCCTTTGAAGCCGCATTCTACCATAGAGCGTCCCTAGCAGAGACCGCATATAAGAAACTGCGACTGATTTGGAATTCTCGCCTTTCCCAACGCCGAAAACTATACATCTTTCAGACCACATTTGTCCCCATTCTAACATACGGCCTTGCAACTCTCTCCCTTAAAGACGCACAACTCAAGAGGGTAGATGCGTTCTACCACCGCTTCCTAAGAAGAATATTTGGCATAAAGGCCACTTATTACTCCAGAATATCCAATCAGGAGGTTTGGGAGAAGGCCCTCAGACCACAACTCCCTAGCGCAATCATTAGCGGATTCCAATTCTCAACGCTCAAGGAGGCTTTCCTGTCGGATTACAGTGACCCCGTACATAACGTCATGTTCAGCTCCGCACATAGGGACCGCATCATTATTAAGGGAAGACGCAGGGGGATGCAGATCCCGTACTTTCTGGAGACCACAACCCGCAGGCACTTCCCAAGCCACTGGACCAACGACCCTGGGCGAGGCATCTTAGGACCCCACGTAGCCTACGCTGCCATAAATCGTACCCTAGCTGCCTCAGAGAGGGCGCCAATGCGCGCAAGCACAGTGCGCGCACGGCGCTGACAAAAAAAAACCCTAAACCCTAAAACCTTTTCATGGCGACCCCCAAAAAGGGACCGTATTTTAGAGAAGTGACCACATCTCTTCGTTGTCAAGAAGAAGGAGTCGACTGCAGCTCTAAAAGCTTGTCTCGCTTGTGGGCTACTGCTCATATAGGGTTTAGGGTTTAGGGTTTAGGGGACAGTCCGGTTTGATCTGTTCGCTGTCTTTTGCATGTGGTGAGGGATGGGCAGAAGTGACAGCAGGCACCTAGGCCATCAGCTGCTACCCTAAACCCTAAACCCTAAACCCTCAACCCTCAACCCTAAACTTGAAAAACCCTCAAGCCCAAACTCTAAACCCCTAAATTTGAAAGTGGTGTCAGAGGAATCAGCTCGCTACTGCGGTTTCATTAGCTTAGCTACTTCAAGGCCCCAGTAACCTAGGCTTAAAAAGGGGTGCCCTTTTTTGCTTAAAGGGGTTTATAATGGAACCTAAACCCCCCCCCCCCCCCCAAAAAAACAAAGAAGGTACTCTGGGCCATATCCCCTATCCTTCAGGACCTTATTGATCTAGATCATCTCTAGCTCATGCTTTGGCACATTGCGTTGGGTCTGGCGGTTTAGCACCCCGCCCCCCCCCGCCCCCCCCCCCACCCCCCCCCACCCCCCCCCCCCCCCCCCCCCCCCCCCCCCCCCCCCCCCCCCCCCCCCCCCCATCCCCCCCACCCCCCCCCCCCCCCCCCCCCACCCCCCCCCCCCACCACACCCCCCCCCCCCCCACCCCCCCCCCCCCACCCCCCCCCCCCCCACCCCCCCCACCACCACCCCCCCACGCCCGCCCCCCACCCCCCCCCCCCCCCCACCCCCCCCCACCCCACCACGCCCCCCCACCCCCCACCCCCCCCACTCCCCCACCCCCCCACCCCCCACCCCCCCACCCCACCCCCACACCCCCCCCCCCCCCACCCCCCCCCCCCACCCCCCCACCCCCCCACCCCCCCCCCCCCAACCGCCCCCACCCCCCCACCCCCCCACCCCCCACCCCCCCACCCCCACCCCCCCACCCCCGCCACCCCCCACCCCCTGCCCCCACCCCCCCACCCCCCCACCCCCCCACACCCTCCACCCCCCCCCCCAACCCCCCCCCCACCCCCCCGCCCCCACCAACCCCCGCCCCCCCACCCCCTCCCTCCCCCCCACCCCCCCCCCCACCCCCCCCCCCCCCCCAAAGGTCCACTGAATCTTGAAGGACATATCGGCCAAAGCCCCGAACCCTAAGCACTGAATCAACTCTAACAGTTCCTCCCCAAATCAAAAGTCCCTCGGGTTCCACAGACAAGGCAAACTCGCCGGTCCTGATGCTTGTCGCGGGTTTCCTGCAACTTCGGCGTGTAGCACTCCCAGCCAACCCTTAACTCTAAACCCTAACCTTATCTTATGGCCAGACGGGGTTACCAGACTGAAGGGCTGCAGCCTACCGGTTTTGTAGGGTTTTGACGTTGCAGGTTAAAACCCTAAATCCTAAACCCTAAACCCTAAAATCCTAAACCCTGACAAGTTTGGTGGTCCGGTATTCAACCCGACCCGCAGCTGGACGGATAATGGACGGAGGGTGTCAAAGGGTTTAGGGTTTAGGGTTTAAGGTTTAGGGTTTAGGGTTGGTTTATCCTGAGGCTCAAAGGGAATCAGGAATCAGCGGCTAGGGTGTAGGAGTCGTTGTCTCACTGCACGATCGACTTTTCGGGAGGGGCTTGGGGTTTAGGAAGTGTGTGGGTCAAGTGCTATGTGGCAAACCCTCAGTCAAAACAGAACCTGTCCTTCTGGGGCGGCTAGGGGGGCTTAGGGCTTCCGGCTTCGGGCTTCGGGTTTAGGAATTCGGTCTTGCAATCTCCTAACAACCCCAAACCCTAAACACCCAAACCCCAAACCCCAAACCCTAAACTCCAAACCCCAAACCCCCAACCTTGGCCGCACCAAACTTCCCCCCGAAACGCCACACATCCGTGGCCTGCAGGTGAAACTGAGACCGGAAGGCATCTTTCCCACCTTGTTAGTTTGGGGTTCAGGGTTCAGGGTTCAGGGTTTAGGGTTTAGGGTTTAGGGTTCAGTGCTGAGGGGTTTGGGATGTTCCCCCCCCCTACACTGACAGTCCTCAATGGGGGACTCTCGTCGGGGGTACAAGAATCCCTCAAAAAACCCTAAACCCTAAACCCTAAACCCTAAACCCTAAACCCTAAACCCTAAACCCTAAACCCTAAACCCTAAACCTATTCAGGACTGTTAGTACAAGGGGGAACATCCCGACTCAGGGGTTTCTGTACAGTTTCGGGTTTGGGGAAGTAAACCCTGTGGCGAGTCCCTGCCGCTGTCGCGGGGCACTAGGCTGATAGGGTTTAGGGTTTAGGGTTTAGGGTAATTTCCCCAAAACGCACCCGAAAGACCCCAGAGCCCGATGAATCTTCGGGCATGGTGTTCGCGCGATAGTGAGCCCCTGCTTTTCTCCCTAGGGTTTAGGGTTTAGGGCTTAGGGTCCTCGAACTTTCCAAGCTTCAAGGATGCGTTGGCTTGTTGTCCGTAATTCAGGTGTAGCCTTGATGCCCTAGTCCTGTGGAGTTTGCTGAGTGTGGGGTTCAGGGATCACATAAAGCGAGGGTCACAAAACTTCTGTGGCAAATACATCATGCCGGAAAAGCTGCAACCCTAAACCCTAAACCCTAAACCCTAAACATGTACCCTGGGCCCGGCGAACGTCGCCATTATACCAGCTATACCAGGCCGACAAGAACAAGTGTGACAGTAGAAATTGTGGCCAGAGGTCGCAAAAGCAAAGCAAGTACTGGTAGCAACCGCAGAATGAGTCATAGAAGTAGTCGTAGTCAAAGTCATCGTAAACATCATCACATTCGCCGCTGCGATCAGAAAAAAACAGGACCCCAAAATCCCGACCACTAAGCCCCTTAACCTTTAGGGTTTAGGGTTTAGGGTTTGGGGTTTAAAGGCCCCTAAACCCGAAGACCCCACACCATTTACCCATCACCAAGAATGAAGTCTTGTCGCTCGTCACGATGCAACTTTAACGGAGGACCGTGGAGCCTAGCTGGCGGAGGAAGTAATGGGCAGGAATACATTTATACTTCTACTTTGAGGGTTTCCGAAATGAGGGGTCTTATTGGGGGTCCTTATGAGGAAGAATCCTACTAGTTGAGGGCAGAAAGGGTCCCAATTTTCGTAAACCCCCATTTGTTCCAGCAGACCTCAGCAAAAAACCCTAAACCCTAAGCCCACAACCCAAAACCCAAAACCCTAACACTGCACTGCTAGTGGAGGAGCCCACGGCGCGGGGGGGGGGGGGAGGGGGTTCCGAGCTCCTCTTACTGCCTACCCTCGGATCATATGTATACTGTCGGCTTAAAAAATGAGACAAGAGCTTGCTTTGGAGGAGTTACAATCTTAACATCCATACCAACTGGTACAAAAATCTTTAGATGGCTTTTTACATATCTTGGAAATCCACCATTATCACACCTTAGAATTAGTTCTGTCTTCTTCTCACATCTCTTTTATATTAATGCTTACTGTGGGTGGTTCTACAGGAATAATTCTTGGAAATGCTGAAGTAGATCTAGGAGTTCATGATACATATTGTGTTGTAGAAGATTTCATTTTGTTCTTTCTTTAGGAGCTATAATTTCTATCTTCTCTGAATAATTTCTAATGGAGAAAGATTGTTGGTATTAAGAATGTATTAGTTTCATCCTCTAGTACACTTTCTCTTTTTCATCTACATTTCATATTGATTGGTATTCTTCTTGCCTTTTCCCCAATGCATTTCTTAGGATTTAATGTTATGCCAAAAAGAATCACATCCTTTCCACCTGCTTTTGATTCCTGGAATTCCCTGTCGTCTATTGGATCCGGAATACCTTTCTTATCTTTTGGTTCACTTCGTTCGGGCGTTCATTACGTTCACTTCATTCATACCTTCATTTCGTACTGCATTACAACTCACGTATTCACTTCGTTTACTTGGTACGGGCGAAATGAAGAAGAACACGCCCGTATTAAGAAGTAATTCACATGCCGTTCACTCTTTTCTTTCGCTCACTCACTCACTTCACGCACTAGTTTACTACGTTCGTTCAGTGTTCCATTCACAACCATCCGATCCCAAAGTTATCTGTATCTATATCAAAATATCTCTGTGTGTATGTGTGTGTGTGTGTGTGTGCGTGTTCGTGTTTGCTTTCTTTTTCTTTTGTGTGTGTGTGCGCGTTTCTTTTCTTGTGGGTGTAGGGCTTCAAGGCTGAACCCTAAACCTTAAGCCGCACTAGTCCAGAAGGTTGCGAAGGGCACCCTCTCTCAGGGTCTCCAAAACCCCTTAATGAAGGAATATACCTTAAATTATAACAGGAACCCTAATATGATTTAAGGTATATTCCTTAATTAAGGGGTTTTGGAGTCTCTGGGTTCAGGGTCTCTAGGCATCAGAGGACCCGCTGGATGCCCTAATCTCGGCTCCCGACCCTTGCCGTGTGGGTTTTCCATCTCTCATCGGGTGCGAGGCAGACAAAGGCTTCACTTAGGGGATGAATGCCCCAGCCCAAAAACACGTTAGCCTTTTTTATTATATAGTCGGATTCTGTATAACCAAACAGGTTAAAGGTTGCCTGCTCAGTCCCTAAGCTAAGGCTTAGGGTTGAGGGTTTGGAGTGTAGGGTGGAGGGTTGAGACCCTAAACCCTAAACCCTAAACCCTAAACCCTAAACCCTAAACCCTAAACCCTAAACCCTAAACCCTAAACCCAAACCCTAAACCCTAAACCCCAAACCCTAAACCCTAAACCCTAAAACCCTACAACCCTACTGGGCCCTACGGACGCTCGAACCTTTTCGTTCTGCGACTGCGAGCCGAAATTAATCGCGTTCAAGCTCTTGTGTGTGTTTGTTCTGTGGGGAGGGGGGGGGTTAGGGTTTAGGGTTTAGGGTTTAGGGTTGAGGGTTGAGGGTTTGGGGGGGGGAGGGACAGGGGGGGGGGGGTGGGTTGTTCTATGGATACTTCTTAGCAGCAAACCCGGCAAAGACGGCTTTTTGGGGATCTCTAACACTTCGGGAGTTTGAGGGTTTCTTGGGCTTTGGGGTTGAAGGCTTTGAGTGGTTCAGAACCCTAAGCCCTAAACCCCAAACCCGAAACCAAACTGCAGAGTGTGAGGTTAAGCCTATGGCCTAGGGGGTCGAACCTGCTTAAACAAAAATAGAACTCTTTTGGGGCAACTCTAGGCTAACTGTAATCCCTAACCCCAAAATAGTAAAACTTCATCTGTGCTGAGCAGGCTTGGGAGTTATATTCAGGAAGCCAACCCATTATCAAGGGAAGAGGCTAATACTGGACATCTCGAAGAATCCTTCAACGCAAGTAGACTTCCACTCCGCTGTTAGAACCTCTTGTCAGCCATCTACACGCTGCCCAGAGCAGCCTATGCACCTTCTGCGATCAACGGGATCGTTACTGAATTGGTGGGGCTATTTCAGCGGCTATTTCCCTTGTTGGGGGGGGGGGGGGGGCACCCTCAGTACAGAGAGACCCCAAAACCCCTTAATTAAGGAATATACCTTAAATCATATTAGGGTTCCTATTATAATTTAAGGTATATTCCGTAATTAAGGGGTTTTGGAGTCTCTGGGTACCCTAACCCCTCAGTACCCTAAACCCTAAACCCTAAACCCTAAAAACCCTAAAACCTAAACCCTAAACCCTAAATCCTAAACCCTACATGTAAGTCATTCAAGGTAAGGCCTATGAAGCCCTAAACCCTAAACCCTAAACCGGAGACCCTGGACATCTACTCCTGGTCGACGAAGTCCTTGGCTCTGCCTCACAACACATGATTCAGGGTTCACAAATGGTTTCGGGTTTAGGGTTTAGGGTTTAGGATCTAGGGTTTAGGGTTTAGGATTTAGGGTTTAGGATCTAGGGTTTGGGGCATAACCTCTCATACCCTGGCGGACCTATCGTGCGACTGCAACCATCCCGTCGATGGGCACCATGATGCAAGTGGCCACGTGAACGCAACAACTCCCGCTCGGAGGTTCAGGGTACTTATTAACCAAATATAACTGTACCTATGACTGTACTTATAACCATATCAGGACACTTAAGGGGCTTATAAGTGCAGTTCTAATTTGCTAATGAGGACCATGAACCTCCAAGCACGTGCACACTTGCTTCCCGCGCCTGGGTTCGTCGTCATGCAGCGCATGTGGCATGTCAGCAGGAGCACGACCAGGCAGTTGTACCTCTGCGATGGCAGTAGGCATTCGACCCACCAGGAATAGCGGTCGTACCCTAGACCCCTTAACGACGCTCTTTATCTGATGGATTCTCTGGGTTAACCCTAAACCCTAAACCCTGAACCCTGAACCCTAAACCCTAAACCATATATATATATATAAATATACATATATATCCGGCCTAATAGTCCATCCTTTCCAGGCAAGTCATCCCACTGAGCACAGAAAAGGTCACGCGTTCTGGCAGCAGAGCTCACACAGAGTCTAGAAGGCAAGCAGGGTTTAGGGTTTAGGGTTTCGGGTTTAGGGTTTAGGGTTTAGGGTTTAGGGTTTAGGGTTTAACACTAGCTCACTCAGATGTCCACCACCGAAGCATCCTACACCCTACATTGCAGGCTAAGCCCCAAGCCCTAAGCCCTTACTTGGAGGCTCATGGGCAGTTCTAAGTAGGGCTATAACCAAAATCGTACCTGCAAGTACAACCTCACTTAGGGTACTTATAACCTTACCTATAACTACCCATGAACCTCCAAGTACCGTACTGCTAGACTTTTGGTTCATGATTTCGTGCTTTAGATTTCCTAAACCCTAAACCCTAAACCCTAAACCCTAAACCCTAAACCCTAAACCCTAACCCTACAGCTGTTGGCGTGAGGGCTTAGGGCTTAGGGTTGATCATGGGTTCTATTACTGGCTCTATGCTACACCCCTTGTAAGTATACTTATAACCATATTGGGGCACTTAAGGGGCTTGTAAGTGGGTTATAAGTACAGTGATAGTTGGTTAATGAGTACCATGAACCTCCAAGTAGTATAGAGGGGGGGTTGTAGGGGAATCCATGGGTTCAGGTGCACGGTTTGGAAACTGGAATCCAGTCAAAGATGGTCGAGGCGACACCGGACTGGGCGCCAAACTTTTCCCCAACGTTGGCAAGAGTGGGTTTAGGGTTTAGGGTTTAGGGTTTAAGGTTTAGGGTTTAGGGTTTAGGGTTGAGGGGTGCGCCTCGAAACCCAACAGCCGGAACTGCTCCCGCGCATGGGAGATGGTGCGAATCACCGAAAGACATGTATGTGAAGGCAAGTTGCCTGCGACCTGCGAGTGCATCAGAAACACTTGGAGGTTCATGGGTTTAGGGTTTAGGGTTTAGGGTTCAGGGGTTAAGCAACTTTAACTGTACTTATAAGCCACCTTTAAGCCCCTTAAGTGCCCTAACATGATTATAAGTATAGTTTTAAGTGCCATGAACCTCCAAGCAGAAGCTCTGGCCGCTCAATCAAGTGAGGCTGCCTAGAGTAAACCAGTATAGGCAATGATCGGTGAGGTACCTAAACCCTAAACCCTCAACCCTAAGCCCTAAGCCCTAAACCGTAAAAGGCAACTGACAGAGGCACCGAGGCCCCCGGCAGGGCCACCTCCACCGACTCCAACAGGCCCGTGGCGGGGAGAAGCACAATAACATTGACCTCAGCCACATTAAATTCTTCGGGGCCCCAAAAATACCGCAGAAAACATACGTAAGGATCCTACAAACAGAAATTGAAGATTAGGGGCCCCGCAAAAAAAACCGGAAAAAAACACCGGGGTGCTACCGCCCTTTCAGTAAGGGTTAGTGGGTTGCCATGCAGCTCAATCCATATCAATCCATGGTCTGATCCATAGCCAGGTTACTGCACCACACATCTTTCCAGAGTTCCCCTTATAAGGGCCCTTGTACCTAAACCCTAAACCCTAAACACTAAACCCTAAACCCTAACCCCTAAACCTTTCAAGGGTTTAGGGTTTAAGGTTTAGGGTTTAGGGTATCAGTTAACGACGCTTGATGTCTGAAGATGTCGCTTTGGCGAAAATTCAAGGTTATAGCCCCCCACAACGTTTTATGAACTTCGGGGTATCGCTTTTCAGGTGTTGCGATCGTTTGCAAGGTTTTGGGCATTCGTGTCCACCCGCTGCTTACTTGCTCAAGTTATGGTTTTGGGATCCCAAGTTATAGGGTCGTTAAGGAGGCGGGGGGGGGGGGGGGGCGTGCGTTCATAGGAGGGCACTTTCAGGTTCATGGGTAGTTATGAGAAAGGTTATACGTATCCTGAAAAGGGTTGTCAGTATAGTTCCCATGATTAGAACCCTACTTCCGACCACCCATGAACCGCCAAGTAGGTACCTAGCAAAGCTTCGGGAGTTCGGGAACCTTGGCTTACATACCCCCCCCCCTTCAACCCCCCTCCCTGAATGGACCCTAAGAATAAGGCTGGGTGTTTTGGGTCTAGGGTTTGAAGGGGCTTCTTTCAAATCCAAAAACCTAGCCCATGACCCTAAACCCTGAACTTCAAACCAAGGGTAGTGCAGCGAGCTGTGAAGGCTACTTGGAGGTTCTTGGGTAGTTGTACGTAGGGTTTTTAACTTGTGAGAACTAAAACTTATAACCCTACTTAGGGTACGTAAAGACTTGCTTATAGCTACACAGGAACCGAAAACTAGGTTATGGCGCTCCAGACAGGGCTGTCAGCGAAATGGATCTCAAGTACCGAAGCACTTCACCCCAACTTATAACGACCCATGAACCATAGAAGAGGTAAAGGCCACTTTAGGAACCCCTCCTGCCCTGCCCACCCCCCACCCCCACCTCCTCCCCCCGCCCCACCCACCCCCCCCCCCGCCCCCCCCCCCCCCCCCCCCCCTCACCCCCGCTCAAAACGCGCAGCTATCTTTTCCCTACATAACCCAGAGACGCCAATCATGACAGGGTTCCTTATATGGTCTAAGGAATATGCCTGAATATGCAATAGGGTTCCTTTTTATGGTTTAATGAACATTCCTTCAATATCGGAGTCTCTGGGAAGGTACTCCCCTCCCGCAACCCCATCTGCTCCCAAATATTCAATACCCCCTATATACTATGATATAACCATAATGGGAGTATTTCATATTGGGGGTAGAGGGGGGTTTTTTATTAGGGGGAGGATTAATCCACAATCGGGCCAACGCTGCGTATCGCACCTCACGTAGCTTTCGAGCTTGTTCCGAAACCTAACCTTCACAGCATCTACACCCTATCACAGCAAACCCTAAACCCTAAACCCTATGCGGAGCTGCAACTGGTATTGTAGAAAAGAGTTAGTGTTGAGAGTTGGAAGGGTTAATGAACCCGGATAACATGTTTGGCTCAAGATGGGCTTGGACAGAAAGCCACAAGTTCAAAAAGTAGTGCCTGGGTTCTTAGGGTTTGGTAAGGGTGTGGATTCCTTCCCCCTTTCCTTCCCCCCTGGGTTGCTCTTATCCGTGTTCTCGTTTGTTTCTTGGTTCGATCTGGGGAATATAGGTTCAGGGCGATTAGGGGAGTTGGTTTCCTTCCCTGGTTGTCCCCCCGTAGGTTATGAGCCCAAATTAGGTTCCCTGCGGTTAAGTGTTCTTTCAAGGTTTTTGGGATTAAGAAGCAATGCCTTCTCCCAAACGATGGCTCCAGCCTTCCTCGGATGGTGGACAGAATGGTGGAGCTGGAAACGGTGCAGCTGAGTCTCTGGGTGAAAGGACGGTGCTGGAAGAGGTGATGCCTGGCGCTGAAGAACATCTGGAAGAAGCCTTGGTTGCAGAATACTCCAATGTGGGTATAAATCCCAATGTGGATATGGTTAGCAATGCTGAAGCTGAAGGACGTGCTGTTTCTGTATCGCCAAAGCCTGGTGAAAAAAGGAGCTGGGACGCGACTGGTGGTATAGACCGTGAAATGGAGGTGACTGTTTTACGCGTGTTGCACAAACATGGGTACCAGCCGTCTACTTCGACTTCGGGCCGAATGATTGACCAAGGGTCTCAGACCAATCTGAGTGGAGAAGTGCTGCAAGCTGCCAGGAGGCCTCTGAACAAGATTAAAGGGGATCCCTCGGCGAGTTCCCTGGGTGGTGGAAGCGGTTACGAACAGAAGGGTGCGGACAGCTTTGAAGCCGCGCCAACTGCTGAATATGCCATGGGGGAAGAGGAGATCTTACAGATGGAGGCTGAAAGGTTGCGCCAGTTGTCAGAAGAAGAGGATGAGATGCGTCAAGTCTCTGAAAGGGATGGTTTTCGGAAAGATGAGCATCTGATCGAAGCGTGCGATGGGACAACGTGGGAATGGCACTTCCACGAAGATGGGAGACAGTATTACTACTGCCTGGATACGCAGGAAAGCAAGTGGACGCTGCCGGATGTAGGGGAAAAGGTGAAAAGCGACAACGTGGTTGGGTCTCCTTCGGGCAATGGGCTGGAAGTGGAGACTGAACTGGGTCCTTCATCGACTACACCGACATCTGAGTCTACGAAGGCAATCCAGGGTAGTGTAAATAGTGTAGGTGAAAAAGATTTTTCCTCTACTATCAGGGATAGCGGTCCTAGGGCTGGTGGTGACGCCCCGACCTCGGGTTCTCCTGATGAAGAGGGGATTTCTGGAAACCGAGCAGACATCGCTGAAGCTCAACATCTGGATCGGGAAGAGATGGAGGCGCTTTCTGAGGGTGTGGCAGCGGTGGAATCGGTGGGTCCAGAAGAAAAAATGCCCAATGTGGAGATCGGAATTGTGTCGGCTGCAGAAGAGCGAGTGGTGGATGTGGTGCCTGTCGTTCAGGAAGATGGCGCTGGAGATTTGGATGACGAAGGGAAAAAAGTTGTGCATTACGACTGAGGAGGTCTCTTCGTTTGGTGCCAAGAATCCTGCCATTCAAGGGGAAAAAGAAGCTTCTGGAATAGCTGGAGACACGGAAGATCTGAAAAATGAGGCCTGGAGCGCCAATGATGCGCGGGTCAATGCGCCAGATAGTACCTGGAGTGCGAAGGAAGCACGGGTTGAGGTGCATATGGGGTCACTCTCCACGGGCGACTGCAACAATGGGGCGCAGGTCTCCGCAGCAGCTGATGATGGAGGTTCACAGGTGGACGCACTGGTGCAACCTGAAGTTAGCCGCGAGGAACGGAATAGCAAGGGCTACACCGGAGCCGATGAGGCAGCTGTGGTCAACGATGGTGGCAATTCTCCTTTGGAAACCATGGAACCAAAGGAGCCTGCGGTGGAAGAAAGTGTGCCTGCCGTGGATGATCAACTCAATCGCCCTGCAGTGGAAGAAAATTTGCCTGCTGCAGAAGGTGTGACAAAGGACTCCAATGATGGGTCCACTCCCATGAAGGGAGAAGTGTTGCCGTCTGGAAGTTCGCCGGAAGTCGACACCGAGCGAACTGCAGCAGATGAGGCAAAGCCTTTGGCGGAAAAAAAGGGAGGTCCTGAAATCCAGGAGCACAAAGGAGATGAGCCTGTGGGACTCGTGGAGCAGGACGAGCAGTGTGACCCAAAGGTGAAGACAAAGGATGCGCCAGGAGCCGATGATACAGAGGTGGTTTCTGAAGAGCATGCAAAGAAAGTGCCCCGAGCGGGAGCCTTGGAATCACCTGGGAAACATTGCTATCAAGAGGGAGATGAGATCATGGGTCTAGTGCGCTGCATCAATGGGTATGGAGCCTTTTTGGACCATGGTGATTTGAATGTATTGATTCCTGCAGAAGGGAACAATACATGTCAGTTCAGGTTTGGTGATACTGTCAATGGAACAGTGAAACGAGTGGAAGATGATGGTACCATAATCTTGGACACCTTTCTGGTTTTGGAAGAGGACGTGGAGGACTCTTCTTCGACGCTGCGGAAATGGAAACCCAGCGGCTGGAGTACGTGGTGGACGGATTCATGGTATGCTGGTCAATGGTACCAAGATTCCAACGGTCAATGGGACTGGAAACAGGAAGAAGAGCAATCCGATGAAGAGCTTGTGGTACAGGAGTTATCCTCAGAAGAACGAGAGGAAAGGCAACTTTATGGAGAAAAGATCTACAAAGCTCTTCTGGAGAATGGAAACGAAGATGAGGCCTATGTTGGAAAAATCACTGGGATGCTGTTGGGTCGCCCAATGGAAGAGCTACAGGAGTGTGTTGCAGATCATGCATTCCTCAATGCGGAAGCTCGGCGCGCGTATGGCATCTTGCAAAATGATGGTTGGAAGCCTGATGGTACAGAAAGCACAGGCTTGGGAAAGTTAACCACTTTTTCCCGAAAACAGTACCACAACGCGCTTTTCGAACTGGCATGCAGAAAAAGGAGATTTACTCGACCAGTTGTGGGTGAAGCGGTGGCAACGGTGCTGAATCAAGGGGAAGATGAGTTTTGGAACGCGCTTTGGTTGGACACCAAGCTATTTTTGCAGGAGCTTGATGGTGCAGTGCAATCCATGAGCAAAAGGGAGAACAAGCCAATGGAAGCCTACATGGACCCTGACCAGTACAAAAAGGCTCACATGACTCCACAGACTGTGTCACCTGGATACAGCAAACTGTGCAAGTTCTTCAATAAGGGAAGGTGTCGCAATGGTGATGGTTGTCCCTATGAGCATCGTCGTTATGGTGAAGGTTGGCCAGAAGGGGGGTCAACTGATCCAAAGAACAGCCAAGAAGCTGAAGATGAGGATGGGAACATCGGTGACCCTCCCACAGAGGAAGGTACAGTGGATGAGGCACAGCAGGAGCGGGAGGATTTAGCCTTCCGGGCCAAGTACAATTTTGGCAAAGGTGCATCAAAGGGTGAACCTACGTCGGGTGAGCCAAAAGGTCGTCTGTGTCTGTATTACAATCAAGGTGGTTGTAAATATGGGACTACATGCAGGTATCGTCACAACGATGACATAGCATTGGAAGGGACTTGGGAGCCCGGCAAATCTTGGGACAATGCTTCCAGGAAGGCACTAAGGGACGCAGGGTTCCACCATTGCTGTTTCGATTATTACCTCAGAGGACGTTGCCGGAAAGGATCAAATTTCTGCAAGTACTCCCACGACGAGATGTCAGATGAGCGGCTGACGCTCCTGAAACACTTGGTACAGGTGGCCAATCAGGTCCGGTTTGAAAAGGAGAGAGGATGGGAAATTTCGGACAGAAGCACTTTTCAGCCACCTGCGAGTGGGGGAGCTGAATCTTCCTCATCCTCGGCACCAAAAGCGCTGCAAATGACCAATGTGTCACAAAAAGAAGGTGAAAAAGGTATTCTGGATGAAGCAGAAGCTGATGAACAAAAGAATTCGGTGGCTGAATCCACTGGTACTCGGCTTCAAAATCCGGAGGAGCCAATTGAAAATTGGATGGCTCGCAACGAACACCTGTGGGTGTATACCCCTCATGTAAGTGAGGTGATGATTACACTTGGTGTGACCAATGTGTCGGACTTGCAAGAGTTCATCTTTGTGGAAGATTTGGTTGACAAAGGGATCAACAAAGTGACCGCATGCAAAATTCTGCAATTGGTTGGTGATGTCCGCTATCGTCCGGGAGGACCGGAAAAAGCAGTTCCTTCCGATGCATCTGTACGGGTCCAACCTTTTTTTTTCTGGGAGCAAAGGAACTGGAAGAGCGGCGGTGCGAACCCTCACTCAGGTGCGTGAAGCTGAAGACTCCGGTGCAAAAACCATGCCGAGAGGCTCCTATCGGGAGCTTTTTGATAAGGTCAGGTACCGTGATGCTTGGACGCTTGCGCAGAGGTCTCCGCTGTGCGTACAGAAGCTGCAGTTGGTGGGAGTTGGAATGCCGCCGGTGAACCCGCCAACAAAAAAGTATCGGTCAAGATCAAACCCTGTGAAAAGGGGAAGGCCCTTGCTGGACAAAAAACAGGTGCGACAGGTGCCACGCTCTCGATCACAACGACGGGTGCAGCCGGCGGAAGTGGTGGAAAAGCCGAAGCCACTGGAACTGAAGCCTCGTGGTGGGTTGTCGTATCGGTTCAGCAGAGCGTGGGCAGATGTGGTGGATGATGATGAACAGGCGGAGGCTTTGGTCTCGTATGCCGCTTCCTCAAGCGATTCAAGCGAGGAGGAGACCAATGCCGCACAACGCCTGAAGGAAATCTTCTTGCAAGAAAGGGATTCACAGAGAACTGCGATTCGTGGCAATGTTCCGCAGGGTGGTTCTTCAGGCCCCAATGACGGGCCGAAAAAATCGGTTCACCTTGGCGAAGGGCGCGACAAAGCGTCGCGGGGGGAGACCCGCCAAGAAGTGACTTCACAAGTTTTTTCGCTACCACAACCTTCTCGTCGAACTGAACAGTCTCAAAAAAGAGCAAGGGATGGTTCAGTTATGGTTGGTTCGCTGGCGGTGGGCTCCACGGATGAGGTTTTACCTGGGCAAGGTGTTGCTGGACAGGTGAATGTATCTGAAGGCGCTCAAGTTCTTCCTGGGCAAGAAGTGGCTGGACAGGAGACGGCGCTGGAAGGAGCAGTGCAAATTCCTGGCGAGGAGACTGACCAAAACGAAGGAGAAGGTGGGAGCAATGAACTCCGTGGTGATGGTGCGAAGACATTGGATGTTCGTCCGGTGAAGAATGTTCCTCAGCAATTGCTGGTTAAAGGTCTTCTGACTCGGATTTATTGGAAGGTTGCTGTCGGCAAGTTGCCTGTGGGGCACAAGGACTATCAGAAGGGATCCAATAAAATGGATCGAAACTTGGTTATTAGCATGTCATCTGAAGGTGCAAGCGAACAGGATTTGAACCTGGCATTGGAAGATGATACTGATCAGAGAATGGATGATGGTGCATTGGTGGTCATGGCATATGACCCTGGTACACTGATTCAGTCGGCGACAACTATGTGGGTTATGCGTCGTGGGTTGGCAGATCGTGCTCTCTGGTCGGCAATAGCGACTGCGGCACAGAGAATATGTGCTGAAATGGTTCAAGTGGATGAACTGAATGCCCAGTTGAATACTGGGAGACTCCTTTTTGAAAGGAGAGATCAAGGACACTACGGTGATTTGCATCATTCGTTCCATGAAGATCCGTGCTTGCCGGTGGTGGGAAATTATCCTCTTTCGGTGATGGGTGCGCTGCTTTCTCCTGGCCTGGAAAAGGAATTCAGAAATACTGAAAAGTTTGGAACTGCTATGGAGGCAATAGCCTATGATTGGAGTCGCAGTCCAGGCATGGAAGTTCATGTGGAACTTATGGCAAGGGTAGCCAATCTGGTCGCTCCATTCCTTAGACTAGGAGGCCAAGGGACAGTGGTGAATTCCGAATTTCTCTGGCAGCACGGGAGGGACCAAATGATGGAGTTCCTTCAGGCGGCGACTTGCGCTGATCAATTGGAGGTTCTCTGGAGAAGAATGGACGACGATGCTGATGAGGAAGTGGATCCTACAGGAATGGTGCTGGAGATCCCCGATCAACAAGATGCGGTACTAGATCAAGGGAACAATGAATCCCTTATTCCCATTGAAGATGCTGGAGGTGAGACACTTGGTGACACTGGAAGGGATGGCAAAGCGCCAGAAGTCTCTCCGGAAGAGGAGACATCCAGTGGGTCGTCAAGACTGGCGGGCACAAGGATTTTCTTGTGGTCAGTGTACTCTCGCGTTGCTTCCAATTTCTCTATGCAGGACCGCACTACTGGTAAGATCTTTGACAGCACAAAAGGGTATCCTGGTGAAGGACCAAGCAATGATGACAATCCTTCCTCTAAGAGGAACTTACCCTGGATCTCGGAAGACTACCTCGACGAAGTGGTGTCAAAAAAGATGGAAAGGTCTTCAGATATGGATGGGTTTGTTCCGGGAAGTGAGGGACCATTGGAAAAGGTAGAGGTGGAGAATGTTACTGCCTCTAAAATTCTTATGGCTCTTTGGAAGAAGGGATATAGAGTTGGTTATAGGAGGTTGTGTCGTTTGAACGCATCTGGATGCAAGGTTGGAGCAATGAAATGTCCAATCAAAAGGGTGCAGAAGATTGGCACTAGAAAGGCCTTCACGAAGATGTTCAATGTTTTTGGATCGTCTCAGCATGGCTCAGGAGTTGGCGGAAAACCAATCATGAAGGTGGTAGGACCAAGGCCAGGTTTTCCAGCTGTACTCCAAGCACCAACTACTGATAGCACGTCGGGTGAAGGGAGCAGTCCCCAGGTACATGGCAATGTTCATGTAGAGCACAATCGCCCTATGGACCGGTACGAGGCAGAGCGCTTGGAGAAGAGGAAGAAAGGCTTCTGCTATTGGTTCGGCAAGGGGAAAGATCGCTGCAAATTTGGTGAAGACTGCAAATTCATCCATTCGGAAGATGATGTGGTGCTACATTCGTATTGGTGCAAATACTATGTGGCAGGGAGAGACTGTTTCGCTGGAAAGGATTGTGAGTTCTCGCATGATGCAACTGGTGTGAGGTGCATCCAGTTTGCTCGGTCTGGGAAGTGTCGTTTTGGTGACAGGTGTGTCTTCGAGCATGGTGTTCCGCTGGATGAACAGAGGCCAAGGTCTCCAAGGACGCCCCCAAGGGATGGTCCAAGGAGAAGTTCTGGTGCAAATGGTGGTGAAAAGGAGATCTCTCCTGAACAGTTCGATGATGGTGAGGAGGATTTTATGGTTTATGACGATGATACCAAAATGACGGAACTGTTGATGGAGGCGATTTCATTTCTGTCCAATGGCAAGCCAGATTTGGCTCGAGCAGAGGCGGACCCATTGTTCAAACTCCTGAAGTTCACTGGAGATACTGACCAAATGGATCAAGAATGGGTTTCGTGGACCACTGGTATGTTGACCGTGCTGGAACTTCACGAAGTAGTGAAGTCGTATGAGGTTTCGCTCGAGGAGGTGGAAGAATGGGTCAATGACCTGAGGATATGGTTCGAGCGAGCCAACGTGGAAGAAGAAAAAGATCCCAAAAGGGGCAAGAAGAGGTCCCTAGAAAGGGAGTCCAGCAAGGATATTCCTGCCGAAAAAGAAGTGGTTGAGACTTCGGAGACGGAGGTTGCCGTTGAAGAAGAGAAGAAAAAGGTTAAAAAGAAGAGGAAAACTGCAGTTATCGAAGATCCTTACACTCTCCTGGTTCCAAAGCCGAAGAAGATGCCGGCGACCATTGAGAAGAGTGGATCATCATCCAATGCGGCGGTTTCTGCAGGGGAAAAAGCCTCGAAAATGCGCACAAAGTCAAACGTCGGTGGAAAGGCGAAGAAGAAGGAGAAAAGTCAGAGTCCCAAAAAGGGAGAAGTGGTGGTGGTGAAAGGTCCTGAGGAAAAGGATCGTCCTCCTGATGTGGATGCGCAAGCGTCTACAGCTGTGAGTGCAGAGCTGGGTCAATCTTGCCAAGCGATTGAGGACGCAAAAAGAGAAGGATTGGTATCCTCAATTCAAAGGGGCGTACAGGATCCTGTTCTTGCAGTTTCGGACCTGGAGTATATTCTGCTGCAACTTCACCTCAAGATTGCCAACAATCGGAAAAAGAAGTGATTGGATGGTATGGATGAAGGGATGGTTTTTCTCTTTCTGGAGACAGGTGCGCTGGAACAGCCAATGTGCTGACAAATGTGGTGGTTACTATTAAGGGTATGGAAATCCCTGATAGTAGAAGTCAGTAGCTTTTCGCGTAGCGAAGACCACGGTTTGTGGTGAAGAAGGCCAAGGAGTCTTCAGTGATGAGAGGATCATGGTGAAAAAAGATTCTCTATGGTTAGTGGATTTAGCCAATGTGCTATAATTTCGTCCTGGTAGACGTAAAACCATATTGTGCATTTCAAGCAGCTGGCTGCTGCCCTAATGGCAGTTTTTGGCCAAAGATCTGCACCTCCAATGTGTCCTAGGAAATCCTAGGACAGGGGGAGTGCGGAGCTGCAACTGGTATTGTAGAAAAGAGTTAGTGTTGAGAGTTGGAAGGGTTAATGAACCCGGATAACATGTTTGGCTCAAGATGGGCTTGGACAGAAAGCCACAAGTTCAAAAAGTAGTGCCTGGGTTCTTAGGGTTTGGTAAGGGTGTGGATTCCTTCCCCCTTTCCTTCCCCCCTGGGTTGCTCTTATCCGTGTTCTCGTTTGTTTCTGGAATATAGGTTCAGGGCGATTAGGGGAGTTGGTTTCCTTCCCTGGTTGTCCCCCCGTACCCTAAACCCTAAACCCCAAACCCTAAACCTAAACAAAGCAGCTGAAAGCAACCACTGAGGCCCCTGGCCGTACCGGTGATGCACATCACGGCGCTGTACAGCACCAGGAGGCAAAGCATCCTGGGGTTTAGGGTTTAGGGTTTAGGGTTGGTTTAGGGTTTAGGGCTTAGGGCTTAGGGTTTAGGGACACCCTTCGACCTGGAATACCCGGTACCTTAAGAACAGGGAACTATACCAATCATGAAAGGTACATCTCCTTTTTTAAGGGCACAGAACGGTTGCTCCAGGTAGATATGCAGGTAAAAATAAGCACGGGGGTCTTGCGCCCGTCCTTGTCGGGCTAGGCAAAGCATGGGAGGTAAAGGTTGCCAGTCTTACCAAACAAACTAGAAAATACTTGGGCCTTAAGGAGATTCCTGTAGAGTCTCCGTGATGTTTCGGATTTTTGGACCCATGTTATATAGGTGTCGGAATAATTACCAATAGTATTCATTTATGGTCCCTTTAGAATGCTACTATGATAAGCCCGCCCCAAGCCGGATTCGAATTATTAAGGCCCTATACTACCCTGGCCTCCCAGAGCCCTAATATAGGCGCCTTGAGAATTAGAATAGGGTCTTGGGGGGGCTCTCGTAGCATAATTGCAGGGGCCATAAGGGACTACTACTAGTAATTTTCCCGACCCCTATAGTAACCCTAAACATGTCCCATTTTCGGCACTCTGGGTCCTCAGGCGCACCTTGAACTCTTTTCAGCGTCTGCGCGTGTGTTTTTCAAGGAGCTCAGACTGCTCACCTTAAACATCCCTAAGCCCTAATTCGGTCCACTGGTTTACTTGGATTCGAGATGTCCAGGGCAAAGGGTTTAGGGCTTAGCGCTTGGGGGGGCTTGGGGGGGGGGGGTTGAGGTGGGGTGGGATTCACAGGGTTTCTGTGGGTCCCCCCCATAGCGAGCACTTTTCTCCCGTGCGCCACATCACATTGCCAGCAGCTCGTGTGTCCAACGTGCGCGATGTGGCGGAGAGTATGTGGCGGCTCCTGAGGTTGGGCTGGACAAGCCGGTGTTGCGCCTGTGCCACCAAAAACTGCAATGAGCCTTGGGGACGACATGAACTCTAATCTTATACCTTATGGTTCAAGATGCAATCAATGCCTGTTCAAGCCAGTGGACCAACAAGAAGCTTTTTTAGGGTTCAATTCGCTCCCAAGGTGAGGGCAAAGTCTGCTTTAGCCTGACTGCCCCATGTTGCCAGGCAGTGCCCGTGATGGCTTAGCACGCGCACATGTATCTGGCCTATACGTCTATACGCATGGTACTTGTGAATTCGGATCCAGACACTCTCACAACTGTCTATGCTGTCCGGCACTGCCCACGGTCGCAGGGGTCTATGGTTGAGTACCTGACAATGGCTCGCACGCTACTTGGCTGCACTCAGGAGGGTAGCTAAAAACTAAACTTTTAGCTGCTTTATTAAGAAACCCAATTAACCCAAAAAGGGTAAGGATCTAAAGTTACGGTGAAGTACCACAAAGGCTAAAGAGGGTCCACCGTTGCAGAATGCCGGGCGATGAGAACCGTCAACTTGAAAAGGTTGCAGGATGGGCGAGTCGGCCCTGTCATCCCGGTATCAATCCTAGGCTGCCCAGTAACCAAGGCTTAAAAAGGGTGCCCCCTTTTTTGCTTAAAGGGGTTTATAAGGGAACCTAAACCCCCCAAAATGGGAATAAGGGTACTACTGGGCATCCTAGTCAATCCTAGCAAGGGCCTTCTGAAGTGATTGCAGGGAAGAATCGCCCATCCGGCTACTGGAAACTCAGTGACATGCAGTGAGCTTGTATGCAACATGCCGCGGGAGAAACCCTAAACCCTAAACCCTAGACCCTAAACCCTAAACCCTAAAGTCTAAACCGACCTGCCATCTCAGGGGTGCCGGTCTTTGTCTATTGGGAGGTTCGCGGCTTCATAGGAAGATGCAGGCTGCCTGATCCCAATTGATGCCCTGAACCCTACGTAAACCCATCTTAGCCCTAAACCCTCAACCCTGAACCCTGAACCCTAAACCCTAAACCCCAAGCCATGCAGAAAATGTGTTCGGCTGCAGGGCCAGCTCTTGCACCTGTGGTGCAAGACAGCCACAGCTGCAGCCAAAGCAAGCTGCTGCACGTTGGCACATAATTTGCCGTGCGCCTTAAAGGGTTTAGGGTTTAGGGCTTAGGGTTTAAGATGGAGAATGTTGGTTTAGGGTTTAAGGTTTAGGGTTCTATCAGCGAAGAACATGCTGGAAGACCCACTGAAATAGCTGATGACGGCACCCGAATAGAGGGGATCTCATCACTACTTGCAGTCTAGGGTGTAGAAGAAGTCAACCCCCCCACATCTGCCCCCTCCCTAAACCCCAAACCCCAAACCCTAAACCCTAAGCCCTTAAACCTAAACCCTAAACCCTAATCCTCCCCAACCCCTAAACATCCCAGCGTGCAGCGGCAGATCTCAGCCAGGTCCGACATCCGAGGTGTCCAGCCACCTGCAGAATTAGGGTTTAGGGTTCAGGGTTTGGGTTCATTTAGGGTTTAGGGTTTGGGGTTTGGGGGTTAGGGTCTGTGCCGGCTATGCGGCATTCGGCGTGGGATTCCGCTGAAGTGCAGACCCTAATCCATAGAGATACCCGAATTTGCTTCAGACACCCTTTAGGAAAGGCCTGCAGTGTGTTGGCTCTATTGGGGTGTAGGGTTTAGGGTTTATGGTTTCCGAAGTTAGGGGTACCTTATTGGGGTCCTTATCATAATCCCAGCATCTGTTTAACAAATACTTCCACATTTATAGAACTTTTTCTTGCCGAAAACCCGGCTGCAAGACTACTTTCCCTTAGGGGGGTTTCGCCTGGGGAAATACCACCATTTGAAGAAAGTTGTCCGGGGAGGTTCAAAAACCTGTTTGCAGGCTTCTTTTTTGCTTGCTGATCGGTGAAACTGCACATGTTTTTCACAGAGAACAATACATTGCCATGGTCTTATTATTGCGGCGCCCTGCCTTTCTTATTGTGTTGGGGGGGTGGGGGCCCCCCTATTGTGGTGGGGGGTGGGGGCCCCCCCACCAATTAAGCAGATGCTCAGATTATGCTAAGCAGGCCTAAACCCTAAACCCTAAACCCTAAACCCTAAACCCTCAACCCTGAACCAACCCTGAACCCTAAACCCTAAACCCTCAACCCTAAACCCTAAACCAACTGAGCAAAGAACTAGAGAGGCTGGTGGAACCAACAAATTGGGCCTCCTAGGAGCACGTATGGGTTCGGGGTGCTTAGGCTAACTGCCTGCGTCCCGACGTTTCATTAATTAGGGGGTGGAGTCCATAAATTGCAATTCTGGACCGAGAGGCTACCATCTCATCACGCGCAAGGCTTCTGTACAGTTCTCGTGGGGGGGAGGGGTTCGGGCTGCGTAGGGCAGTGTTAGGGTATCGGGAGCAGAACAGGAAAGCTCACAGCTTTGATGTGTAGAGTTAGGGGTTTAGGAAACAAAGAATCACAGCTACGCGAAGGGCAGAGAAGGAGATACACGCCACAAAGTAGCCCCAAAAAAGGCGCCTACATCACAACACCTCTAGGATCCCTTCGCTGGTCTGGTGAGTATCTAAAATCTCCTCCGAGCCTATGTGACCCCCCCTCAATCAACACCCTGTCGGTCAGATTTCATCCCAGAGCGCCTGCAAGGACACCCTGGAATTCAAACCGGGCCTGCTATTTACATCATCAGTACAACCCATGTCTTGGGCTATCACAACTTCCCTACACACTACACCCTAAACCCTAAACCCTGTTCCCCTTCAAAAGGGGGGGAACGATAGCAGGCCCAGTCAAATTCCCGAGGTGGCGGTGCCGCCACTGTTCTTGCTGATCTTGCTGGCCTGCTGGCTGGTTCTTAGGAGGGAATGAGGGTTTGGGGTTTAGGGTTTCGGGTTTAGGGTTTAGGGTTTAGGGTTTAGGGTACCCTACAGAGTCCCCGAAAGGGTATATGTTAGGCCCTACTAAGAACCAGGGGCCTAGTTCGCATTGGGGTCTTTATGGTTTACCCAGGCAAGACACTGACCTCACCACTTCTTTCTTGCCATAACTTTGACAAACTGTACACTGCATATATGTATATGTATATGTATATGTATGTTTCTATGTGTATATGTACTTATACGTATATATATATATATACATATATATATATATATATGCATGTGTGTATATATGTATATATATATATATATATGTGTGTGTGTGTGTCTGTGTGTGTGTGTGTGTGTGTGTGTGTGTGTGTGTGTGTGTGTGTGTGTGTGTGTGTGTGTGTGTGTGTGTGTGTTGTGTGTGTGTGTGTGTGTCGTGGTGTGTGTGTGTCTGTGTGTGTGTGTGTGTGGTGTGTGTGTGTGTGTCTGTGTCTGTGTCTGTGTCTGTGTCTGTGTGTCTGTGTCTGTGTCTGTGTCTGTGTCTGTGTCTGTGTCTGTGTCTGTGTCTGTGTCTGTGTCTGTGTCTGTGTCTGTGTCTGTGTCTGTGTCTGTGTCTGTGTCTGTGTCTGTGTGTGTGTCTGTGTGTGTCTCTGTGTGTCTCTG
This sequence comes from Symbiodinium natans, assembly GCA_905221605.1. Taxonomy (NCBI): domain Eukaryota; class Dinophyceae; order Suessiales; family Symbiodiniaceae; genus Symbiodinium; species Symbiodinium natans. Next base: position 790,353 of record CAJNDS010000735.1, on the reverse strand, counting down.
TGTGTCTCTGTGTGTCTCTCTGTGTGTGTGTGTGTGTGTGTGTCTGTGTCTGTGTCTGTGTCTGTGTCTGTGTCTGTGTCTGTGTGTGTCTGTGTGTGTGTGGGGTGTGTTTTTGTTGCTTGTTTTCTTGTGTCTTTTGTTTGGGGGGGGAGACCCGCCAATGTTAATGGGTTCCTTGAGATTAGGGTTAAGAATTTTGGATGCCCCCGCCTTGTGACGTCGCCAGGGCCCATACAGAAGTTGAGGGGCCATATTCACGGACATGTACTTACATTCCCTTTCAAAAAACCTGAAGTCCTAACCCTAAACCCTAAACCCTAAACCCTACACCCTAAACCCTAAACCCTAAACCCTAAACCCTAAATCCAAAGTGGCAGGGCCTGCCTGCCGATCGAACTTGCGGCTCTCCTGCTGTTGGTAGCAAACGCTCTCGAAGTCTGCCTCAGTTGAAGTTTAGGGTTTAGGGTTTAGGGTCTAGGGTCTAGGGTTTAGGGTTTAGGTCTCAGGGTTCTACAGGTATGCCCAAACCCATACAAAAAATGTGTGGACTCTACATGCCATCCCCTCCCCAGGCTCCCCCACCCCCTGTCCCGGCGTGTTTAGGGCAACCCCCATCCAAGCCCTGCTCACTTCAGATAAAATCAGAACGCCCTACTCAAACCTCTAACACTCAACCCTCTCTGAGAAGGGGTTTAGGGTTTAGGGCAACGGGTTTAGGCTGGAACACCATGGCAGTAGCCATGTTGCTACGAGAACTCCTGCTTCTTGCGCGATGTCCACGGGGGGATACGGGGCAACCCACCACTCTTAAGCTTTACCGCACTTACGAGAACCTGCCAAGGAGCCCGCAGAAACCCGAACACGAACTTTAAAAAGGTAGCTACGTTGTGCAGGTCCCATGAATTTAAGGAACCAGCCAAACAAAGGAAACACACACACACACACAAAAGTTCTCGAGTAATAATTCTAAAACCCACCCATCCAGGCCTCCACTTCGTGGAGAGCCTCGATCATGTGGCCCATCTCCTTGTCCAACTCAACCTCGTGAAGGTCGGGCTCGGGGACAGGTCCATTAAAGCTAGGCTGCCCAGTAACCTAGGCTTAAAAAGGGTGCCCTTTTTTGCTTAAAGGGGGTTATAAGGGAACCTAAACCCCCCAAAAAGGGAATAAGGGCACTAGTGGGCATCCTAGAAAAGGGGGTCTAAGCACATGCATTCCAATCCCTCCCCCGAATATTAACCCCCCCCCCCCCTAATCTTAAATGCCCCCCAGATACTGAAATATAACTCTAGTGGGAGTATCTAATATTAGGGGGTAGGGGGGGTGGGGGGTGGGGGGTGGGGGGGCATTACAATATTTGGGGGAAGGGATCAGTGCTCTGGCCTTTTGGCTTCAGTTTGCTCTCTCGATGCAGCCTCTCGGGTTCAGGCTTTGCGTGCTTGAGGGTTGTTGAGTCAGGGTTTTAGGGGTTTAGGGTTTAGGGGTCTTCGCCAGCAGCAACCTTTCAACACTTCCTCTTCAGTACATCGCCGGTTGGCTCCTAAGAACCCCAAAGCCCCAATCACTGTATTTTATCATTGGAGAACACGCCCTATACCCTCAACCAGCACTGAACATGGTGAGGCTGCATACTGCAAGCATCGAAGCCCGGCTGAAAGCCCAAAACCCGTCCCTCCCCCCAGCCTCGCACCCCCTAAACCCTAAACCCTAAACCCTACACCCTAAACCCTAAACGCTGAACCCTGAACCCTAAACCCCACAAAAACCCTCCCCCATTGCACAAAGGCTAATGCGTCGGCAGGGGGCCACGTCTCTCCTCCCGTCTCCAGGTCGTGGAGCCGTGTTCCCATGTGGCTGAGGGCCTCCTGAGCCTGTTTAGGGTTTAGGGTTTAAGGTAGACCTGGGTAGCACCCCCAGAATTTCTTTGTAAGTATGATAAAGGCTCCCTAACCCTAATCCCTAAGAACTGCTACAATTACTATGAGACGAACTACGAAAGGCTGAGAATGATGCTAAAGCTACAGTCATTATGACGCCCTATGAAACGATGATCCATCTTGCTATCAAGGACGGGGTAAGCAGTTGGTACACACCCTAAACCCTAAACCCTAAACCCTAAACCCTAAACCCTAATTCAAGGCAGCGCTTCTCGGCCTAGGGTGTTCTTAGAGGTTTGTTTGATGGGTTTTTAGGGGGCGCTTGGGACCGTTTGGGGGCTAGGCTCGGGAGGGAAGTTGGGGTTTAGGGTCTAGGGTTTAGGGTTCAATTTTTTTTGGGATGCTGCGATGCTGGTGGGATGGCCGGTGAGGGTGGCGAGGATGGATGCTGATTGTTGTTGAAAGTTGGGTGGCTCGTTTGCGTGCTGACCTTGGTTTCAAAGTACAGTCATAGTTTAGGGTTTAGGGTTTAGGGTTTAGGGTTTAGGGTTTAGGGTTGGGGGTCTCGGGTTTGGGTTGGGGTCGGGGGTCTGGGGTCTGGGGCTTGGGGTTGGGGATTGGGGTGTGGGGTGTGAGAAGCCTCGAAAGGTCCTAATGAGGAACCCCTAAAACCCTACGAATGGCAAACCCCTTGAACCCAAGACTCTAAACAACAAACCCCTAAAGCCTAGAGCCTAAAGCCTAAACCCTAAACCCTCACCCCCGCCCTCGGCAAGGCATAGCCTTCTTCAGGTCGGCGGAGAAACGCTCCTCCTCCAACTTCTTGATGTAGTCCTTGTGTGGCTGTCAGATTTAGGATTTAGGGTTTTAGAGTCTAGGGTTTAGGGTTTGCGGGATGTTCCCCTTATACGAACAGCCCTCAACAGGGATTGTGATCGGGGGTACTCTAATCCGTACTAAGGACTGTTAGTATAAGGGGGAACATCCCAAAGGATAACCCTTTCCTACAGCCTCAATCAAGGGATATGTGCTGAATATACAGGTTCCTCTAAGTACTATAGGGTCGGAATGATGACTAATCGTATTCCCCTATGGCCGCTGTACAAATATGCTATACTCTAGCCCCCCCCCCCCCCCCCCCCCGCCCCCCAAAACCCTACTCTAATTATTAAGGCCCCTAGATGGGGGTTTACGATATTAGGGGTACCTTATGGGGGTCCTATTATAAGGGGATCCTACTATTTTGGGGTCTGTATTAGGGGTCCCCTGTTTTCGTAAACCCCTCATGTTGCTACTATTTGCTTAAGAAGCCCAAACGAATTAAAAAAAAACAAAAAAAAACAATAATCCCTATATTGCCCTTATAGGGAAGAATATCTTTCATTCGTTGGGGGGTTCTTAAGCAAATAGTAGCACCCTAAACCCTAAACCCTAAACCAGGAGGGTTGGGGCTTCGTTCGGTTCGGCTTCGGGTTGCAGGTGCAGGGGTTGGCACTGCGCCAAGGGCAAACGAAGTATCAGGATGGGTGCCCAATAGCGCGTATAGCTAGGACAACGATCCGAAACCCTAACTAGCCCTAAACCCCAAACCCCAAACCCTAAATTCGAAACCCTAAACCCCAAACCCCAAACCCCAAACCCTAAACCCTAAACCCTAAACCATCATAGGTTAGGGTTCAGGAGACCCAGACTCGCCCCCCCAAAGCTTCAGGGGTTATAGGGTGCCCTATTGGGGGGCTTCCCGGAAGACCCCACTGTCTTCGCAAAAAGGCCTCTCAAATCCTCAGTTCTTTGGGTTTAGGGTTTAGGGTTTGGGGTTTAGGGTTTAGGGTTTGGGGTTTGGGGTTTAGGGTTTAGGGTTTGGGGTTTAGGGTTTAAGGTGGAATGCTTTAGGGTCCAAGGTTTAGTTTCAGGAAACTTCGGGTCCTTCAGGAGTTGGCGGCAGGCCATGTAGAAAAGTCCGATGGAGCCAGTCACGGACGCCGGCACGAGAAGTGCCTCCGGATCGCAACGCACTTAGAGACCGGGCCCTGGGTTTAGGGTTTAGGGTTTAGGGTTTAGGGTTTAGGGTTTAGGGTTTAGGGTTTAGGGTTTAGGGTTTAGGGTTTAGGGTCATGAACCCCCCGTCCCTGAAGATCCCTCGAATAAACCCTGAATGTCCTACCCCGTAAACCTCTTAAACCCTACAAGCCCTAAACCCTAAGCCCTAAAGTCCAAAACCCCCAAACCATTCAACCCCTAAAAACCGTAAAAGCCCCAAAACCAAAAAAAACACCCCCAAAATCCACGACCGTTTAGGGTTTAGGGTTTAGGGTTTAGGGTTTAGGGTTTAGGGTTTAGGGTTTAGGGTTGCTTCCAAACAGTGAAAGTCCACGGCTCAGGGCTTCGGAGGCCGAACCACAACGAAGGGTCCTCTTCAGCCCGATATGGGTTCAGGGCTTAGGGCCTGAGCCCTAAACCCTAAACCCTAAACCCTAAACCCTAAACCCTAAACCCTAAATCCTAAACCCTAAACTCCAAACCCTAAACCCCAAACCCGAGGGCAGCATCGAAAATCCAAAGGGCCTGCCTAGTGACGCACAGAATGCTGAGATGTGCAACTCCGACAGCCTGTACACTTCGTGTTTAGGGTTCGGGTTTGGCGTTTTTGTCAAGGGTTCATGGCGTTTTGGGGTTGAGGGATTTAAGGGAATTAGGGTTTGGGTTCCTGTTTGGGTCTCTCGGCCCTCTACAAGCCTGAAGCTCAAACCCCGAAACCCGAAACCCTAAACCCTAAACCCCTGTACGCCCAACCGCGCAGGGCGCCTTAGGCCCCGGGATCACATTCTCCATGTAGATTCCAATGAGACCACCAGAAAGATAAGATGCCCAAAGTCCGGCGAGGACAGCCAGCTTCCTTGTGGCGATTTAGGGGCTTAGGGTTTAGGGCTTAGGGCTTGGGGTTTAGGGTTTAGGGTTTAGGGTGTGTTTGGAGGTGATAGGAAGTTAGCATACGCCGTTCTTCATGTTCCCAACGACCCAGAACATAAGAAGGTCACAGGCCCTCACAGTTGTTTGAACTGTGTACATGTAGGAAGCCCCACTGGAGCTTCAAAGTTGAGTTGCGAACTATTCGTTTACTATCTTCGGAGCAGGGTACAGTGCAATGGATCCCTCAAGAAATCGACCATGCGTTCAAAGAACCATCTACACCCCTGCGTCCCGCACATGCGAAGATGCCAGGTGTCTGGGCATCCACAGCAATTTCCGCGCGATCAATGTCGTTCAGCGCTTGTTTTTGAATCGCCCTTGGCAGCCAAGCGCCCGTCAACCGCAACAAAGACAGCACAAGCTCTCGAGACCTACTCCACACAGAGACACAAGGTCAGGTAGGAAGTTTCCCGTCCACCCGGGTGTTGGGGTTATAGGATCTCAGCATATATCGGGCGCATAGCTTTTTGGTTTTAGGGCATATACTTGTTGGCATCTAGTTTTTGTAAAGTGCCTATTATAAGCCTCTTGTGGCTTATAAGTATCATTATAGCCCAGCTTGTCTAGTATACAGATCCCGAAGCCCTAAACCCTTTTGTGATTTTTTTTGGGGGCTGCATGCCGTCCTGCGCAACCAGATCATGCTGATGCGGCCCATGGTGGAGCCAATGTCCGTGACGGTGCCTGCACTCCGCCCACGACGACCCCATATGCCCCGAGAACAAAAGCAGGCTGTGTTGAACAAAATTGGATACGGCAGGTGGGGTAGCAAACCCACGTCTGGTTGAAAGGGCTTTATATCCGTCCTAGTAGCGGACGGCGGCTGGTCGAGTAGGGTATCCCGAACCCTACTTCTAAAAACCCTAAACCCTAAACACTAAGTTTCTAAGCCGGTGATTCACGCAGCCACGCACAGCTGCCCGCTGCCTGTGACATGAGTGGTGCGGATGATGGCCCCAAAGTGTGAGGTGCACATTGCCTTGGTAGCCCAGGAACCACATAACTTGAGGGTTTAGGGTTGAGGGTTTTTAGGGGTACTTATCACTGTACATGTAAACGGATTAGGGCACTTGAGGGGCTTTTAGGTTGGTTTTGAGTGCAGTTATGATTTGGTGAATAAGTACCATGAACCTCCAAGTGGTAGCCCAGAAACCACACAACGGTAAGGGTACCCTTTTTGGGTTTGTTGTTGGGATGTTTCCCCTTGTACTAACAGTCCTCAATAGGGATTATAGTGCCCCCTACTATAAACCCTAATCCCTACTAAGGACTGTTAGTACAAGGGGGAACATCCCAAGTTTGCTACTTTATAAGGGAACCTCGAACCAACAAAAAATGGCAACAGTGTACCTCTGGGCCACCCCTAAACCCTAAACCCTAAACACTAAACCCTAAATCCTAAACCCTAAACCTAAGCTACCGAGTCACGTTCTGCAAGCCGCAGGCAGCGGCCACGAAGCATGAAGGGACCAAGCGGCCCGGGATGAAGGCAGCCGAAACCAGCAGTGCTGAATTCAACACCAAAGCCATCCCATAAAAAGCCTTGCCCAGGAAGTGCACTTGGTTCTTGTCGATGAGGATTCCGCAGGTATAGGCGCCCAGCAGAAAGCACAGGACCAAAGAGCATGCCTCTTTCAAAGATTCTGACCCATACTCACCTTGATGATAGCCTTCCAAGCGGAAGGCCATGGCGGAGGTACTACCCGTTACATGAGAGGCATACAAGCTCCAGCACTTGAAGGCGATGATGTTCGCGGCGCCGGCGCATGTTGCCAGGCACCAGCCAAAGCCTGCAAACACTAGGGTTTAGGGTTTAGGGTTTAGGGTTTAGGGTTTAGGGTTTAGGTTCTGAGCACAAGCTCCCTCATCCCCACATCGGACTCCCATGCTCTGCCCCATTTTTTCGGAGAGCCCCAGCCTGTGACCCAGAACTTTGGCCGCTGGAAGCTTTTGCGAATTGCAGCTGCCTTCCTCGGTGGCCCAGTGACCATAGTATAACAGGGGCGCCCTTTTTTTTGGGATAGCTGGTTTATAAGGGAACCCAAAACCCCCCCCCCCCCCCCCCCCCCCCCCAAAAAAAAAAAAAAAAGAGGTACAACTGGGCTGCCAGGCTTCCTTGCGTTTTTGCGTTGTCAGGGTTTACGGGTTTTAGGACTACGAAGATCAGCACTACATACGCGGGTTGCCCTCGACTAGGGTCCGCTTCGCAGGCACCGTCGATAAGCGGATTCCTGATCAAGGTGCCGCTGACCTAGAACAACCCGTCATATGACTGCTGCTATGTTGTGTACATGGTTGGCTAGCACGTAGCTGAGCTATCTGCCGTCACATGTAAGGCGACAAGCTCGCTGCACAAGCATCATAGCTCCCACTGCAGATCCGCTACAACCGGCAACGCTTGCATTCGACTTTTAGCCACGCGGTGTGCGGTGTTGAGGTTCATGGTTACCGAGAGTACCCTATATGCCTTCAGAAAGGAAACTGTACTTGGCCGTCTTGTTGGGAACTTCATTCTTTAGTAAGATAAGGCCCCCACCCAAAAAACAAAATCAAACTACGCTACATCTAGGGGTCGGGGAAAGCCCATATACCCAGGGCCCCCTTTGCCGGGATGTCGAGATCTTACTTCAAAGCCGCAACGCGGAAGCTTTAGGGTTCAGGTTCTGTGTTCTAGTTGTGGCCGTGCATTTGGGGCCTTGGGGCCTTCTTGGCGTACCCTCTCTATATGTCTACACATAAGGCTCTATACTACAACAATTTAGGGAACCTCCCACGTGGCGCAAGGCTGTGTTGTCATTCCGAGGTTCTCGCGCACGCGCCGGGTGGAGGTTGACTGCCTCCAACCAAGGCAGAGGATGGCGCTCACGTCTTAGGGTTTAGGGTTTTAGGGGTTTAGGGGTTTAGGGGTTTAGGGTTTAGGGTTTAGGGTTTAGGGATTAGGGTTTAGGGTTTAGGGATTAGGGATTAGGGTTTAGGGGCTTGGGGTTTGGGGGTTTAGGGTTTAGGGGTTTAGGGTTTAGGGTTTAGGGGTTCAGGGTTTAGGGTTTAGGCCTTTGAAGGGGTCCCCTTGTATACCCCTCGTATACCCTGCACAACCCCGAGGGGCCCCCTACTTCAAAACCCCCTCAAAAGGAGGACAGGGGCCCCTCTCAGGGGCCCATCAAGCTACTTGGAGGTTCATGGTAATTATTCACCAATAATTGCTGTACTTCTAACTGTACCTATAACCATATTAGGGCACTTGAAAGGGCTTATAAGGTGGGTTATTTAAGTACAGTTATAACTGGTTAATAAGTACCATGAACCTCCAAGTACCCCAAGATTTTGGCTCATTCAGGGTCGTTAGACCGGTTGGTGCTCTTAGAGCCACGGATTAGGATTTAGGGCTTAGGGCTTAGGGCTTAGGGCCTAGGGGCTTAGGGTTTAGGGTTTAGGGTTTAGGGTTTAGGGTTTAGGGAAACATTTGGGCGAACTAAGGGCATGACAGGAGCACCCGGGAGTGACCTAGGAATCCAAAGGGGTACCCTCTCTTGGTTTTAAGGGGATTATAAGGGAACCCCCAGCCCTTAAAAAAGGGTTTAGGGTTTAGGGTTTAGGGTTTGGGGTTTGGCCTACTCCCGGTCCTAGGGAGAAGGAGCATACAGATGCCCCCCCCTCTCTGAACCCGAAGCCCTCGCTGCTTTAGGGTTCAAGCGCTTGGCCAGGTGATGTGAACCCTAAACCCTACAAACCCTGTAAACCCTGTAAACCCTATAAACCCTATAAACCCTATAAACCCTATAAGCCCTATAAACCCGATAAACCCTGTGACTGTGATTGTACAAACCCTATTCAAAACCCTATAAACCCTATAAACCCTATAAAGCCTATAAACCCTATGAACCCTATAAACCCTGTAACCACTATAAACACTATAAACCCTAGACCCTAAACCGTAAACCCTAAACCGACTTTGCAGTCAGTGCTCCGAGCCCCCTCAACCGCGCCTCGAAAGCCGGGAGGGGGAGAGCGGTGCCTGGTGGGCTCCTTGTGCCATCGTGGAAGACTAGGTCGGCCGCTATCAAATGGCTGGCGGCAAGCAGGGTGCAGGACCGGGACAGGGTTTACGCGTGTTTACGGATGAGGTCCGAAAACCCCTTCGAGGGTTCCTTGGCCCCCTATGTAAAACCCCCCCTCATGCCCCAATCCCTACACTTGTGGGTGGCTGTCAACATCCCAGAGACTCCAAAAACTCTTGATTAAGGAATATACCTTAAATTATAATCGGAACCCTAATATGATTTAAGGTAATTCCTTAATTAAGGGGTTTTGGAGTCTCTGGGAAAATTATGGTCCCTTTTTGGGTCCCTACTATAATACGGCACCGAATATTTAGGGTACCCCAAAAGGGATCATAGTTTTGACAACCACCTTTGTGACTCTCGGTCAGATTCGGCTCCTGCAAGCTCGAAGCTCGACACTTACCAAATCTGTGTCTGGGTAATCTGCTGACCAAAGGTTCCTGTGTTTGTGCAACCCCAACGGCGGGGTTTAAGGTTTATGGGCTTTCTCGATTTTATAGGGCGTGTGGGGTTCAGAGGGTTCGGAAAGCAACGCGCGAGAGCCCATTTGCGGTTTCTGGATGGCTAAGGGCTTTACTAGACCCGAGAGTAACCTAGGAATAACAAGGGTACCCTTTTTGGTTTTAAGGGGATTATAAGGGAACCCCGGCCCTTAAAAAAGGAAAAAAGGGCCTACTCCCGGTCCTAGTTTCTGAGGTTGAAGAACCATCCTTCTTCCTCATCTTCTGTGCAAGGTTCTTGGGCTATGCAAGGTTCTTGGGCTGTTTCGAGACGCAGGGTCCCTCCCCGTTTTAGGACTCCTAGGTAAGCTAGCTACAACACAAAATGGGTCTTGAGTGGTTGAAGAAAACCCTAAGCCCCAAACCGCTAGTGCCCTACTTTCGAGGTTCATGGGCACTTTTAAGTAGCGTAACTCTGGTTACAACCAAATTTAGGGTGTACTTAGTCTCACACTTATAAGTAGCCCAAACCCCAAAACCCCAAAACCCCAAAACCCCAAACCCCAAACCCCAAACCCCAAACCCCAAACCCCAAACCCCAAACCAGAAACCAGAAACCCCAAACCCCAAACCCCAAACCCTAAACCCTAAACCCTCGTGCAATTTGGGCCCCGGCCCCGCAGGATCCCAGAGCATCCAGGTGGCGCGCGCGGAATCATCTCCGGTACTGGACCTGGTCAGTGCTTTGGTGCGTTTATGTCGGTTTAGGGTTTAGGGTTCAGGGTTTCTCCAGTACTGGACCAGGTCAGTGCTTTGGTGCGTTTATGTCGGTTTAGGGTTTAGGGTTTAGGGTTTGGGTTTTAAGGCTTAGGGTTTACACTGTATACACTTAAAGAAGGGACCCTGGGGTTGTGTAGGGGTTCGGGGTTGAGGGTGTACCTGCAGAAGCCTATATAAACCCTTAACAAAGGGATGATATACCTGAATTATTTGCGTATATATCCCGTGTTTGAGGTGTTACTGGCAGAGTTGAGGATTTGGATTCAGAGGGTAGACCTGTTACAACGTTCATGAATCATGCTCCGACTGCTCTCATTACAGCAAGAACGCTGAATTTGGACGCCGGGCTAACACTCAGGTCGCTTAAGGTTTGAGGCTTAAGTTTTAGGGTGGGGTTGGGATGTTCCCGCTTATACTCACAATGGGATCATAGCACCCCCCCCCCCCCCCCCCCCATTTTCAGCCCTACTAAGGACTGTTCGTATAAGACTGAGTACCCCATTAACCATATCCTACTAAGGGCACCCTTTTTTGGGGTTGGCTACTTTCTAAGGGAACCCATAACCACAAAACAGGGAGGAGGGAACCCAAGTGTGGGGTGTACAGGGTGTTGGGATCTCGAATTTATCTAGGCTGCCCAGTAACCTAGGCTTAAAAAGGGTGCCCTTTTTTGCTCAAAGGGGTTTGCAAGGGAACCTAAACCCCCCCAAAAAGGGAATAAGGGTACTACTGGGCATCCTAGTTAAAAGATGGCCCCAGGAACTCTTATCTTCGTGTAGGGCTTCTGGGATATGGGGGTTTCCGAAACAAGGGGGTACCCTATTGGGGTGCTTATGAGACGGGGATCCTACTAGTGGCCTTAACTTCGTAAACCCCTGTATTTCGATCCTCGTTCCTTGTCTCGGGCTTTGTTGAGGGTCCGCGGCTTCAGGTTTCGGGTTAGGGTCTGGAGTTTAGGGTTAAGATCTGCCGGACATAGCTGCTGCGGGGCTTGTTGTGCTTTAAGCCTGAACCCTAAACCCTAAACCCTATATGAACCCTAAACCCTAAACCCTGGACCCTAAACGGTAAACCCTAAACCCTGAATTTTGACAACCCTTCACAAAAACCTCAAGACCCCAGCTAAACCAAAGCACACGTCAGTCAGGCCGACCTAGAGATGTAGCTTGGGATTGATTATTAATGGGGGTGCTATGATCGCTATTAAGGACTGTTAGCTAGTATAAGGGGGAACATCCTAGCCTATGGTACCCTGAACAAGCTGCCTTACTCACTGGGTACATAGTTTACTCTTGGTATCTAAGGGTAGTTACATGGTCCCTAAGTATATACTTAGGGGCCCGTGAACGGAGCCCCCTTGCCTTATATTTGTATACCCTGTACAACCCCCAGGGCCCGTACTTCAGAACCCCTTGAGGGAGGCAAGGGACCATATTAAGGGCCCATGAAACTAACCTTAGTCTAGGGGTTCTACCTTGGACCCTTAAGGTTGCTTTGTTGGATTTCGGGGCACCGTTTTCAGGATCCGTGGGGACTATAAGGGGACAACCCGCCTATAATGGCCCTGAATCATTCGGTCGCCTTCCCCCTGGTCGGTCGCCCATATGCACGGAAGGTGTGTGTTTTTGAAATGAAGTCGGGCGCCTACTTCTGAAGTCGTTGGCTGTAGAGTGCAGACCATACTTTAAGCTGCATTTGAAGTTGCGTAGAGTCGAATTTATGGTTTTGATTTAAGGGTTCAGGGTTTACAGGGCTTGGCCTCCTGTGCTTTGTGGTTTAGGGTTTAGGGTTCAGGTGTGCACAATTTGTACATGGCAGTTCAGAGTGAGGAGATGTCAAGTTGCGAGCGCAAATCGCCACAGCTTGCATGGCTAGGAAAATGTGAATGAGGCGAGAAAAGGCTCGAAGAACACTTCAGCTCCATGACAAAGGGTTTTGGGTAGGGGGATGTTGTCCCCCTTTGGCCTGAAATGCGGCGGCATTGCGTGGTAATGTGGCAAGTGAACGTCACTACTGAAAGGCCAAACGTTAAAACAAGTCACAGCGGCACTTGCACCATGGTTCCGGGTCTAGGGTTTAGGTTTAGGGTTTAGGGTGTAGGGGTTTAGGGCTTAGGGTTTAGGGTGTAGGAGTTTAGGGGTTTAGGGTTTAGGGTTTAACACCGTACCTAGAGTCAGCCATATGCCCTTGGGAAGGGATATGTACCTTAGTTGTTGGCAGTTTTGCCTGTGGTATATGGGTATTGCGCCAAGGGTCCATATGTGCCTAGATAACTTATAGATATTTGGCCCTGAGAGGGGGCTCCTACATAGTAGGTTTAGGGCTTCTTTATATACTATACAGGTATCTGGATCCTTAGGGTTACTCTTGGGCAGCCCTAAATCCAAGCGCCACAAGGCTTCTGTCTCCCTCAAACCATGGATCCTAGAGCAATGTAGCACATGCACCAAGACGCGTATATGTATGTAGAGTCAGATGTAAACACAGTAGCTGTAGTTCCTCGCCTGGGGAAACGAAACTCCCGCAACCCATGAAGAAAACTACTGGCAGGTAGCCACACAATACAGGAACTACACTCAAGGGTCGAACCCTAAACCCTAATCCCTAAACCCTAAACCCTAAACGGCTTCTTTAGGGGGCATGAAGGAGCGCACCATTTGTCCGAGAAAAATGGCTTTGGCAATCAAAGCAACATGCCGGGCCGGGGCGGTTCTTAGTCCAAGGGCCAGGAGACAGAGGAGAGGCCCGTTTCCCACCCCAAACCCTACACCCTACATCCTACACCCTATACCCTAAACCCTAAACCCCCAAATGCCCTTAAACCTGCATGTGTTGCAGGCCCGGACCTCGAAGAGCCCCCACTTTCATTAAAAGATTTGGCCCGACGCCTTGACGTGTGGACCCTGAGCAAAGAAATTCAGAGTGACACCCTATTCGGGTTTAGGGTTTCATGTTTGGGGTTTAGGGTTTGGGGTTTAGGGTTTGAGGTTTAGGGCTTGGGGTTTGGGTACAGCCGAAAAGCCCTCAACCCTCCTTGTATCCCTCAGAAAATTCAGGCGGGGGACGTGACAAACCAGGCATACGAAGGCCTATGCAGTGACCTGATAGCCTCCTTATATACTTTCTAGGATTCAGAGGGTTCAATGCTTCACGTTTTAGGGCTTTGGGCTCGTCACAAGAGGCCTAGCACACTAAATGTGCAAGATGTGCAAGTGTCATGGTTACAAAAGCCCTACTGGTTTCGAACCCAGCGCCTGGCTAGCTCACGTGCTGAAGACCCGTTGCAGGTTTTGGGATTGCATCTAGAGACTGCAGATTGAGAGCTTGAAGTCCCCGAATTTTGTGGGGTTGACTTGGGGCTTCATGGTAGGGTTTAGGGTTTAGGGTTTAGGGTTTAGGGTTTAGGGTTTAGGATTTAGGGTTTAGGGTTTAGGGTTTAGGGTTTAGGGTTTAGGGTGTAGGGTGTAGGGTGTAGGGTTTAGGGTTTAGGTTTTAGGGTTTAGGGTTTCGGTGGCTATAGTCCCTGTAACAGCTAGGCGATGCTGGCTAGGACCTTATTTGGGATACTTCTACACCTACGTGCAGAATTGCCTTAAACCCTACTTTAGTCAGTCCTCTCCCAAACCAAAGCAAGTGGTGCCCTTACATGGCAAAGCCTGCAGAATGTAGGGTGGTACGTATACCAAGCTTAGCCTGTATGCCACAAAGAAGGGTAAACTGAAATGTACCACGAGCTAAGACTAAGGTACGTCCCTGTCTTAAGGGCATATAGGTTACTCTAGGAAAGCCCTAAACCCTAAATCCTAAGTCCAGGCAGAGTTCAGAGTGTGTAGTGCTCATGGTGTATCGGGGTTTTACGTGTTTGAGTTCAACACTTGGAGGGTTTGCAGGGGGGGCGCTAGGCGTTGGGAATGCACCCTAGCCCCTGTACTTTAAGGACCCTGTATTTCAGGCTGGTTACTTTCAGACATGAACCCCAAACCCAAAGGTGTTGAAACACCCAACCCTAAACCCTAAACCCCAAACCCTAAACCCCAAACCCTAAACCCCAAACCCTAAACCCTAAACCCCAAACCCCAAACCCCAAACCCCAAACCCCAAACCCCCAAACCCCCAAACCCCCAAACCCCCAAACCCCCAAACCCCCAAACCCCCAAACCCCAACCCTAAACCCCAACCCTAAACCCTAAACCCTAAACCCCCCTAAACCCCAAACCCCCCCAAAACCCCAAACCCAAACCCCAAAACCCTAAACCTAAAAACCCCAAACCCCAAACCCCAAAAACCCCCAAAACCCCCAAACCCCAACCCCCCCCCAACCCTAAACCCTAAACCCTAAACCCCAAACCCCAAACCCCAACCCCAAAAACCCCCAAACCCCCAAACCCCAAACCAAACCCTAAACCCTAAACCCTAAACCCTAAACCCTAAACCCTAAACCCTAAACCCTAAACCCTAAACCCTAAACCCTAAACCCTAAACCCTAAACCCTAAACCCTAAACCCTATCCTTCAAGGTCCCCAGGACCAGCCGTTGGCTCCTTGGCCTCGATGGTGATCGCGTCGAGCCGAGGCGTGGCTCCGGAGCCCACCTGTCCCTGTAGAGTTGTGGGTTTAGGGTTTAGGGCTAGGGTTTAGGGTTTAGGGTTTAGGGTTTAGGGTTTAGGGTTTAGGGCTTAGAAGGTTTAGGGTTTAGGGTTTAGGGCTTAGAAGGTTTAGGGTTTAGGGTTTCGGGTTTAGAGTATTGGGTTTAGGGTAAGGGTTTAAGCTTTAGGGTTTAGGGTTAAGGGGATAGGAACCCCCTGTAAGGCCCAAGTTATCTACAGGTGGATACCCATAGAGAGGGCAGGCGAGGTTTACCGGAACCCGAACGATTAGCAATGCAACCCCCCTGCGCGTCTGGAAAATAAGCAAGCGCTGGGTGGTTGCCTTGTGCTGCCTACAAGCAGGCCCCTTCAGCACCACAAGTGAGAGATCAAAGCCATGTGGCTAAAAAAACATAAAGCCTAGACCCGGACCCGCCCACCTAGCCCCGAGACTCCAAAACCCCTTAATTAGGAATATACCTTAAATCATATTAGGGTTCCTATTATAATTTAAGGTATATTCCTTAATTAGGGTCTCTGGGAGCAATGAAAACCCCGCAAAGTAACCATTAGAATGTACGACGTGTGCGCATAGGATACTTGTTCTGGGAGGCTTTAGTTTTCCGGGCCGACCCAGGCGTACTATTACACAAGCTGTACTTTTTCCCACACGTGAAATAGGCACCTGCTTGCTGGTGCAATCCATCCCGGAACTAAAAACTCCACGCGCATAAAGGCTCCTCAGGCCAATGTTCAGCGTTCAGGGTTGAACGAGACGACAAAACAATCATGCGCTTCTGCTGCACAGCTCCACTACAGCAGCTTCCCAAGCAACATAGGGGCATTTCCATAAATAGGGGCACCCTACTTATACGCTAAAAAGACTAGAACCTCCTTAAAAAAAGATCGCCAAAAAGGGTGCCCCTATTTTCGGAAACCCCCCAATACTTGATGAAAAAGTTAATGGTGGTCCACGAGATGCTTCGACTCCCGCTCGCGCATCCGTAGGCCAAAGCATCTCGGTGGAGTTGAGTCGTGAAACTTCTTGCTGAGACACCCGCTCTGAGGGGGGAAAAAAGGTTTAGGGTTTAGGGTTTAGGGTTTAGGGTTTAGGGTTTAGGGTTTAGGGTTTAGGCTTGACCGTTGGCAGCGATCTATAGCCCGAAACCATCAACCCTGAATTGCTTCCCCCCCCCCCCCCCCCCACCACCGCCATACACATTTTCAGGTGGTTTTAAGCTGTTACAAATGGGAGAAGCTCAATAAGCGACTAAGCTCAAGCGCGCGCCACGCGGGCACGCGGGCACGCTATCAAGTCCTTTGCCCTGAATGTGGGAACTCCACAGCTTTTTGAGGGAAGGTGAAGTCACTAATCGCGTTTCCGTACACGGGCGCTCGAAGCTGTCCCTCTGAGATGGACTACAGGTTCTATGGTGCTGAGTGTTTTGGACTGTCAAGACTCCAGACCCTGTACGCTGAACTGGTTTTGCAGCATTTGGGTTTAAGCCCATACCCTGAGCTGGTAATTTAAATTTGGGGGTCGTATAAACCCTTTCCCCTATAGGCCCTGAATCCTCGGAGTCCATGGTGTTTAGACACACCTGTACGGGAGCCCTCGTTGAACAAGCAACCTCGAGGTTCTGCGATTGTTGGCTAGGGTTTAGGGTTTAGGGTTTCGGGTTTAGGGTTTAGGGCTTAGGGCTTGGGGCTTAGGGTTTAGGGTTTAGGGTTTCGGGTTTCGGGCTTAGAGCTTAGGATTTAAAGTTTAGGGCCTCATGCTCATGGTGAAGGTGCGGGCGGAGCCTCAGCGTGCGACTACTGAACCGCTCGCGCACGTGCTTGCTTTTCCTGAGCGCACTGTGCCGCTCTCCTTAGTGGCCCATATGTGAATAAGGGCACCCTTTTTTGGGATTTAGGGTTTAGGGTTTAGGGTTTAGGGCTAGTAGCCCAAGTAACCATATGGTAATCAGGTTTCTGGTTGGTTACTTCATAAGGGAACCCGAACCGAAAAAAAAAAAGGGACAAGGGTACCATTGGGCTACCAAGTCTCGCTCTCATAAGGAGAGATCGCATCGGTGATGTCGGTACCTCGGCTCCCAATGATGGTTTAGGGTTTAGGGTTTAGGGTTTAGGGTTGCAATGAGCTACTTTCCGGGGTTTCCGATTTCCGAAACTAGGGGGGGTACCTTATTTGGGGTGCTTGTTCTAAGGGAATCTGACAATTTGGGGCGTCTATTTTAGGGTCCCCTTTTCGTACACCTGCACTTAGGTTTACGTGGAGGTGCATATGGATAGTTAGAAGTAAGGATACAAGTACCCTAAATAGGGTTCTAAGTACACCTATACTTAGAACTGCCCATGAACTTCCCAGTAGGGTTTAGGGTTTAGAGAATTCAGTCGGAACCCAAACGCTAAACCCTAAACCCTAAACCCGAAACCCTAACCCTAAATGGGCATTCCAGAACCCTGCTCTGGGCCCCGCGGCTCTCGGGTGTGATCTGTGGAGTCAGGAGATATCCGTACCTCGCGGTTTGGGGTTTAGGGTTTAGGGTTTAGGGTTTAGGGTTTAGGGTTTAGGGTTTAGGGTTTAGGGTTTAGGGGGCTTTATGGGTGCTATAGGGTTTGTCAAGGGTTTTTTCTGAGGTTTTTAAAGGGTTGCTAGGGGTTACAAAGGGCTTTGTAGGCGTTGTTGCAGGGTTGATTGGGTTTTTGGCAGGGTTTATGGGGTTTACACGGTTTATAGGGTTGTAAATGGGGTTTGTGGGCTTTGTCGGCTTGGTAGGATTTGTAGGGTTTGCAGGGTTTAGAGGCTTTTGTAAGGCCTTATAGGTGTCATGGGGTTTATTAGGGTTTGCAGGGCTTATAGGGTTCAAACGGTTTATGGGGTTTTAAATAGGGTTTACGGGCTTTATAGGTTTTATAGAGTTTAGCAGGCTTTGTAGGCTGTATAGGCTTCACAGGGTTTCATGAGGGTTTATTAGGGTTTACAGGGCTTATAGGGTTTTTCGGGTTTGACGGGTTTACAGGCTTTGTAGGTTTATACCCCTTTTAGGGCTTGGAGGGTTTGTAGGCTTTGTAGGCTTTAGAGGGTTTATGGTGTTTGTAGGGTTAGGGTTTGTAGGGTTTGTAGGGTTTTACATACGGTTTATAGGGTGTCGTGGGGTTTATGAGGTTATGGGCTTGACAGGGCTTGACTGGTTTATCGGGCGTTCTACGGCTTATAAGTCTTACGAGCTTGAGAGGCTTGATGGGGCTCACAGGTTTTATGGGTTTAGGGTTTAGGGTTTAGGGGTTTGAGGGGCTTATAGGGTATACCGGCATTATAGCTTTATTGGGTCTTGGCTTGATGACGGGGACCATTTTAGCACCCTAGAATTGAAGAGGTAACCTTCCTAATATTGGCATCCCCCAAAAAGGACACCCTAGGGAACAATGTCGGCACTCACCAGTACCACAACAAAGGTATGCCAAAATCTTGATAAAGTTAAAGCCACTCCTGGATGTGAACCACCCTACACCTTGGGATGTTCACCCTTACACTAACAGTCCTTAATCGGGATTCTAAGAGGGGGGAAGGGCTGTGATTCTAATAGGGGGAAGGACTGTTAGTATAAGGGGGGACATCCCCACCCCTAAACCCTAAACCCTAAACCCTAAACCCTAAACCCTAAACCCTAAACCCTAAACCCTGAACCCTGAACCCTAAACCCTAAACCCTAAACCTACACCCAGTAAAAACAGTCAAAACAGGAGGCATGGTCTCGTGCGCCCAAGATGCTGGGACTCACTCACGGCGGCCTGTGAACCGGACGCCGATGCTTGTGATTGGATGGAGGCCGGGTCTCTGATAAATGCTTATATATATAATAATAATCATATACAATATATATATATATATATATCTAGACCCTGTATAGACCCAATATACACCCCATGCCAGTCCGATGAAATCCTACGTAGACCCCTACAAAGCACAGCCCTGTCCTTTGTGGGTTCTCGCAATATTCCCTTTGCAAAAAAGCCTCGGAAAAGCCCGAATGTGGGCCCCCTACCCAGAGGCTTTCTCAGCTTAATGCTTTTGGTTTTTACATTTTTTTCTTCAAAGGGTTTCGGTTTAGGGTTTAAGGTTGGTTTGGGCTTAGGGTTAAGGTTCGGCTTTTTCTTGTGAACTTGCGTGGTCAGCCTCGTCTCGGGCACTGGGGGGTGTAGAAAGAGTCATCTCATCTGTTTCGTCAGACTCGTCTTGTGAACTTTCATGGTCCATGGCTGACTCTCATGTCTTCGTCCGCTTGGTCTGCCACTTCTTGTGGACCTGCATGCCAAAAAGGTGGCTCCAAGCCCAAAGCCTGAAATTTTCAACTATTCCTCAGGAACCTAGGATTTAAAAAGGGTGCCCCGCTTTTTTTTTGGCTCAAAAGGAGGGTTTATCAGGGAACCTAAAGGGAATAAGGGCACCGGTGGGTATCCTAGAGTCTCATTTGCAGCAGTGCTGAGGTCGCAGGGTGTTGAAGTGCAGTAGTAAACCCTAAACCCTAAACTCTCGTAGGGCAACTCATGAAGAGTCCAGCGTGGGAGGAACAGCTCGGTGAAACATCGATAAGCTCTAAACAGCCCCCAAGCACCCCAGCCCGACACCCCTGAGCCCCCTGAACTCCTAAGACTGGCTGGTTCTTAGTAGGTTCCAATGGGGGAGTTAGGGCCCTGCAAAAACCCTTAAAGGATATATGTAGGGCCCTAGTTCCCCCATTCCTACTAAGAACCAGGGGTACCCAGTCCTGGCGGCGCTAAGCTCAAAAGCCTCCTCAACCTGCAAGCCCCACGCCCTCGACTAGTATAGGGGCCTGAAGAATTAGAAGAGGGTTTTGGGGGGGGAGGGCGGTACTATAGTATAATTACAAAGGGTGACCATGAGGGAATATTATAGCTATTCTTCCGACCCCCATATTCTCACACTTAGCAAGTCGACAAATTGGCATCTCCACCTCCAGACTGTGTAACCGCTGCCGGAGCAGCATGTTCTCCTGCTGCAGTACCTTCTTGAGGGTTTTAAGGGTTTAGGGTTTTTCGGGTTGAGGGGGAAACCCTGGAAACTTAAAGGCGATTGCGGTATGGGAGCCGATGCAATAGAATGGCTCGGATACCTCGGGATCCCCAAACCCTTTGGGCCCTCCGCAAAGCTTGAGAAAACCCTAAACGCTAAACCCTAAACCCAAAACCGACCTCGGTCTGTTTCTCCAGAAAGGTGTACTTGCCCTGCGGCTTCGCAATGCTTTCGTCCAGGGCGCTGAACCTCATGTCCGGTCATGCATTCAAGAAGATGATTCAGGGTTTAGGGTTTAGTGTGCAGGGTTTAGGGTTTATAGGGTCAGGGTTCAGGGTTCACAGGGTTTATAGGGTCAGGGTTCAGGGTTCATAGGGTTTTAGTTTAGGTTTAGGGTTCATAGGGTTTCGGGTGTATCGGGTCAGGGTGCAGGGACTATAGGGTTTTGGGGCTTGTGGCTTCTGTTGGAGCATTCAGGATATGTCAGGAATGTCAGAATGTGTCAGAGTGTGTCAGGGTTAGAGTTTCAGAGGCTGCAGGCCGCTAGTGAGCAGGGATGAAGCTCTTGCGTCAAAGAATGCTGCCTGCACTATACATCGTATTTAAGACAGGGCGTTTGTCTTAACCCTACAGCCTTTCAAGTCAGACCAGGCGGCTCCTGTTCAATGGCGAACTGCCCGTCGGTCTTTTCCTGTCGAGGCTCGTAGGGAGTAGGGAGGGTTTAGGGCTGTAGGCCTTCAGAAAACCCGAAATCCAAGCCCTAGACCCTAAACCCTACACCCTAAACCCGAAATCCTAAACCCTAGACTGTAAGACCGAAAACCGAAACCCGAGACCCCAAACTCTAACCCTGTGGAGGTTTAGGGCTTCAGGTTTTCGCCCTTGGGAGTCTTGTTTGGGATCGCCACTTGAGACGGCGATGGTTTAGGGTTTTGGGTTTAGGGATTTAGGATTTAAGGTTTAGGGTTCAGGCTTTTAGGACGTAGGGTTTAGAGATTTGGGGTTTAGGGTTTCGGGTTTAGGGCTACAGGGCTGGGGGACGTAGAGCTTGCCAACTTTGAGAGGAACCCTAGGAGGTCAGACAGGGCATCCTGTTATTTTGCTCTTTTCAGGGGAGCCGTTTAGACGCGAATAACGGAGTTTGTTGATCCACCTGGGTGCCGCAAGCCATTGTGAGGCCTGCAGAGACCCCCACTTAGAGACTGCAAGGGCGGCGAGGGTTTAGGGTCCCAGGTTTGGGGTTCAGTGTGTTTTAATGGCCATGTCTCTTGGCACATGATGTGACACGCCCATCGAACTATTCCCTCGAAGCCCGACACCCTGAAGCCTAAATCCGACCGAGCGGCTCAACAACCCTGGGGCTCCCAGCCCCCTTAATCGGCTCCTTGTGTGGAATGCTACTCCATGGTCTGTGTAAAATAACGAGAGAACTAGCTCTAGGTACCCAACACATTGAAGCACAGACTCCTGGTGAACCTCAAACCCTAGCCCCAAGTGTAGCTCCTCTCTACAATTTGGCAAGTAGCTAGATGGACAACCAGCAACCATAGCAACACCCAAAACCCTAAACCCTAAAGAAAAAAACCCTAAACTCTGAACCCTAAACCCTAAACCCTAAATCCTAGACCCGGAAGGGAACCAAACCATACCTAGAAGACTCGAATGAGACTAAGGGTACCCTGCCCTAAATCCCAACCCTATACCCTAAACCATTTTTTGGGGTTTGTTACTTCGCAAGTGCAAGCTTGCACCACAAAAGCAACGGGATCCCAACGAGGAGTCTTCAAGTAAACCCCTAAACCCTAAACCCTAAACCCTAAACCCTAAACCCTAAACCCCCAACCCCTAAACCCTAAACCCTAAACCCTAAACCCTAAACCCATCCCTGTCCTCCCTGCTCCGCGGGGTGAGGAGGAAACTCCAGTTCGCCGAGCCCTCGCGTCCAATGTGGGTGGGGCGGGGGGAGGGTTAGGGCTTAGGGCTTCGGGCTTAGGGCTTAGGCTAGGGCTTAGGGCTTAGGGCTGAGGGCTGAGGGCTTAGGGCTTAGGGCTTAGGGCTTCGGGCTTCGGGCTTCGGCCTACGGGCATAGCGTTTAGGGTTTCGGGTTTAGGGCTAGGGTTTGGGGGGAGGGGCAGGGGGGGATATCTACCAATGACCGCTTCAAGTAGGCAGCTTGTAATTCTGCTAAGTTTGAATCTGATTCTAGCTGAACATGTTTGGGTTTAGGGTACCCCTGCGATGTCCAGAGACACCACCCTAAGCCCCGAAACCCCGACACCGCCAACCGCCCCACCCCCCCCGAAACCCCAAAACCCCTAAAACCTAAACCCCTAAACCCTAAACCTAAACCCCTAAACCCCAAAACCCCAACCCTAAACCCTAAACCCCAAAATCCCCCCACCCTCAAGACCCAATTCCTGCAACCCCAAAACCAATTGCAGCTCCCAACGCTCCGGAGAGACTCCTTCCCTAAACCCTAAACCCTAAACCCTAGACACGCTGCACCCTCGCATCGCTAAACAACCTAAGCGAGGATACCTTGGGATGTTCAGCCTTATACTAACCGTCCTTGATAGGGATTATAGTGATTATAGTACCCCCCTAATAATCCCCATTAAGGACTGTTAGTATGAGGGGGAGCATCCCAAAAAATACCGTCTGCTAATCCTTTCTAGCCCCCTGAAACTTTCTGAAGGCCCGGGGAGCCTTGATTGGTTCTTGCTCTGGTGAGCTTGGCGTCTTCTGATCCTTAGGGTGTGAAACTGTCGGCATCCGAGGCCATAAGTTTCAAGCCAAAGCCTAAAACCCGGGTTGGAAAGACCCTAGATACCCTAAACCCTTAAAACCCTTACACCCTCAAACCCATCAACCCTTAAACCCATACACCCTTACACCCACAAAACCTTACACCCAAAACCCGTTCTAGGACCTGAGCCGAATACCCCTCCCCCCCCCCCACCCCAGGCCCGAATTCAACCCCAATCGGCTCCTCCGACGAAGCCTTTTAGGTTTAGGGGTTACCACTATTCGCTTACGAACCTGCAAGAAACATTCTTCCGTACCCCGAATACGAAAAGCCCTGTCAACCTCCATGCTGAATGCTATGAACTTAGTTGCTGAGTTCATAAGACCCCCAAAAAGTGTACACTTTCAGTTCTATAAGGGGTTATGAAGTATAGTAACCCAAAAAGTGTAAAGTGCACTCACTCAGCAACTAAGTGAAGCCCCTCTGACCATAAATCCGAGCTCCGAGGGTTTAGGGTTTAGGGGTTTAGGGAGTCACTTGCTTTGGGTGTTCCAAGATGGACCATTTTACCCTAGACTTGCTGTAAAAACACCCTATCAGGGCTTGGTGCATGAGAGGTCGTAGGTGAGTGAATGAGAATAAGTGAGGCCATTGGAGCAGGCGTGCGAGTGGTGTGAGTGAAGTGCCTGGAGTGAGCAGGTGGGTGAGAGCAAGCAACGCAGAATTCCAGGGGAGGGTTTAGGGTTAGAGTTCAGGGTTCAGGGCTCTGAACCCTAAACCCTAAACCCTAAACCCTAAACCCTAAACCCTAAACCCTACGGCCTTTCGAGGCCTGACTGGACCCGGGGGCCGGGCCTTGGACCGTCGGATCTGCGTGATGACCGTCTGCCCAAGTCGATTCCAGCTTTCGTCGCTGACCTGGGATCTCCCACAACTGTTTAGGGTTTAGGGTTAAGGGTTTAGGGTTTAGGGTTCTTAGTAGGGAATGAGGGAATGAGGGCCCTACGTAATCCCTGCAAGGGGCCCTCATTGCCTCATTCCCTACTAAGAACAAGGGGGACAAAGTGCCTGACCCTACAGCCCCTTGAGTTAGGGCTTAGGCTTAGGGTGTTCCCCCTTTATGCTAACGGTCCTTAAGAGGGATTATAGTGCCCCGGATTTAGAGTCCCCATTTAGGACTATTCGTATGAGGGGAACATCCCAAGCTTAGGGTGTAGCCCCACACGCCCAGAAGCCCCTTAAAACTCTTTCTCTGTAGGTGGCTTAGACAACCCCGAAAGAAAAAACGTCGTTCTGGATGAACTTCTTGAAGGTTACAGTCGGAGCCCGACAGCCCTAAAGTACTGGGGGTTGGGGTTCCCCAAAATAGGGGTAATTTGTTGGGTCTTCAGGGGTTTGGGGTTTAGGGTTTGGGGTTTATCTACAGGGATGAACAGTAGTAAGGTGGACTGGGCTCTCGGAGAAACTTGCGTGTCATGACGCAACGGAACATGTTCCCGAATTTTTGGGCCCATGTCCATTTTGAGGAGGGTAGAGCAGCTGGTTTAGGGTTTAGGGTTTAGGGTTTGCGCATGCAGAGAGTAAGGTTCAGGGGTTTAGGTTTTGGGGCTTCGTGCTTCATAGGCTTTAGGGTTCAAAGGCTTCTTGAAATCGTCGGGTTTAGGGCTCGTTGACTCATAGTGTCTGGGGTGCCTCAACCCCAAACCCAAGCTCGTAAATCCTACAGTGCACAGGGTTCAAGGTAGTGACATTGAGGGTTGCCCTAAACCTTAAACCCTAAACCCCAAACCCTGAACCCCCGAAACAATAAACCCTAAACCCTGAACCCTGAAACAAACCGGGCTGGTTACTTATACAAGGGAACCTTAAAACCCAAAAAGGGGAACAGGGCCCTAAACCCTAAACCCTAAACCCCAAACCCCAAACCCTAAACCCACTGGGCCACCAAGACCCTAAAGGCCCCAGAACTCCTGGGCACCCCCACAACGAAGATCGCCCCATCCTTGCCATCCATGTGGTTTGAGGGCACACCCATTTAGGGTTTAGGGTTTAGGGCTAGGGATGAAGAACTGAAGCCGCATGGCGGGGGGGAGGGCGTTGTGGGTTTGCACCTATTTTTTGGGCTTTGGGTTGGATCTGGCTCAAGCCTCTCGTCGTGCCAGCGTTATCAGGGGCTTGGGGTGTAGGATTAGGGCTAGCCCTAAACCCTAAACCCTAAACCCTAAACCCTGAACCCTGAACCCTAAACCCTAAACCTCCTTCAGATCCTAAACTCCAAAAGAATCAGAAGGAATCATGGCCTCCACCATCATGGAGACAGTACGATTTGGCACGGCAGCCTCGAACAGTGGATGAGGTACTGGGATGTGAACAGGAATTAGGGTTTGGGGTTTAGGAGTTACTCGCCCGCTTTCACCAACGCCCGACCTGGAACTCACCTGAACCTTGAGAGGGGACGTAATCCAATTCGGGCTTACTGTCTTATTCTAGTGTTCTCAAGGAAGGGGGGTTCAAGGGGAGTATGTAACCTAAGGTTTCCTTATATCCCCCACTGCTCCCCAAGGCTCCCTGAGCTTCCCTAAGGTTCGCTAGGTATCTACGCCCCTTGAAACCCCCTCCCTTAAGAACCCTATAATCTTAGAGCTTTCAGTCAGAGGTGTGGGCGTCTCCCATGATTCGGCTGATCAACGTTAGGGAAGGTCCCCTAAACCCTTATGTAATCCATGAAGATGCCCTGGACCTCGGGTCCCGAACCCAGATATCGTTTTGCAGAACTCTCTAACGCCTTCGGCACGAAAGGAGTATCTGTGGCCTGTCGAGTCAGAAGCCCGAAAACCTACCCAAGCCGTAAGCCCCAAAGACAAAAAACCCCTGAACCCTGCCGATAAACCCCATCAAGCCTCTAAACCCTACAAATCCTATAGACCCTATAAATCCTAGGCCTCAATCCGCCAAACCCTATGAGCCCTAAAACCCGAACCCTGAACCTGACGTCAAGAAGGGGGCCGAGGGCTAAGACTAGGCTTAACCCTAAACCCTAAACCCTGAACTCTGAACCCTAAACCCTAAACCCTAAACCCTGAATCCTGAATCCTAAACCCTGAACCCTAAATATCAGGCTTGCTGTGACAGCGCAAGCCAGCGGACCTTGAGACCTTGTCTTTTCCAGCCAGGATGGACTATGAGGCCTTGCAATCCCCAAACTCAAACCCCTCAAATAAACGGGAGAATAAGCCCTAGACATTAAACCCTAAACCCTAAACCCCAAACCCCAAACCCCAAACCCCAAACCCTAAACCCTAAACCCTAAACCCTAAACCCTAAACCCTAAACCCTAAACGACATACGAGGTCCATCCTGGGAAGGCTTGAGGCTTTACGGCTCTGGGGAGTTTGGGCTGCACTGCTTGGGTGGCTAAGGGTAGGGCAGGGATCTGAAATAAGCCCAGGAACTCCAGGCTTCCGTACTACTAAAGGTTAGGGTTTAGGGTTTAGGGTTTAGGGTTAGGGTTTAGGGTTTAGGGTTTAGGGTTTAGGGTTTAGGGTTTAGGGTTTAGGGTTTAGGGTTTAGGGTTTAGGGTTTAGTGTTGAGGGTTTAGGGTTTAGGGTTTAGGGTTTAGGGTTTAGGGTTTAGGGTTTAGGGTTTAGGGTTTAGGGTTTAGGGTTTAGGGTTTAGGGTTTAGGGTTTAGGGTTTAGGGTTTAGGGTTGACATCCTAACAAAGCCACAGCGCTATGCTAGACTGGCCTCCCATTGATAAGCAGTATCCAGCTCAGAGGGGTCGCTGGCAAAGGAACGTCGGTCCTTGAGATACTTGTACCTGTGCGAGACGTGTGCTCAGGCATGCCAATAGAGAGGAAGGGCTTACGGTTTAGGGTTTAGGGTTTAGGGCAGTTTAGGGTTTAGGGAGGAAAGCCCGCAATAAAGGCAGGAAATAGCCACAGCAATCATCTTTGAGGTAGGAAAGATCTTAGATAGACAGACGCGCACTTCGCAGTACCTAGAGCAATCCCCATATGACCCCAACAGTGGTCAGTATACCCAACAATCAAGCACAAACACTGCGCCCTCCTGTTTTACAGGGTATATGAAGCAGGGTTTGTAGTGCTCGTACTGCGGACGCGAGGTCGTAGATCATACGAACCAGATTTCAATTGTACTAAGGACAGAAATCGAAAACCGAGAGCAGGTGTTGAGGACAGTCCTGTCAATCAGCTGGCGAGCTATCCCCAGCAGGACACTGCACCACATAAACACCCACCAATGTTCAAAAGGAGCCCTATAACATGCTCACCACTATCAGGAGTATAAACCCTGTTTCAAATAGGTTGTAAGGTGAACTGCAGTAGTGGTTTTCTACGTACCAAATACTTGGGGGGCGGGGGAGGGGGGGACCCTCAAGCGACTCCCCAGTGGCTTGGGGACGCTACAAACTGAACGGATACACGGAGGGGTACTCCCTATCTTGTCTAAATCCTGCGGCATCTACGTGAATGTACTGACCTGCTTCTGCAGTCATGCTCAGGCCGCGGCTGAAAGCTGATGACCGTGTTTTTGAGGCGAAGTCTCAGGTCATCTGTGTTGGCCTCTGCCCTACACCCCTAACCCCGGTTTAGGGTTTAGGGTTCAGGGTTTAGGGTTTAGGGTTTAGGGCTTTGGGACTTTTTGCATAGGGTTTCCGGTTAGGATTCAGGATTTCCTAGAAAGCTAGGAACATAAGAAGCCCTTTCTGCGCAATGGGGTTGAAACGAAGGAACTGAGCTCAGAGGAACAATCAAAGTCGGATACCACACGACTGGGGATTCCTGGAAAACCGCCTCCCCCCACCCCGAAAATCGACGGCAACTCTGATGAACCTCTCAACCCTCAACCCGACACGCCGCACCTAAAAAAGCTGCGTGCTGTCCCACAGGAAACGTGCTTAAGTGTGCATCGCCTAGGGGGCCGAAGGGTCTAGAGTCTGGGGCACAGGATAAGTTGTTGCAGGTTGTTGTGTGTACGTAGGCAACGCTGACGTGGTACTTGCTGGATATATCGGTCCAGGTTTCGGGATTTGGGGTTCACAGGCTGAGTTCTTGTCTCATGAATCTGACCCGGCAGGTCCTGAAACGGGATGCTGGGTGATGTGCGTCCATATGCCATATGTGTGTGAGAGAAGCGCTGGATGCTGAATCGTGTGGTCGAGGGTGAAAACAAGCAGAACCACCCTGGCATACCATGACAGGCAATGCAAGCCGAACACGGACTCTCGTTGCAGGCACAAAGTGAATCTCCTAAACCCTAAACCCTAAACCCTAAACCCTAAACCCTAAACCCTAAACCCTAAACTGCGGGAGCGTGTTAGCCGGGGCAAGCAAGCGTGACAGTGAAGATCATGTCCCAGCAGCACCAGCTGCCAATCAGTAGCCGGTGTGAACTAGTATCTATACTCCCCTTGGAACCTTTAAAAACATGTTGTTCTTAAAGGTCCTCTTGGGGTTTTTATATGAACAAAAAACAATTCCCAAAGGTGATAATCGGTATTCCACATCGGCAGCCACGCGTAGTGTGCATCTCAGGGTAGCTTATCAACCCAACCCCTTAATTAAGGAAGATACCTTAAATTATAATAGGAACCCTAGTATGATTTAAGGTATATTCCTTAATTTAGGGGTTTTGGAGTCTCTGGGAACATCGAGTTGCGCCACGACCCTCCCACTGTCGTGATGCGATCCCCGCACGTGCCAGGCCGCCATCTTCCCGACTACGAGTGCCGGTACCAGTTCCCAGAAACCGCGTGGCAGAGGTTTGAGGGAACTGGTACAGACACAAGCTGTCTGGGAATGGTGGCCTGGCACATGTCCCGGTATCGGAAGACACTTGCAATCAGTCCTTACCTGGATGTCCACGTACGTCCGCGGCGTGATTCGCCACGACTCCCGGAATGCTACGGCTGAATCCAGAATTCTGCAGAGCGTAATCTCATCGGTCCTAGTCCCCTAAACACCCAACGAGGCCCGGAGAAGCACATGCTTGTTCAACACATATGGCCTGGCCTGGCACGTCATCGAATTAGCAGCAGCATCAAGTCTACCGTTTCAGGTGCGGTGTTTCTCCACTGGCTGAACCTCCCAACCCTAAGCCTCAAATCCCTGCAACCTTAAACCCAGCTAGGGTTCTTAACGGTAAAAAACCCTGCCTAAACCCAAAACCCTAAACCCTAAACCCTAAGCCCTAAACCCTAAGCCCAACGAACCTTGGCCATCCTGCTGGTAATTGGCGGACAATCTGCTGTGTCGATCCAGATGGGTGTGCGTGACATCCATCTCGGATACCTGCAATATAGGGGTCGGAATTATTACTAATACTATTCCCTTATGGTCCCTTTGCAATTATGCTATAATGACCCCCCCAAAAAACCTATTCTAATTATTCAGGCGCCTATAGTAGGGCCTTTCGGGGGTCAACGAATTGCCCTGGCGTGAGGCGAAGCAAAACATGTAGCTGAGTCACTAGTAGGTACAGCAGCAGCAGCAGCAGCAGCAGCAGCAGCAGCAGCAGCAGCAGCAGCAGCAGCAGCAGCAGCAGCAGCAGCAGCAGCAGCAGCACGAACAGCACGTTGTCAGCTCCCTACAGTGGGCCCTTGTCGAGAGTATTCCAGCGACTCTCCAATAGAGTGGCTGTCCCAGAAAAACTTCGCTCAGGGTCACACAGGGTTTAGTACTACTATGTGGCCCCTTATGTCAACTACTTGGAGGTTCATGGTACTTATTAACCAATTATATCTGTACTTATAACCCACTCATAAGCTCCTTAAGTGCCCGAATATGGTTATAAGTACAGTCATAAGTACAGTTGTAATTGGTTAATAAGTACCATGAACCTCCAAGTAGGCAGCTTGGAACCCGAATTTTAAGGGCGTATGCACGCAGCTTATCGGTCGACAACATGGGGCCAAGTGGAGGGAGAGCCTAAACCCTAAACCCTAAACCCTAAACTCTAAACCCTAAACCCTAAACCCTATACCCGTAGCATCCATGCGAGCGGGGGCCCAACAAGCGCTAAAGCCCCTGGTTGTTCATAGGCCCTGCCCCTGCGCCCTACAAGTGACTGAACACAGCTTGACAATACCGAGATTTAAGAAGCTCTGTGCAAAGAAACATGGGTCAGGATGCATCGCAGAGGTATTCTAACGATACTTCCTGCATGTCCTCCCTAGAACGGTGTCGAAACGATCGCTCTCAGGCGACATGTTCTAGGGCACGACCCTGCTTTCGCGATCCGGAAACCCCGCCCAAACCCCAAACCGGCGGAGCCCAGCGCGACATCCTCAAGCCCTTTAAGCAGTATCCGAATCCAAAACGATTCATGTGTTTTTTTCTTTAACTTACTGTTTCATATGTTTCTTAATCGGAGTGATGAGGGAGGCTCGGTGATGGAGGGCGTTGGGTGGTGGCAAGGCGCCAGACGGAGGAAAAACTTCCCCTCAAGAGCTGAACACGCTGACTTCCCGGCAGATCCCCAACCCCAAGCCCTAAACCCCAAACCCGAAACCCCAAACCCCAAACCCTAAACCCTAAACCCTAAACCCTACTCCCAACCTGCCGGGGTCCGTCTGCAGGTGAAGCAAACCGTAGTCTGAGCAGTCGAGCTCCCAACTTCCGAGCCTCGGCGTGCAACTTGCGGGGAGAAGGGGTTTAGGGTTTAGGGTTTAGGTTTAGGGTTTAGGGCTTAGGGTTTCGGGTTTCGGGTTTAGAGTTTAGTTTCGTAACCCTTCAAACCCCCCAAAGCCACTAAGGTTGTAAGCAGTGTAAACTCAGAAGTGGCTGGTTGCAACCTGATTTGGGGGTGCTTCTAAGATCCTAACCCCACTCACGTACATCTACCACCTGAACCTTATGGCGATGCTGGGAGGATCATGGTACTTATTAACCAGTTGTAACTGTACTCATAACCATATTTGTGCACTTAAGGGGCTTATAAGTGGGTCATAAGTACAGTTAGAACTGGTTCACCCCTAAACCCTAAACCCTAAACCCTAAACCCTAAACCCTAAACCCTAAACCCTAAACCCTAAACCCTAAACCCTAAACCCTAAACCCTAAACCCTAAACCCTAAACCCTAAACCCTAAACCGTCAACTAAGTACAGTTACAAGTGGTTAATAAGTACCATGAACCTCCAAGTAGGGTCTCAGGGCACGGAGCTCAAGGGCCTGAGTGATTGCTTAGGGTTTAGGGTTTAGGGTTTAGGGTTTAGGGTTTA
Source organism: Symbiodinium natans (assembly GCA_905221605.1). Taxonomy (NCBI): domain Eukaryota; class Dinophyceae; order Suessiales; family Symbiodiniaceae; genus Symbiodinium; species Symbiodinium natans. The sequence continues at coordinate 759,611 of CAJNDS010000735.1, read as the reverse complement.
GGGTTTAGGGTTTATTTAGGGTTTAGGGTTTAGGGTTTAGGGTTTAGGGTTGCGGTGTTCCTTTGTGAGATACCGTTGCCCTCTTACCAGTCATTTGGACTCTTGTTCGGGTGTCTGAATTTCCGCAAGGGAAAACAGGTTCTCTAGTCAGCATGCACATATATACATGTATATATAGCCTATGAAAAAAAAGTCCTGCTGACTTTCTTGGGTGTGGGGGTGGGGGTGGGGTGGACGGGCGGGGGGGGGGGGGGGGAACTTAATGTATTGTGAGTTGTTTTTATTTATTCTTTGTTTATGGGGGGGGGGGTCGCGTTCCAAGGTTTGTGTACGTAGTTGCATGATAAATCTTAAACATGGCCTATATACTGACAAGGTACCTGATTCATCCTGATTTGATTACAATAACCACATGCAGCAATTCTGCCCTTTGCTGGTCGTACCTGTCCTGACATCTGCTGATGGATTGACAGTATGTCCGAGGTGGACTCTGAACATCGGCACATGTTGCACCAAACAAAGCAACCGTAAACCTTAAACCAGGTTGCGGTGATGCCCGCGACCGCAGAGGTTTTGCAGAGGCATAGTGAAGCACATATTGTGGAAATGTGCAAATTCCTCGAGTCTTTGAGGGTTGGCCATTTTAGGGGTTGCGTGGGCACTGCTGGAATGTATCGTTTTTGCCATGACTTCTAGCTTTGAGGTGCCTAAAACCATGGCAGGAGTGGGGAATTCAGGAGACACAGAAGGAAGTGCTCAAAACGAAAACTTTGTTTTCAGGGCGTCAGGCAGGCAAACTTTTCTTCAGACCCTGGCGTTTGCTTGCTTTGCCAAGGCTCCTCCCAGAGCTTTCCAAATGTCGGGACCATTGTTCTGGCGCCACTCAAAGCTCAGGACATAATCGAAGATTCTGGGGTTTACCTCTCTATCGGCATTCTTTGAATGCAGCGACGTAGGCAATTACCTCTTCAAGTATCTCCAGCAAACATCAAGACATTGGGTCCCTGTGCTTCTACTTTCGCCTGTTTTGGGCTTTGGCACGGACGCAGTGAACTGCATTTTCGAGTGGTTCACTGCCTGAAATCTGAATTTTCTCGGCTCAGCAGCGCTTTTCCAAGCCTTGCAGCCATCAGCATGCAGGATGGTTGTTTTCTGAGCAGCTGTTGGCGTTCGCTTCCGCTTCTTCATGGACACAGTGGTGCACTCCATGGCTTTGTCCAAGAGGTCCAAGAGACCACTGCATTCGACTCTGACAACAGGCCATGGACAAGGACACGGCAAGCCATGCCAGAATGAACATGGCTCGGTAAGCAAGGGAAGGGGTGCTTTGAGGAGATGCTGCGAGGAGAAGAGCATTGTGTAGTGCAGGGCGGGGAATGGACGGAACCAACCCCTCCCCCCCCCCCACCCACCTCAGCACACCCTAAAACCCTGAAAACCCGACAAACCCTTGCGGTCACCCGTGACGCCGCTAGCTTAAACCAACACTCAAAGGAATCGTAGGGTAGTTACATGGTCCCTTAAAAAGGGGACCCCTTATATACCCCGTATAACCCAGGGGCCCGTACGTCAGAACCCTTTAAGACTACATTAAGGGCCCATGTAACTACCCCAAGAGAGAACCATTGCAACCTACAGGCCGACGGTATGCTTTCAAGGCTTGCGTCTTCAAAAGTAAGACTGAAGAGCCTGCTGTTCTTGTTTCTAAGACGAACTCAACGTACCCCAAACCCATACCCCTTAACCCACAAAAGGATAATACAAGGAAGTATTTGTATTCTCCCATACCCCTGAATTTCTCTTAAGGGCATGCCCAAGAGCTATGTTGATTTTTTCTTAGATTGCTGAAGTTTCACTCACCTTGGGTCCTTACACCTAAGCCCTGCACCCTAAACCCACTTAACATAGGGGCCTTGAAAACTAGAATAGGTCTCTCTTTTTTTTTTGGGGGGGGGGGGGGGGGTGTGGTAAGAAATGGTATATCTATAAAGGGACCACAAAGGACTACTAGTAGTAACTATTCCGACCCCTTGAGCCCTAGACCCTAGTTCAGGGTTTAGGGTTTAGGGTTTAGGGTTTAGGGTTTAGGGATGAACTCCCCCCCAAAAAACCGCAGCAGCCTTCGGAATAGAATTCCCTTTGGGCCTTCGGGAAAAACGCACGCGCATGCACAGGTGTAAGGATGCAGGATACCCTAAACCCTAACCCCGAAACCCAAAACCCGAAACCCTAAACCCAAGCCCTAAGCCCTAAACCCTAAACCCTAAGCCCTAAGCCCAAAGCCCAAAGCGCCGAACCTGAAAGACACAAAATGACTGGCGAGCCGCCTCTCCAAGGAGCCACGCACACAAACCATTTCGCCAGGCCTGGTTAGGTTTAGGGTTTAGGGTTTAGGGTTTTAGGGTCTAGGGTTGAGGGTTGAAGGTTGAGGGTTGAGGGTTAAGGGTTGCAGGTCTAGGGTTTAGGGTTTAGGGCTTAGGGGTTAGGGCGGTTAGGGCTTAGGGTGGAGGTCTTGAGTTTGCTTGTTTGGTTGAACCACCCTCTGCATGCACGAGGCGCATTGTAGATCTTCTTGTGTGTGGGCCCTATACCAGACCCGGGAGTAACCTAGGAATAAAAAGGGTACCCTTTTTGGTTTTAAGGGGATTATAAGGGAACCCCGGCCCTAAGAGAAGGGAAAAAGGGCCTACTCCCGGTCCTAGTATACACATGTAGGGGCCTCAGGAGGAGGAAGTCTTGCAGGCAACCGTTTGAGAAAGAGCTACCCTGGTTTAAGGGTTTAGCCTAAACCCTAAACCCTAAACCCCAAACCCTAAACCCTAAACCCTGGACCCTAAGCAGCTATGCAGCCAAGATCCCCATTTTTACCAAGCGCCCACTGCACAAGGCGCAAAGCCACCGAGAATATGTTCCGAAGAAGAAATTTTCATGTCGACCTACATAAACCCTATAGCAATCCCCTGAAAACCCATAGGCGGCGAACCCATACAGCAACCCCTGACACCCCCTGAAAAATCAACTGAGGGGCCTCCAAGAATTCGTGTTTGTTTAGGGTTTTTGGGCATGGCGAGATATAAGTTCTTAGCTAGGTGTATCCGGCACTTCTTTGTAGCCCAGAAGCCGGATTATCATAAGGGCACCCTTTTTGGGGAGTTGGTTACTTTATAAGGGAACCTTGAACCAAAAAAAGAACGAAAGGGTACCACTGGGCTGCCAAGTAGTTGGGCCTGTTCCCGGCAGCTGGGGAATGAAGAGGGGACCCTGATTGTTTTAGGGTTGGTATAGGAACCCTATACCCTAAACCCTAATCCCTAAACCCAAAGCCCGTTTTGCTTTGTTGGTTGTCTACTGGGTGGCCCACTTTGTGTCGCAGTGGCGAAGTTCGAAGACAATCCCGATGCGCGGCATGATGACCTTAGCCCAGCTTCGATATCCCCATATCTGCATTGCCTGTCCGGCGTTCGGACTCAGATGGAAATCCTTGTGGTCTACGCAGGACGAGACTATCTTCAACAAGAAGGGTTTAGGGTTTAGGTTGTAGGGTTTAGGGTTTGACCCAAATTCCCGAAGCAGCAACCCCCCAAGAGAGCAACCCTTCGCAGTCCCCAGTCGGCCCAGAAGAAGCTCGGAACACCTTCTCTGCCCTAGATAGCCCTGCTTCCGGTAAACCCTTAGGGTTTAGGGTTTAGGGTTTAGGGTTTAGGGTTTAGGGTTTAGGGTTTAGGGTTTAGGGTTTAGGGCACATCCTAAGCCCCAGGAAGACCTCAGAGCCCCAAACCTTGTATATGCACACACACACACACATTGAGTACACGCAACGCGAATTCCCTAAACCCTAAACCCTAAACCCTAAACCCTTGAAACCACATTGAACTCAGGCTAAGGGGATGCAAGAGGGCATCCATAAAGCCTGCCAACCTCCGCTGGAAAGGCCGGTCATTCAAGCTGACATGTGTTTAGAGATACTTCCACAATCACCTCCCTGGTCGGGGACCTACCGCTCTTCTTGATTCATGTGGTCAAGTAGTATACTTCTAGAGCTGCGCTGCACTACCTGCGTAGATTCAGGAACTCTTTCTGACATTCTGCCTGCTCCGAAAACAATCCTTGAAAGAAACGTTTCAGACTTTAACAGCCCGCCCCACAGACCATCTTGAAGGTCTAGGGCCTTTATCCCCCTATATATACCCTTCAAGGGATTTGTGTAGGGTACCCTGTATCCCCCTATATATACCCTGTATGTAATTAAAGAGAGCTTGGGTGTACTTGGGAGTTGTGGCCTGCGGGGGTTTCGGGTTTGGGGCATTTTTGGGCTTTGGGGTTATGGCTTCGGTGCTGAATACCCTAGCCAAAAAAGGGGCTAACCTTTTATATATAGTAGGATTCTATATAACCAAAAAGGTTAAAGGTTAAACCTACCCAGTCCCTAAGACAGGGTCTATATTTCAGGGTTTCGGTTTTCGGGTGAGTACGAGGCCAAAGCCGCGGCTGCAAGGGCACTCGCCAGGAATGTCTGTCGGAATCTTGTGTCGGAAAGTGCGGACTAGGCCGTGTTCTCTACCATGTGATGCGGTAACTCTCAGGACACCAGGAACCGGCGACAAAGCCACAAATCTCCCTCAAGCCCCCGCCTCACCTGAAGAAAGTAGCCCTAAACCCTATATAAACGCTAAGCCCTAAACCCTGAACCCTAAGCCCTAAACCTTTCTCCCCCCACCTTCAATTCAAGAGGTCACGCCCTAAGCCCATGTGATCACCTGTGTACTGCAGGGACATGGTCTTTTGCCGACTTGCGTACGGCTGCGGGGCTGCGGGCTTTCGGGAACGCAGGGGGCTTACTTGGAGGTCCATGGGAAGTTGCAAGTCGGGTTATGGTTCTGGCAAGTAGACATATAAACACCCTGCACCCTAAACCCTAAACCCTAAACCCCAAACCCTAAACCCTAAACCCTGGACCCTCTTTAGGGTGCTTAAAACCTTACCTAGAAGCACCGTAGGTTTTGCAGGTCGTTGGCCTGAGTGTGGCAGATGTTGATTTGGGGCGAAAGCAGCGCAAGTGCTGTGGAGGAGGTGTTGGGTCTGGACCCTAAACCCTAAACCGCAAGGGTTTACAGGGTGCCAGAGACATGGCGGACACTGGAGCCCAAAAAGCTGGGCTGGCTGGGTAGGTTAGGCTGTATCCGGGTTTAAGGTTTAGGGTTTGGGGTTTGGGGTTTGGGGTTTAGATCTACTCATCATGAAGGTAGAGATCACGGTTTAGCAAGGTTATATACGCTACTTCTTTGTTGTCCAGGAACCTGGGGGAATTAAAGGTTAACCCTTGGGATGTTATTGGGATTAGAACACCCAAAAAAGTTAAACGGTTACCTACTCTACTACTAAGACTTTGGGTTACTTGACGCACTGTCAGTTCATCCTTATCAGTGAGCACGACTTGGCCACTAAGGCGCATGGGAGACACCGGCTTCATCAATTGCTGCTGCTTTCATGAAGGTTTAGGGTTTAGGGTTTGGGGTTCAGGGTTTAGGGTATAGGATGAAAGGTGGCAATGAATGGGCGAGACGAGGCCCTGTTTAAAACCCTGGTATTTAGTAGGGGAACCCATGGTTTGAGAACCCATGGTTTGCGGCCGGAGCTGGCCCTTCTTGGCAAGCACCTTTGTGGCCAATTGTACCCTAAAAAGGGTATACTTGGTCCATAGTGATAAGGGTTTAGGGTTTAGGGTTTAGGGTTTCGGGTTTCGGGTTTAGGGTTTTGGTCCGTATCCCTTGATAGGGACATAACTCACCATGTGAGGTAAACCCTAAGCACCCTAAACCCTCAACACCCAAAACTTGCCCTACACCCTAAACGCCCTAAACGCCCTAAAGACCCTAAACACCCTAAACCCTAAACACCCTAAACACCTTAAACACCCTAAAGACCCTAAAGACCCTAAACGCCCTAAACGCCCTAAACGCCCTAAACGCCCCAACCCTCAGGAGCTTTCTTTGTTCTTCGGCGACGCATCTCCTTCCCCTTCATCAGGGCGGAAGATATAATTGGCGTGGAGGTCTGAGTCCGCCTTTTTTCACGGGTTTAGGGTTTAGGGTTTAGGGTTTGGGGTTCAGGGTTCAGGGTCTAGGGAGGGCATTTAGGCAGGATGCTTGTCCCCTTTGCAGGTAGGTATGTTCATACAGGTAAGACCCTTATAATATAATCTAGGGTTTAGGGTTTAGGGTTTAGGGCTTAGGGTTTAGGGTTTAGGGCTTAGGGTTTAGGGTTTACCCATAACATTCAAGGGTCACAGTGGGCCATCCCTGCCAGGCTTGTTTCATAGAGAACGCTGCTCGGAGAACAGTGGCAGCAACGTAGCAGGGTAATGGAGATCGACCATATACTTGACTGCACTCAGGAGGGTAGCTACGAATTAAACTTTCAGCTTCCTTACTAAGAAACCCAATAAACCCAACAAGGCTAAGGATCTGAAGTTACGGTAAAGTACCACAAAGTATAGGTCGAGAAATAACAGGTCCGCGGGGTAAAAATAACAGGTCCGTGGGGTAAAACATGACGAGCAGCAGGACTGAAGCAACTGGAACAACAGCAGGAAGACATGGGAAGCCGCCATAGAAACAACATTGGAAATGACTAGGGAAGTCACCGGAACCTACATAGGACACAAGAGAAGCGCAGGACATCAAAGTTCCCTGAATGCAGGTTTGCCTGGTGACTATAACTGCATCTCTCTGAGCTGGCTTGCAAAGCACCCTTTGATGAGTATATCAGCGGTTATGGCGTTAGATACCCCTGCGCGTGAAACTCCAGGCAAGCCAACTCCAAACCCAGCGCCCTCAAGTTTCAACCTCAAACCCCTAACAAACTCCATAAGCTCCATAGGGTTTAGGGTTTAGGGTTTAGGGTTTAGGGTTTAGGGCATAGACCATGTACCCCGCAGCATATAATCCCTAAAACCAAAAAGCCCTCAAAAGCCCTAAGAGCCCTGGGCAGAAGCCCCCCTGACCCCCGCAGCCTCGGAGAAGCGCGAAGGAACCCAGACCTCACCGACAAAAAGCAACTACTCCAGGTAAACCACCCAAAAAACCCCAAACCCTGAATCCTAAACTCTAAACCCTAAACCTTCGTACAAGAACTGGCCCTCAGCCACCTTGCCTTTCGGGGCCAGGTGTGGCGTTTAGGGCTTTGGGTGAGCCGCAGTATTCAGGGGTGTCGGCTAGACCCAGGAGTAACCTCTAGGAAGGATAAAGGGCGCCCTTTTTGGTTTTAAGGGGGTTATGAGGGAAACCACACCCAGAAAAAAAGGGAATAAGGGCCCACTCTGGGTCCTAGTGTCAGTGCTTCAGGGTCTTAAGGTTTTGGGTTTAGAGTTTACGGTTTAGGGTTTTAGGGTTTAGAGTAGAGGGTTTCGGGTGAATGGGGCATTCGGAAAGTTTCGGGGCTTCCGGGTTGAAGTGTTGAATTCAGAAAACGCTTTGAAACTCGTACCAAAACCCCGAACTCCCACATCTAAACATGCCAGACCACCTCTACACCCCAACCACTTCTCCGCACCGCACAGCCCCCCTAAGGGTTTAGTCATATATGTATATATGCATATACATATATATATACATATATGTTTTAATTTGTTTATACGTGTTGTATACATAAGTATGTGTATAGTATATAGTATATCATACATCATATACCACATATCACAGATCATATCATATATATATATATATACTGTATGGGCATACGTGTATATAATATATAATATATAGTAGTAGCTTAGAGGGTCCCAGTTGTACAACATGCAAGTACATCGACACTCTGGGCTAAACCCGAAGCCCTTACACCCCGAAATGCCAATTAGCGGCACATGGCCCGTTTAAACCCAAGGCCCAAAACCTAAAACCCAAAACCCTGAACCCTAACCCTAACCCTGAACCCTGAAGCCTAAACCCTGAACCCTGAACCCCAAACCCAAAACCCTAAACCCTTACTCCGAGGGCGAGGCAAACAAGGGGAGCTTGCTTTTCGGCAAGGCCTCTGGGGTCGGCTGCATGCAAACCCAGGAACTATATCATCATACGGGCAGGGTTTAGGGGGTAGGGGCTACGTAGGGTTTAGGGTTTAGGGTTTAGGGTTTAGGGTTTAGGGTTTAGGGTTTAGGGTGTAGGGTTTACTGTTTGTAAGGGCACCTTGAACCAAAACAAAAGGGAAAAGGGCACAGCGGCACGAACTGGGCTGCCCAGGCTGTCAGTTCAGCGGATGCAGGGTTTTAGGGGTTTGTGTAGGGCAGGGTTTAAGGGGTTTCGTTCTAGGTCTTAGAGGGTTGCTAGGGCTGTAGCTTTAGGGGGCTAAGAGGGTTGAGGGGTTTCAGAACTTTGGGGGTTTCAGGGTTGAGGGGATTAGGGGCTTAAGGGTTCAAGGGCACGCTGAAGACGTTGCTGAACTATCAAGGTGGACTGATCCAACTCGAGGCACACCAGAAATAATCCCTGAAGTCCCCCCAGCAAACTGCAGGAGCACCAAAAGGCAACCCTGAAACAGTATGGAGGTTTCCGAAATTAGGTATACCGTACTGGGGTCCTTATGATAAGGGAATCCTACTATTTGGGGTCTGTTTTAGGGGGTGCCCTATTTGCGTATACAACTCTCTGCAGGCTCTCAGATCTACAACAAAAACACTAAAGCCCTCAACCAAACCCTGCAGGAAAAACCCTGAACCCGAAAACCCTGAACCCTAAACCCGGAACCCTAAACCCTCCCTACGGCCCGTCAGCCTAAACCCTAAACCCCAAACCCCAAACCCCAAACTCTAAACCCTAAACCCTAAACCCTAAACCCCAGGCTCTAGAGGAACATCCCGACATCTTCTCACGCTCTTTGCCTCCTGTAGGTCCTGAAGCTCGCAGACGACCTGGCACTTCGCACGACGGTGAGTTGGGGGTTTTCGAAAAAAGGGTACGTTTGGGTTTAGGGTTTAGGGTTTAGGGTTTAGGGTTTAGGGTTTAGGGTTTAGGGTTTAGGGTTTAGGGTTTAGGGTTTAGGGTTTAGGGTTTAGGGTTTAGGGTTTAGGGTTTAGGGTTTCGGGTTTCGGGTTTCGGGTTTCGGGTTTCGGGTTTAGGGTTTAGGGTTTAGGGTTTAGGGTTTAAGGTTTGGGGTTTGGGGTTTGGGGTTTGGAGTGTAGGGTTTCTGGCAACGGGTTTATAGTCCAGGGTCTAGGGTTGTAGAGGATTCCCGTGCTAAGGATAAGACTATTTCGGGGTATATTGGGGGGCAGCCTAGGCTTAGGAATTTGGCCTTAAGGCTAGCCTGAGGCCTTAAAACGGGCTATTGAAATCACAACTCTAATGGACAGTGTACATTTTGTTTGATGCCTTGGGCTTGCTGACCCGAAGTAGCCGGACGACATCGAGCGACATCAATAGCAAAACATCGCCCTGCAAAGCCCTGTGCACTGGAGTCTGTACAGTCAACTCCAAAAAGTCGGAACATCCTTGTCCCCATACCAAAGGCATCCTAAAGGGAATCCCAGCTCCAATCATCCGTGAACCCTAAACCCTAAACCCTAAACCCTAATCAGTAAACCATATTCCTCTGGAGTCTGCGGTTATGGAAAGAAGCTGAGATTCTTGGCCAAGGAAATCTTATTGACGTGGGGTGCCCCCCCGTGCATAGTTGCTGTCGACCCCCCGTACATGGTCAGTTCTCGAGGTTGTCGACCCTGTTGCTGTACACTAAACCCTAAACCCTAAACCATAAATCCTAAATCCTAAACCCTAAACCCTAAACCCTAAGGTGCAGGAAGCAACCCATGGATCCTGCTCGAAACCTGTCCGCCAAGTGTCCCTTTATGGGGGAATTTCGAGTGTCACGGCTTGGAAGCCCTGCACCAAACACAAACCATTTGGGGGTTTACAAATATAGGGGACCCCAAGAATATGGACCCCCAATTAGTAGGATCCCCGTATGAATAAGGACCCCAATAAGGTACCCCCCCCCCCCCAGTATCGTAAACCCCATGTGAAAAATCAAAGTCGCCCACAGATATGGGGGCTTCGCAAACCCTAAACCTTAAACCCTAAACCCTAAACCCTAAACCCTAAATATCAGATCGGAGTGGAAGTTTAAGGTCCATGACACGGACCTTGCCCATGGTGTGGACCATCACAAGCTGGCGGAACGCATTGCAATCCTGGCTCACGTGACAGACATAGGCCTAAACCCTAAATCCCTAATCCCTAAACCCCCTAAACCCTAAACTCTAAACCTTAGAAAGCCCTTGAAGACGTGGCTGGCTCTGTAAACTGAAAACCCTCTGCAAAATGTTTCTCCCCCGTTCACATTCTAGTCGTTCACAGCGGGCCTTGTTGCACCGTGCACACTGTGTTCATCCAGATGCGACTAGCAAGCTGCAATGCTACAAGTAAAAAAGGGCAAAGTAAGTATTGGGTCCACCTCCCAGATATAAGCTACGGGAGGTAGGTTACTCTGGTAAAAACTGCTCGCCACAAATGACATCCCCACGTCGGCCTTCTCGCTGGATGGGTCCATGTGCTGCATGCCACGGGCCTGTGAAATGCTAAAGTTGCTGGAACCCTAAACCCCAAACCCCAAACCCTAAACCCCAAACCCTATTGGGGCCTTTAGGAGTTTGGGGGTTAGAGGGGTTGAGGGGCTAAAGATTTGTCAATCACAAGCCCAGACCCCCTAACCTGGAGCAACCTAGACACCTTAGAGCAGGGAACATCCCTTCGTGTGAGTCTATCCCTGCATTCCTGGGTGGTGAAGAGTTCTCTAGTCCCCTCCTTCGACTGCTTTGCCTAAAGGATACGTTTTAGAGTTTAGGGTTGAGGGGTTTTGCGTTTGAGCGCCGTGAGCCGGTGTCTAAGCAGGGAGCGCTGGAGAATCCCCTCTGCAATCTTCGGCCGTTGAAGTGACACTTCTAACAGGCTCCGCCTGAGTGAAACAATTCGCCTTGGGGCGTTTGCAGTTGCACACTGCCCAGAAGTTGAAGCTCAACTGAGAAAGATGGGCGGGGGTAGAGAATCGACAGCTGACATGAAACGCTGGATCCATCAAGAACTCTACCAGACTCTACCACGAGCCCATGGCCCGACACAAAGGCCTACAAAACCACTAATTGCTTAAGAACCCCAAAAAATAAAAAGAATATTTTGTATTCTTCCTTAGTAAAGGCAATATAGGGATTCTTTGATTTGTTTGTTTATGTTTTTAAATTCTTTTGGGGTTCTTAAGCAAACAGTACCAAAAAGAGGCGGCGAACCTGCCAAAAGTCGACCGTCTTCTGGAGCAGGATCGAGTGGCAAGCAATGCAAATGAAGTTCATGCCTGCAATGAATTTCCGGATGAGCAAAGGCTTGGAACTGATATGTATATGTATATAGCAGAATATCATAAACACATAAAAAACATATATATATATATGTATATACACACATGTAAATAGTTTGTTTGTGTGTGTGTGTGTTATCCCAAGGGCCTACCTAGTTGAATGCCCGTCGGGAGGCTGGGGATTCGAGATGGCAGCGTCGAGTGCAGTGTATATGAAGTTAGAGACATGCAGGCTTTCTTACCCTAAACCCTAAACCCTAAACCCTAAACCCTAAACCGCCCAACGCACACACACCACCACCACCACCACGTCCCTCTCGCCTGAGATAAAATCCCACATGGCACGGCCGCCGCCAGTCCTGAACAGAGACGAAATTATCATAAAAGCCTTCTGGGTGTGGGAGGCATCGCATCGTCTTGTCAACCACCGAACTACTCCTCATCCGAAGGCCTCCTTTCCGACACTGCAGCCCTTACCCTAAACCAGAGAGCCTAAGCCCTGTCAGGCTTCGGCTTCTTGTGTACAGTTCCCCGAGCCCTCTACACCCTTGAGGACCTTCCCTTCCCGCCCTCCCAGAGAGAAAGGGCTGGAGATACGAATTTGAGGAGAAACCCGAAACCCGAAACCCTAAACCCTCAACCCTACGTAAACCCTAAACCGCAGCTCTCGGACACCCCCTGAGCATGGAGCTTCGGCTCGCTTGCCAAAGAGTCAATGTAGCCCACCTGGGTCTCGCAGGATTGGGGGGGCTGGAGGTCCCGGCAGAGGGACCCCAGAGTCATATCAGGGTTTAGGGTTTAGGGTTTAGGGTTTAAGGGTTTAGGGTTTATATGATCATAAGGGACCCTAGGACCCCCAAATAGTAGGATCCCCTGTTTAAGAAGGACCCCAAACAAAATACCCCTATTTCCATAAAAACCCCCATATTCCGGGCGCAAGAAGTGAAGAGCAGAGGCACCTTCGCAGTCCCACAGCCACAAGACAGAAGCTTGCGGTTTTTTCACAATTCCAGCTCCGTTGTGGCCTTCTTGGGTCTTCTTTCTGACGGAATACCGAACTCTCTCCAAATGGGGATTTCCGATAGTAGGGGGGTGCCTTATTTGGGTTCCTTCTTGTAAGGGAATCCTACTATTTGGGGGACTGTTTTCGGGGCCCTAAACCCTAAACCCTAAACCCTAAACCCTAAACCCTAAACCCTAAACCCGAAACCCTAAACACTAAACCCTAAACCCTAAGGGGGTTCCCCAGTTTCGTAAACCTCCAAATGGGCGTGGTTGGCAGCTGCAGCCCGCAAGCCTGAGCCCCTACCCTGCTGGGGACTAAAAAGGGGGTTTAGGGTTTAGGGTTTAGGGTTTAGGGTATAGGGTTTAGGGTTTAAGGTTTAGGGTACCCTTTTTGGGGGGTCCCTTTATAAGGGGGCTCTATTCTATTTGGCGTCTGAAAGGGGCACCCCCCTATTTTGGGAAGTACCCAAATGAAGCCTCGGGTCAGCCCGAGAAAATCATCCCCAACACTGAAAAACAACACACACACACACAAACACCCCGGGTTTAGGGTTTAGGGTTTAGGGTTTAGGGTTTAGGGTTTAGGGTTTAGGGTTTAGGGTTTAGGGTTTAGGGTTTAGGGTTTAGGGTTTAGGGTTTAGGGTTTAGGGTTCACAAACAACGCCCGAAGGGGCTAATGGGGATCCAGCGGTTGTGGTGCCCAGGACCTCTTCAGAGGTACCTGCCACAGCTGTCTCCGACCCCCAGCTTGCCCCTCCCCCCCCAAAACCACGGCTCTGTGGCAATCTCTTTAACAAGTGCAGCACGTTGGCTTCTCTTTGTCTAGCTCTATACTACCCCACCCCAGGCTCCCCCAGTAGTTAAGGCTATTTAGGGATAATTAAGCGCAAACAAGGTTCTTTAAGGGGGAACCTAGGGGTATGGGCATGAGGGGGATGCTCTTGTTGAATGTGGCTTCGGCTTCAGGCTCAAGCCGATTCGCTTTGGGCCAGAATGCTTGGTCCGAGATCTGCGGAGGGCCTAGTTCAACCTTCTGAACCATAAGTAGTTCCTTTTTGGGTCAGTATAGGGGATTCTAGTATGCTACCCCAACAAGGCACTACGTGGGAGCCGTTGGGTAAGCCCCAAACAAGCCCTGACACACCCCAGACCCTAAACCCTAAACCCTAAACCCTAAACCCTAAACCCTAAACCCTAAACCCTAACCCCAAACCCCAAACCCTAAATCCTAAACCTTAAGCCCCAAACCCTAAAGACCCCAAAAATTCTCTGCGCGCACCGGGGTAGTACACGTTGAGGTTGAGGTTGCTGGAGCCTGCAGGGTTTAGGGTTTAGGGTTTAGGGTTTAGGGTTTAGGGCTTAGGGTTTAGGGTTTAGGGTTTGGGGTTTGGGGTTTAGGGTTCAGGTGTCGGTGCATGTACTCCGACACTGGGCCTCGCAACCTTGTGACCTCTATATCTCAACTCGCCTAGAGGGTCTAGGGTTTAGGGTTTAGGGTTTGTATTACAATGCAGGGGTACCAGACCCCAAAGAAAGGGGGAGAATAACAACAACCATGTAGCAAAGGACCCGACAAAATACTGTTACTTTCCTCTCGTACTCCCAATGGAGTTGAGAAAAAAAGGACAACTTAAACATCGTTCCACTGGGTGACCAGCGAGGCCCCTGTGTTCCCATTGGGGGAGGGGTCCTGGGCGTGTGGCCTGAAGCCTTCAGCAAACAAGCCAAGGATTTAAGCTTGAGGCTTAGCCAGAGTCACCTATAAACCCTTAGAACATGGGGAGATGTACTCAGCAATTAAGGCAGTTTCCCTTCTAGAAGGGTCGATAGGCGGCCCTGGGCAAGATTAAGGTTTAGGGTTTAGGGTTTAGGGTTTAGGGTTTGGGGTTTGGGGTTTAGGGTTTATTTGGGGTTTAGGGTTTAGGTAAGTTCGATCCAAAGATGGGCCAGACCTCTATACCCCTGATAGAGAGAGACAAAACGACACAGCATGAATACGCTTGAAAAACCTAGCAACACCATGAAAGTATGTAATGATATCATATCAATAATAAATACACATATGTCTGTATATTTAAGGGCATCTAGCAATAAATGTAATTCTATCAATTACATGATGATATACTAGACCCAAGAGGAACCCAGGAATAAACAGGGTGCCCTTTTTTGCCTTAAAGGAGCGCATAAGGGAGCCTAAACCCCAAAACTAAACCCTAAATCCTAAATCCTAAACCCTAAACCCTAAACCCTAAGCCCTAAGCCCTAAACCCTAAACCCAAGGCTTTTAAACCATCTAAACCCTTTTAAACCCTTTTACACCCTCTATACCCTTTTAAACCCTCTAAACCCTCTAAACCTCTTCAACCCTTTAAACCCTAAACCCTAAACCCTAAACCCTAAACCCTAAACTCTAAACCCTAAACCCTAAACCCAAACCCTCTGAATTCGTGGATGGGCCTTCCAAGTGCTTGGCTCGCACGATGATCTCCTTCACCAAGGCTCCGCCTCTCAATGATGCGCCGAGTCTGTCATTGCTAGGGGTTTAGGGTTTAGGGTTAGGGTTTAGGGTTTAGGGTTTAGGAGTTGAGGGGTTGAGGAGTTGAGGAGTTGAGGGGTTTTGGGGCTCTAGGATGGACCTTGACACCCTCTGAAACATGTTCCTAGATATGATCCTCTTAAACCCAATAAGGGAAAATGTAACATACCCTGAAGGCCTACCGAAGGCGTAGTTGAGGGAGTTGAGGGTTTTGGGGTTTGAATCAGGGAGATTAGGGGTTTTAGTACATAGTTGTGGGAGTGCAGGGTTTCGGGTGTGGCTACATTTGCAGACCTGCCTCCCCCACCCCCGTCTCCAAGACCTCACGGGCTTTCAAGTTTCAGCTGTGCCCAAACCCTTTCAAAATAAAGCTCTCACAAGGCACCAGGCATACACCTCTTGGCGAAAAGGATTGCCTCGGACGAAATGAAAGGGGCCTTAAATGATTAGAAGGGTTTTTGGGGGGTGATTGTAATATAATACACAGGGACCATAAGGGAACACTATTCGTACTAATTCCGTGCCCTAAACCCTAAACCCTAAACCCTAAACCCTAAACCCTAAACCCTAAACCCTAAACCCTAACCCTAAACCCTAAACCCTAAACCTAAACCCTAAACCTAAACCCTAAACCCCGAATCATACTAAATCCAGGAGGAAGCGACCGGGTGGCCAAGTCAGGCCTGGCGCTTGCAAGATTTTGAGGGGCGTTGGGTTCGAGGTTGAGGGTTTAGGGGGGGTTTGGGGGTTAGGGTTTAGGGTTTAGGGTTAGGGTTTAGGATTTAGGGTTTAGGTTTTGGTGCTGGGCGTGAGGGGGTGTCCCGGACGCTGGGCCTGAGAATTTGCCCTCCGTCGTTGTGTGCAGCACCTGCATCTCTTCGTCGAAGAGCTTCGCCTGTGGCGACGGGCTTTAATGAGCGGCTGTATAGGCCCCACCAATTAAGCCTAACCCTAAACCCTACATCCCAAACTCTAAACCCTAAACCCTAAGCCCTAAACCCTCAACCCTAAACCCTACCCTATTGGCCCTGGGAATGTAAGGACTTAGGGCAGGGTTCTTAGGCCTCCGGCTTGCTTTCAACACCTAACATGCCGCTGCACAGAGAACGACAGGGCTCATCTCTTGGGGCGGTTACTTGGGGTTTAGGGTTTAGGGTTTAGGGTTTAGGGTTTAGGGGTAAGGGTTTCCGAAATCAGGGGTACCCTGCTGGGGTCCTTATTACAAGGGAAACCTGTTTTGTTGGGGGGTCTTTTTTCGGGGTCCCTTATTTTCGGAAACCCCCACATGGTCCCATGATGTGGGCCCTTAAATGGGGGCACACTTATTATATACACCTTACGTACCCTCTACAAACCCAAGGGCCCACATTTCAGAAGCCGTTCAAGCAGGTAAGGGACCATATGAGGGGACCATGAAACTATCCTCAGACTATGTACCCTATAAACCCTATAACCCCCATACACCCTACAAACCCCTATAAACCCAATAAAAAGCTTTGAACTCTATAAACCCTATAAATCTTCCAAGAATGAAGACATGCTATGGCGAAGCAAGTGCTGTCTTTTGGCGCAGGCCAGGAACCCCAGAGACTCCAAAACCCCTTAATTAAGGAACACACCTTAAATCATGTTAGGGTTCCTATTATTATTGAAGGTATATTCTCTAATTAAGGGGTTTTGGAGTCTCTGGAGCCGTCGTCTCCAAGCTTTTTTGCCTACGTGCCACGTCCACTGACATAGCCGGCTGCCAAGAGAAACACGAGGGTTCAGGGTTTAGAGTTCAGGGTTCAAGGTTTAGGGTTCAGGGTTTAGGGTTCAGGGTGTAGGGTGAAGTTACTACAGGTTTGGGGGGCTGCATCAAGACCGAATGCCAAGGCAGCAGTGCTACAGGACGGGCGCGCTCCGGTGCGGCCCCGCATGTCGCAGCGCTCAGCCCGACCTCGGTCCACAGCCAGGACCGCAGTCTGAGGGTTTAGGGTTCAAGGTGACAAGGTGAATATAAATAAATAAATATAAATAAATAAATAAATAAATATATATATAACCCTTTAAGGGAATTGTCAGCTCAGCAGAATAGTTCAGAATATGAGAATCACTGCGAGAGAAAGGCATGAAGCGATCGTAAGCTGAGCTTGGGACGAGCTTCCTGGAACACATCCAGAACAGCCCGGAAGCTGTGCACCTGCAGCAGGATCCGGGCCTTTGGCCACCTATGGCCCCCTCAACACTAAGCGCAAAAATGTCGACCTATGCACTCAGCTCTACATCTAAACTTCAAGTCCTAGGTCTTCGAAGCATCGGCCCCATGCTAAAGGAGTAAAGGAACGACGGAAGGTAGGTGCAGCCAGGGCTACTCTTGTCCAAAATTAAGAAGTAAGATCCGCCTTTACAAAGACAACTGTGAAATGGGCTTGAATACTACTCCAAGGCTCCAGATCCCAGAGCAACCCAGGAACAACAACCGCAATCGCCTCAGTTAAGAGAGCTATCATGGAGCACGTAGATGCTTCGAGCTGCTTAGAGCCTTCAAAGGAACAAAAAGCTGAAACGTTAACCCGAAGACACGACCATAAAGGAACGACCGCCGAGTCTTACCTAGAGCACGGCAACTTCTGCACCCGAGGACCTCTACACCCGAGGACCTCTACACCCTGGGAAGGGAAGCTGTCCTAAGTGTTGGGTACATGTCACTTTGTTGACTATGGTGCCTCTTCTCCGCCCCCTCCACCCCCATGTAGTGTAGGTGAGCAAACCATAGCAAACATCCCTCAGACTCCCATCTGGACCTGCGGCGTTCGCTGCGAGTCATCTGCCCGCCTGATGGGACGCGTGGCTGACTGTGAAAACGCCGCCCGAAATCTCGAAGCCTTTGTTGCTGACTTAGGTTGGCAAGGGAAAATGCGAAAGCAAGGTAACTGGTTGCTTAAGAACCCCCATTTGTTGTTAACATCCCTGATTTACCCTTATCAGGAAGAGTCTTTTTATGTGTTTTGGGGCTTCTTAAGCACTTCGTAGGAATACGGGTACTATGTCCTCCTAGGACGTCGCGAAGCTCATACAGATATATAAGCTCATGGACTTCTCCACCCCCTATACCCATTGAAGCCGGGGGTTTATAAGGCCCAATAGCCTATCCTGGTGAGCCCCGTAGGCCACGGCAGCATGATTCATGATGTCGGGGGAGCTTGACTGGGGGGCTGAAACCCTCTCAGGATGTCTGGGTGCCCTAAGCCCTAAACCCTAGCCCTAAGCCCTAAGCCCTAAGCCCTAAGCCCTAAGCCCTAAGCCCTAAGCCCTAAGCCCTAAGCCCTAAGCCCTAAGCCCTAAGCCCTAAGCCCTAAGCCCTACGCCCTAAGCCCTAAGCCCTAAGCCCTAAGCCCTAAGCCCTAAGCCCTAAGCCCTAAGCCCTAAGCCCTAAGCCCTAAGCCCTAAGCCCTAAGCCCTAAGCCCTAAGCCCTAAGCCCTAAGCCCTAAGCCCTAAGCCCAAAGCCCTCACCTCAACCCTCAACCCTCAACCCTAAACCCTAAACCCTAAACCCTAGCCCTAAACCCTCACTGGGCTTAGGGCTTAGGCCTTTGGGAAGATCAAAAGCCCACGCCGTTGCGTCGTGCACACATTCCATGTCATCAATAGGAAGCCCATAAGGAGACTTAAGCAATTTCACTCGAGACCCTGAGCTGAGGGTTCAGGATTTAGGGTTTAGGGTTTAGGGTTTAGGGTGTAGGGCTCAGGGCTTAGGAGTCCCAGGGTTTGGAGGCCAGCCCTAAACCCTCAACCTGGAACATGATCGTCTTCAGCTCCTATGCAAAGTTGGGGCCTGAATTTAGGTCTACGATGGCCCTTAAAACCCTCTGAACAAGAATCCTGCACATGATCCTCTTAAACCCAATAAGGGAAGATAAAATGTCCCAAGGGCCTACCGAGAAGGTGAGTCAGGGTTTCACAGAGCCTATGGCGTAGGGGGGAAGAGTCAAGAATGAAAGAGACGAGATCCTGCACCGTGAAGCCAGGCCTACTGCCACCGCTTGAACCAACTACTCCCAGCATGCGCAGCAACCCGAGAAACCCAGAAAAAGTCAGTTGTTGTTTGGCAGAAGGGAACAAGCGCCTACTCCGGGCCCTAGGTAGTCATGTCTCAGCATGTGCTTGCATTCTTTCAAGCCCTGCAGTCCAACTACCAAGTGTGAGTGCGAGCTTGTCGGTCCCGGAATGTGGCCCATGGGAATCCCTTTTCAAGCGCTTTCGCATACCTCGTTGATCGTTCTAGTTCGCCCGCGCGAACATTCTAAATTCTATAGGAAAGCTAAAGATCTACAGCCCACTACCGCGCGGCAGGAGGCGCTGTGCGTAGCAATTGCCTTCCAGGTGACACAAACATTCCACACCAAAGCCAACATCTTGTAATCCGTTCGGTTTCAGATATGTGTACGTGACGAAGACTCCCGTAATCAGAAACGACACGATCAAAGCTGCGTAGGAGCTCGCCGCGGAGTGCACGTGGCATTCAACCGCCAGTGTCTCGAAATGGCTCATGACATGGATCTCGAAGTTCTTACCTAACAGGGCAGTGTGGATCAAGTCGTCCACCTCAATGAGAAAGCCAAGGGCGGTGCTGTTGAGCACAAGATCCAAGAGGTTGTTGGTCATCGCCAGAAAACTGCAGCCCACGCACATGACAACGCAGGCGATGATAATCCGTGGCAAAGCGATGCCCAGCAAGGCAAAGACTTTGTGGCCAATAGGCAGCTTTACCACATTCCTTGATCCCTGTTCCCCTAGGAAGAAAAAAGGATCATTTTTGTTCATATATATATATATTAGAAAGCCCATAACCCAAAAAGTAAAAAGGATCCCTAACACTGATCGAGAAATTCCACTTCAATGCGTCGGTTTGGGTGACGAAGTCAGGGTCCGAGTTGTCGGTTGACCGCATGTTCCAAACGACGTAGACGAAGTTGTAGATGTGGCGGAATTCGCTTATCATCAGCATGACCCATATGAAGATCATGAGGACGAGGAAGGAGATGAAAACACGACCAAGAATCGAATCAGCCTCTCCTTGATATGTGGAAACTGCGGCATAGTGAGCGATGTTGACGCCCTTTCTTCTTTGGAAAAATGCTTTGCCGCAAATATCCTGGTTCTGGTGATGAAGCCACAGGTAGTCGGTCCCGAAGATCTTTCCGCAAAAGGTCTCAAGAACGCTCGTGCACTTCTCCACGCGGTCTGCCTATACTGAACTTGGAACCGTAGAAAAGACTACAATGTTAGCCGCTTCTTAGGAGTTACAGTGCCCAAAACTTAAAAGTGATTCCCAAGTATCCCTAAACCCTAAACCCTAAACCCTAGGCCCTAAACCGTAAACCGTAAACCAAAATCTACTTCCCAAGTATCCCTAAGCTGCTGGGTGATTACCTTCAAGCATCCCACGGAGTTGACCGGAGCCCTCAAGGTTCCCACACAAGTTCCTGTCGTTGCCCACGCACACCTGGGGGTTTAGGGTTTAGGGTTTAGGGTTTAGGGTTTAGGGTTTAGGGCATATTCTCATAAGGGAGTCCTATTTTGGGGGTCCATGAAAAGGGGTCCCATGTGTTCGTAAACTCCCACCTGGATCTCTCCCTTGTAATGCTTGAAGAAATCCTGAGAGCACAAGTCGGATGCTCCCCCCCCCCCTTCTGGGGTTGAGGGTTAGGGTTTGTAAGGGTCTTTTTGAGTTAGGGTTTAGGTCTAGGGTCTAGGGTCTAGGGTTTTGGGTTTAGGGTTTCAACAAGGCAACGAGCAACAAGGCACACTAAGGTCATGATCTAGACTCAAGAGTACAGCAACCTAGGAAGCAAAAAACCGTACCCGTCTTGGTCCGAAAGGGGCTTCTGAAGGAACCTCACCCCCCACAACAAAAAGAAATAATGGGCCTACTCCGGGTCCTCACCCTAAACCCTGCCCTTAACCCTGAACCCTAAACCCTAAACCCTAAACGCTAGTAGTCCAAGGCTCCATGTCCAGTCTTGGGGAGCCATGAGAGGAGCTGCGCGAGCCCTTGCGGTTCGTCTCATCATACCTGCTTTCAGTTCGGTTTAGGGTTTAGGGTTTAGGGTTCAGGGTTCAGTGTTTAGGGTTTAGGGTTAAGGGTCCGCCGACCCTGGCGGCGTGTTGGATGGAGGGCCAGCCCCCCCCCCCCCCCCCCCCCCCCCCCCTCCTGGTTGCTGGGCTTGGCCTGTTCAACAATTGATGGGGCTGCCCTGCCCAAGCTGGCTTCAGCTCCTGTTTGGGTCCTGGTGCTACTCCCCCCCCCCCCAACGTTTCACAGAGGCTCAAGCAAATCAACTTTTGGATCCTTTGAGCTGACGAGCGCGTTTAAACCTTTCAACTATGCTCCAGCGGGGTCGGCGGCTTGAGCCGGAGGCTCTTAAATGCAGGGTTAAGGGTTAAGGGTTTAGGGTTTGGGGTTTGGGGTTTAGGGTTTAGGGTACCTGTTTTTTAATTATGGCTTCCATGATGTATCATGAGAATAAGGTACCGCCCTCCCCTTCCCCTTAAAGAAGACAGGAACTACAAGTAACTAAGGGCCCAGGTACACCGCCATGTTGAACATGGTGTTGTTCAATTCCGTAGCCATGGTGCTCCCCAGGCTGCTCATGAGCACCTGACGCTCCGTCACTTCTTCGCTCGACCAAAACCTTGGTCGGGTTTAGGGTTTAGGGTTTGGGGAGCCCCGTGGCCATATCATCAGGGTACGCTTTTTGGGGTTGGCGAGTTTAGAAGGCAAAAAAGGGAAAAGGGTACCCACTGGGGCTAGCAAGATGCCCATCCTTGTTGGCATCCACGATTTCAGGGAAGATGGACAGCGTGAGGATCGGTGGAAGGCAGTCGTAATCAGAATCCGAGGGGTCCAGCAAGCCCGACAAACTCGACGGATAGACAACCCCAACAAGCTCGGGGTGGTGTGACACTCTCCAGCAGGTACTGCCCATCAAGCTATCCCGGATGAAGCCATAAGTGTGATCTCCCACCTGATAGATCTTGAAGGCTATGGCAAGCTGAGTGAAGAAGTTGAGAAGCATGAAAACGCAGACGAGCCGGTAGTCGGTAAACCGAGGTTGGGGAGATCCTTCCTTTCGGATCCGGTCGAGCCTATACTGATATTGGAACCCTAACGAAGATGACAATTTCTGCTTTTTTCTTAGGAATTGTAGCAGAGTACCCAAAAAATGAAAAACATATTTCCCACGTATCCCTAAGGAGCTTGTAGTACAAGGGCCCGAACAAGGCGTCCAAGTAGATGTTGGCTTCTAGTGGATCGAGACTGCGCCGGTAGTCGAGGCCTACCCCATCGAGCTTGTTGCTCGACCTCTCCTCTTGAAGGGCTGAGGACCCTAGCCCAAAGAAGGCTAACCTCTTGTATATAAAAGGGTTCGATACAACCCTAGCCCAAAAAAAGCTGAGCGTTTTTATGTGTAGTAGGATTCTAGGTAGCCAAAAAGGGTAAAAGGTTGCCCCGCCCAGTCCCTAAGTCCTTTTGAAGGGGAGGACGTTCCTCTGGAACCTCGGCCTCTGCATCCAGTAGTCTGGCGGAGCCTTCTCGGCCGTCTCTACTTTTCATCAACATCGATTTTCTAGCGCTTGAGCCAAAATGGGGGATGTCCGAAAATGTGGAGGAACCCTTTTTTGGGAAGGTCGCTTTTCTAGGGGTTCGATTCTGTTTGGGGTATAGAAGGGGCACCCCTATTTCGAAATTTCCGAGGACGGATGAACTTGCTTGGGGGGACTGATGACATGGCTATAGCGGTCCCTAGTGAGGAGTTCTCTTGAATCTGGGATCCTGCACTGGGGGACTGTCTTGGGGTGTTTAGGGTTTAGGGTTTAGGGATTAGGGTTTAGGGTTTAGGGTTTAGGCTCCCATTTTGGGTGCTCCATCTTTCCCTCGCCTGCATCGGCAAGGCAACCATCACGCTCCCTACGATAGCTTCTCACAAGAAGCAACCCGAATGTTGATTTAAATCCTATGATGTCAACGTTGTTTGCTTAGGTGCCCCTGAAACAGGGTTATCTTACAAACGAAGGGCAGGATCCAGGAACATTCACATTGGGGGGGTTTACAAAAATAGGGGACCCCCAAAACAGACCCCACATAGTAGGATTCCCGATGACTGAGGACCCCAACAAGGTACCCCCGAATGTCGGAAACCGCCCAATCTTGTCGGAATCTACCTAGAAACCCTAAACCCTAAACCCTAAACCCTAGTAGGAACAAAGTCAGATTGGTTCTATTCTTGATAAGAAGGCCTAGGCTGCCCAGTAACCTAGGCTTAAAAAGGGTGCCCTTTTTTGCTTAAGGGGGTTTATAAGGGAACCTAAACCCCCCTAGAGGCTGCCCTTTTGGAGGTGCGGCCCAGAACCCTTCTGGCCCAGCAGGCGAAGCAGAGTGCTCAGGTGCCCATGTATGGGTTTAGGGTTTAGGGTTTAGGGTTTAGGGTTTAGGGTTTAGGGTTTAGGGTTTAGGGTTTAGGGTTTAGGGTTTAGGGTTTAGGGCTTAGGGCTTCGAGTTTGGGAATTTTATAGCCCCCTTTTTGATACCCTGCTAGATACAAGAACCGCCGGAGGAACCCTTCTTATCGCAGGCCTGCGGCAGATCCGGGACGCATGGCAAAGGCGACCTGTCATGCTGTTTTCTTGGCTGCACTCAGGAGGGTAGCAATAAATCAAACTTCTAGCTGCCTTAGTAAGAAACCCAATAAACCCAAAAAAGGTAAGGATCCAAAGTTACAGGAAAGTACCACAAAGTTTTGGGGTCTGGGCAACTATACGGTTGGGGCTCACCAGCTTTCATAGTCATGGCTGACGTTCGTGAGGCTCAGCTTGTGAAATGTGGGGGAGACAGGCGAGGGGAGGACAGGGACCCTAAACCCTAAACCCTAAACCCGGAATCAAGGAGGTCCTTGCGCAGAAGTCCTGGCACTTTTTGCGCTCGGGGGGTCAGCGGCCAAGCATCAACGGTCTTAAATCCCGCCCTGGGTACTATAGGGTCGGAATGTTTACTAATAGTATTCCCATATGGTCCCTTTATAGTTCTACTAGAATAACTCCCCCCCCATAAAACTATCCTAAACCCTAAACCCTAAACCCTAACCCCTAAACCCTAAACCCTAAACCCTAAACCCTAAACCCTAAACCCTAAAGGCCCCTTTAGTACCCAGGATGGGCAACAAGAAGCAGCGCAGCTTCAGTCAGGGCACAGCTGGCAGCTCTCCGCTTCCGGTTTTGGGGTTTGGGGTTTGGGGTTTGGGGTTTGGGGTTTAGGGTTTAGGTTTTAGGGTTCAGGGTTTTGGGAGTGCTTCCAAGGGCTGTTGTTTTGGGGTCTTTGTGGCCAAGGACCAGGCAGCACCAAGCTGTTGAGCCTAGTTAAGTGTTGGGGGTCGGTCTAGGGTTCAGGGTTGAGGGTTTAGGGAAGGGACATGAACTAAGAACTCACACACTAGGTCAGGTTTGATGCCGCTCAGACAACGACGTACTGCTCGCACGCGCTGGCCTGTAGCCCTGCATCACCTTGGCAGCCCAGTAACCATGTGATAACAAGGGCGTCTTGCTTGCTGTTGGTTACTTTACAGCAACCCAAAACCCAAAACCCAAAACCCAAAACCCTAAACCCTAAACCCTCAACCCTAAACCCTAATCCCTAAAGGGAACCTAGAACCAAAAAAAAAGTCAAAAGGGTACGCTGGGCTACCAAGTCGCAGAGCAGCTTCATGGTGTTGGTGTAGTTGGAGAGGCGAGCATACCCATGAGGACCCACCTGCAGAAACTCAGCAACCTCTAGACTTCCCTGTCGGGGTGAGCCGTAAACCCTATTAACCCTATTAAACCCTATTAACCCTATTAAACCCTATTAACCCTATTAAACCCTATAAACACTCTAAACCCTAAAAACCCTATAAACCCTGTAACCCCTACAAAACCTACAAACCCTGTGAACCCTTCAAACCCGAAACCCTAAACCCCATAGAGCTGAATGCTCAGGATCTAGGAACCCCTCATGACCTGGGAGGTCTGCCCTTATGGTAAGTTAAGACTATGATTGAATTAAGAAGGGAGGGCACCGCAGACTCAATGAACTCTTAGCCAACCCTAAACCCTAAACCCTAAGCCCTAAACCCTAACTTAGCCTTGTAAACCCTACAATAAACATCCCCCCCAAAAAAAACAACTTTCCCTGAAGCCAGTGTAAAGGAACCCTGAGATTTGGGCTTCTGGTGTACGTGAAACGCCCAGATCCCCTGCACGACCTAAACCCTAGAACCCTGAACCCTAAACCCTAAACCCTGAACCCTAAACCCTAAACCCTAAACCCTGATTCCTGAACCCTGAACCCTAAACCCTAAACCCTAATCCCTAACTCAAAAAAATCCTTACAAACCCTAACCCTCGACCCCAGAATAGAGTCTAACCAACTTGTAAACCAACCCAAACCCAACCCAAGCCCTTCTCCAAGTCTTGCGCCTGTAGGCCATCGATGAAGACCTTCGTAGCCCAGGAACTGCATGAAACAGGCTTTAGGGTTTAAGGTTTAGGGTTTAGGGGTGAGTGTACTTAGGGCTCCTTATAAATTCTGGTGAGTGTATGCTGGGTGCCCTGATTGGGGTGCCCGAAATAACCCCAGACCTTATACTACCAATTGCTTAAGAACCCCCCAAAAAAACATTCTTCCTTATGCAGGGCAATATAGGTATTATTATGTTCTATTCTTTTGGGTTCTTGCGATCATAAGGCTACCCTATTTGGTTCCTTGCACAAAGGAATCCAAAGCTACAACAGGGTTCAGGGCGGCTACTTTACAAAGGAACCCCAAACCCACAAAGGGGCTCCTAACCCCTAAACCCTACTGTAAACCCCAAACCCCAAACCCCAAACCCTAAACCCCAAACCCCAAACCCCAAACCCTAAACCCTAAACCCTAAACCCTAAACCCCCACAAAAAGGGCTCCCAGTCGGCCACCAAGAGACGTGAGGGACGCCGAAAGGCCCTGGGCCCGGCTTGGAAAACTCAGGGAAGCGGGTGACAAAGTAGTTCTCAGCCTGCCAAGTTTAACAATTTTAGGTTTTTTAGGGTTTAGGTTTTTTAGGGTTTAGGATTTAGGGTTTAAAGTTTAGGGCTTAGGGAGCTTTAAAGGCGTCTAGTGTTTAGTCTACTAATAAGGCTTTGTGATAGTACTATAGTCATGTGATGTAATAGTGATATAAGGATAATGTGAGAATCCAGATATACTCAGAAAATGACGAAAAGACTAACTTCATAAAATAGGGGTTCAGGGCCTTAGGGCAGGGGCTTCGGATGTAGGGTTCGGGCTTAGGATTGGCTCAGCGGTTTTTTGGACCAAGAGCTTGAGCTTAGCGCAATTCTAAGGGCCCGTGCTATCACAGTGATCCTAAGAGGGGCAATATAGAACTGATCATGTTAAACCCTAAACCCTAAACCCTCAACCCTCAACCCTAAACCCTAAACCCTAAACCCTGAAGATGTAACCTTTACAGGATCTGCAAAAGACCCCCTCATGTACGAGCGGCTGCCTCGGACCTCTCCGTATCTGCATATTCTAGTTCCTGGCTGGGATAGTACTAAGAATTCCAATTTCTATTCCCTATTGAGTGTAAGTACCCTTAAAAATGTAAGCTGTTACACCACTATGACAAAGTGTTGAATCGTACAATTCTTTCCGAAACCAGGGGTACCTTATTGGGGTCCCTACTTTTAGGGTTTGGGGTGGCTTTGGGGTTAAGGGTTTAGGGCTTCTGTTCAAGAACGGTCGAGCGTGCCTCGGCAAGTAGCTGGTCGCCCATCTCCGTGTTGCAGCTCTCCTAGGCCACTGACAAGTTTGGGACTCTTAGGTGATACTTGGAGGTTCATGGGAATTTAGAACCAGTACGTATGACCTACTTAGAGGACTTCGGGGGCTTGCAAGTGCAGTTATCATTGGGGTGATAGGTACCCTGAACCTCCCAGTAGAGCTCTTGGTGCGGGAGGGGGGGTGGGGGGAAGGGGAGGTGGGACCGAGAAGTTGCAGGTTTCACGGTCACACACACACACGGGTTTAGGATGAATATAGTCGAGTCGTTGCCAGTACGACTCGTGCAACATGTATCTGTATGTCTAAATACTCATGGCCTCGCCCTATATCCGTTCGTAGGTAGCTTTCGAAGTGGTACGTCGGACATGGCAAGCTCTCGAAGTAATCGGCACTTGGGGGTGTACCCGAAGTAGACGGGCCTGTATTAAAGTAGGTACCCTAACTTAGGGACCCCCCCCCCCCCCCCCAAAAAAAAAAAAAAACAAACAAAAAAACAAAACAAAACTAAACCCTAAACTGGGATCTTGGGACCCATAGGGTTGCGGACTCTTGGGGGCTTTGACTTGCAGCATTTGGGAACCCTCCCAAGCTTGTTGCTCTAGGCTGGACCAAAAATCTACAAAGAAAGGTGCTCTTAGGTAGGGTGGTAGCAAGTAAACCCAAGAAAAGCTTCTAGACAAGAATATGCCGTTGATACCCACAGGCTCGAAGACAAGCAGCTCGTTTTCGGTTAAGCATACACCCACAACAAGAGCACAGGGCTTAGGCTCATGCTAGGCCCCTGTCAGGACCCTGATCGCCGAGACCAAAAGTCGGAATAAACATGGATTAGGCATATGAATTGGGATGTTCCCCCTTCTACTAACAGTCCTTAATAGGGGGATTCTGGTACCCCCTATTATAATCCTATGAAGGACTTTTAGTTTAAGGGGAACATCCCAGTATATGAAGTGTCAGGGGCAAGATGAAGGCGTACTTGGAGGTTCATGGGCAGTTATAAGGAGGGTCATATGTACCCTAATGAGGCTATAACTCCAGCTGCCTTAATTACAACCCTACTTATAACTACCCGTGAACCTCCACGTAAGGTTTAGGGTTTAGTTGTGTTTGAAAGTTCAGGGTTGACGGCTTGACAATGACCCGAAACCGTGGCTCCTGTCTCTGGCACCTACTGCTTATGGTTGCGGATTAGTGTTTTCGAGCTGAGGGTTGAGGGTTGAAGGCGAGTAGAATGGCATAAGAAGACTCGTCCCCCAAACCCTAAACCCTAAAACCCATAAAAGCAGCCGCGCATCCACCTTGGGAATCTCAATGTCGGCCGCAGCACTGCACTGGTGTGTGCGTGCAACCTTCTTGGGGGGGAGGGCCCAGGGGGGGGACCTGGTAGTTGATGTCCATCGGAGTTTTGCGTAACTTTGCTTTAATACAGGACAACAGTGCAGGATATCCTGCACAAGAACCTGAAAGGGACAGTGGCTTAGAGCAAGCCTATAGGGTCAAGGGCTAGAGATCACGTTCAGTGTTCATGTTCAGTTCAGGTAATGCTGTAATTTAGGGATATTCGCGACTACTCCTGATAGAGCCAGGTTCCCCCCCCCCCAGCAGAAGACTGACTGAACCTTCTCAGGGTGCAGCATTCAGTGTGTAGTGTTTGAAAAGTAGAGGGTTTATGAAGCTTCTGAAGTTTCGGCAGTTTGGGAAGCTTTATGTTTGATCCTTCATCTCCTTTCCATCCGAGCCGCAAGTGCATCCTTGTCTTTGGGTTCCACGATTGGGTTCTCATTGAAGCAGTTCATGAACCTGACCCAGACAAGGCAAGCAAGCAATGCTACGCATGACAGCTTGTCACCACTTGCTGCGAACTCGGCGTAGGTATCAGCAAACCCTAAACCCTAAACCCTAAACCCTAAAACCCTAAACCCTAAACCCGGCTTGCCTCATGATATCAATGCCTGTGCCGTTGGCCACTCGCTGCGCGCACAGGAAGTAGCGCGTCATGGGGCAGCCTGGCTCTTCCAGCACACACTCGTAGCTGCCATCATGTCCTTCAGAAGCACTTAAAGGGTTTGGGTTTAGGGTTTAGGGTTTAGGGTTTAGGGTTTAGGGTTTAGGGTTTAGGGTTTAGGGTTTAGGGTTTAGGGATTAGGTGGTTATTATAGTATATTTACATAGGGGGCTAGCAGGGAATACTTAAAGGATCAGGGGACTTCGTAAGTAGGGTTAGAAGTAGGGCAACTATAGTTACAATTCCTTATATCCCCAAGTAGGGTACGTAGTACGTAGGATTTGGGGGACCCTTGGGGAAATAGACCCTCTGAATAAGTTCCATGTGTAAGAGAGCCAGAAGAGGGTTAAGAAGGGATTCTCTTTTAAGGGCCCCCCTCAACCTACCAGGAGGTTTAGGGTTTAGGGTTTAGGGTTTAGGGTTTAGGGCTACGTCCCATGATCATGGACAGCAGGTGGAAGCAGCAGGAGAGGAGGAGCCCGAGGAGCACGGGAGCAAAGGCAGGCGGCGGAGGCGGAGGGGGAGGAGACCCCAAACCCTAAACCCTAAACCCGAAACCGTAAACCCTAAACCCGAAATCCTAAACCCTAAACCCTAAACCCTAAAACCCTAACCTCTAAACCCTAAACCCTAAACCCTAAACCCTAAACCCTCAACGAGGGGGAGGGACGGGGGAGGAGGGAGAAAGAGCCAGATCCAGTGATCTGTTCCCAGGTCCTTTGCGAATGCCCATGTGAATTTGGAAGTGCACGCCTGCTTGAACACCGGGAGTGTTGTAGATCTCCTGTCTGCACGCAGTTGCTCAGCAGGGATAGACCAAAACGACGCCTGCAGGTATCAAGCCTGCCAACCTCTCAACCAGAGACAACAAGTCCCGAATGCCAAGCTTCCTTCACGGTGCTGTTGCCATACTGTCTGCAGATCGGGCAGTTTGCCGCCAAAGTGTAGTCGAAGACCGGCTTGTGCGCAGAAGCCAGCGAGATAAGCGCCAGAAGTCTGAGAGCCATACTCTCCCTGGCCCTACGTCCCATAAGCCCACGTTTGCTAATGGCTGCAGTTAGGGATATACATGCACATATGAAACTATGCAAATTCTGCATACACGTATGCAATATGTATATACACATGCACATTGTAAACACACACACACACAATCTACATGTGTGTATATATATATACATAAACAAATAAGTAAATAGATAAATATCAACAAAAATGTAAATATTAATATAAATATAAATTTCAATATATATGTATATCTGTATATATTCACATGCACATCGCCCTATACGTAAAGCGTGCAAGCAAGCGAGCAAGCAAGCATGCATGTGTGTATGTATGCATGCATTGTCCGTCCATACATACACATGCACGCACGCACACGTCACAAATACACATCCCGTTCTGCTAAAAAAAATGGTTTAGGGCTGTGGGCGGCTTCCCCGCATCAGGTCGGGCACTCGCTTTCTGCCTCTCAAACTTCATCTCTTTTCTGGTCAGGCAAAGTTAGACCCGGGAGTAACCTAGGAATGAAAAGGGTATCCTTTTTGGTTTTAAGGGGATTCTGAGGGAACCCCAACCCTAAAGAAAGGAAGAAAGGGTCTACTCCCGTGCACATCTTAGGCCAACCAAAAGCCTACGTCCGACGCGCCATCCGAACTCTCACTGGAGCTGCTGCTGCCTCACCTGAGCGAGCTGTTGCGTTTAAGTTGCCTTTTTTGGTTTAGGGTTTAGGGTCTATAGGGTTTAGGGTTTAGGGTCTATAGGGTTTAGGGTTTAGGGTTTAGGGTTTAAGGGGGGGGGGGGGGCTTCTATCTCCAGAGGTGGGGGGAGCGACATGAGACTCGGGAGTCCAAACCGAACGGGTAAGAGGAGACAGAAAAGGAGAGGCACCGGAACGGCATGGAACCACCTCAACCCTAAACCCTAAACCCTAAACCCTAAACCCTAAACCCTAAACCCTAAACCCTAAACCCTAAACCCTAAACCTCAAACCCCAAGCTCTCCACAGCCGTGCACCTGAACTCTGCAGAGCTCACGGGCGAAAGGGCTCCATCATCTTCTCCACAAAGGTTTAGGGTTTAGGGTTTAGGGTTTAGGGTTTAGGGTTGAGGGTTACCCTAAACAATCCTACAAGCACCTAAAGGCCACGGCGAAACCCTAAAGTGTTAAAGCCTGAACCCCATACGCCAAAGCCCAAGCCCCTGCAAACCAAAAATCTCACCAACCCTAAACCCTAAACCCTAAACCCTAAACCCTAAACCCTAAACCCTAAACCCTAAACCCTAAACTTTTAACCCTGAACCCTAAACCCCCCATCCCGTTCCGAGGCCTGCGCAATCATTCCACCTCTTCGGCCCTCGCAGCTTCGGCTCGGGAGAGCTGGAACCCAGGGTTTAGGGTTTAGGGTTTAGGGTTTAGGGTTTAGGGTTTAGGGTTTAGGGTTTAGGCTTTAGTATATGCACTTAGGGCATTCTTTCGGTTTTGTATAGATCCAAGTTGCCAAAAAGATCAGCCGAGAGTCGAGGGGAGGGACAAAACGGAGCCTTGAACCACTGGGTTTAGGGTTTAGGGTTTAGGAAAAATGGAAAAAAGCGTACCGCTGGGCTACCAAGCGTTTTGTGTCTTTTGCTACCCGCGGTCTCGCGGAATAGGTGTTAGGAATCACCCTCATTGTCGAATCTGGGAAAAAACCCACACACGCACAGCAATGAACGCCCGGGCCTGACCAGAAGAACGGCACGCACAGCCTCCGAGGGTGTTCAAGCTGCCAAGCAGATGAGTTCATACGGGGTCTGGCATGCTTTGTGAGAATCCGAGTATGGTGAATAGGTGAGAATGAGCACAAAGTTCTAGACTTGAGGGTATTTTGTTTTGTTTTGCGGAATGCCGGGTGCAGGTTTCGATGCACATGCCAAACAAGGCATTTTCGCAGTACTGAAAGCCTGTGTATGTAAAGCCCTTCACACAGGTCACATGTCTCGGAAGTATCCGAAGCCCAACCAGCATATCTTAGGTCTCTGGCTCTCAAGCCTGATCCCTGAAACGCACTTCTGACTTACTGGCCTGTCAAACCCTCACCCACCGGTCCAACCTAAAGCTTCGCATAGTATAGCATGGTCTTTGGCATGAAGGAACCCCGCAATCCTCAAGAAGAGAGTCCTGGGAGCCTTCTGGGTATGCCCTCATTCCTCCACCCCGTGCGCAGGCGTCAAGAAGTACAACCGCCTATAAGGGTCCATGTACCCATATAGCAGGTTCGTGTGCTCCACCACACAGGTACATAGTTCCTCTTGGTAGCCCAGGAACCATATGATAATCAGGGCACCCTCTTTTGGGGTTGGTTACTGTATAAGAGAACCTTGAACCAAAAAAAGGGGGCAAACGGGTACCGCGGGGCTACCAAGGGTTGGGATTAACGAATAAATTGCTTAAGAGGCCGCCCAAAAAACATTCCTTCTCCTTACAAGGGCAATATGAGGATAAAACTCAAGAACAGGGTTTAGGGTTTGGGATTGGGGTTTAGGGTTTTAGGGGGTTTCTACCCCAAATTGAATAGGATTCCCGTAAATGGACCCCCAAAAAGGGCACCCCTTTTTTCGGAAATCCCCATACAGGAACCCTAAACCCTAAACCCTAAACCCTAAACCCTAAACCCTAAACCCTAAACCCTAAACCCTAAACCCTAAACCCTAAACCCTAAACCCTAAACCCTAAACCCTAAACCCTAAACCCTAAACCCTTATAGGGACCCCAGGTCCACCGTCAGCTCGCGCTCAGGTACGGCACCGGCAGCTCTCTCGGCCTGAGTTGGGGGGGCAACCAATGCTTGCGCTAAAAAGTCAACTCATCAACCTAAAGGGTTTAGGGTTTAGGGCTAGGGTTTAGGGTTTAGGGTTTCGGGTTTAGGGTTTAGGGTTTAGGGTTTAGGGTTTAGGGTGAGGGTTTCGGGTTTAGGGGTTTAGGCTTTAGGGGTTTAGGGGGTCAGATCGGCCCTGAGGCCGGGGAGAAATGATCCAGAAAAGCTTCCGCCAACCAAGAACTGCGCCAAGAACCGAACATACCCTCTGCATGTCTTCATGCACAATCGCCAGCCACTCCGAAAAACAAGAACAAAAGACTCTCGTTGCATCAGACCCCATGCCCAGAAGCCATAGAAGCCTTCAGGAGTTGTTTCCGCTCCCAACTGTCAAATATGGGGGCCTTCATGCCTAGAATCGGGAATAGGGTTTTGGGGATATTGTACTACAAGTATACTAGACCCAGGAGTAACCTAGGAATACAAAGGGTGCCCTTTTTGGTTTTAAGGGGATTCTAAGGGAACCCCGACCCTAAACAAGGGAAACAAGGGCCTACGTACTCCGGACTCTGGGTCCATATATATATATATATATAGGGATCATAAGGGAACACTAGTAGCAAGTATATTCCGACACCGAAATTTTTTTGGCGCGCCCTTAACCGCCATAGCGCTAAATCCATAACCCTAACCCTAAACCCTAAATCCATAACCCTGAACCCTAAACCCACAACACCCTAAATCCCTAACCCTGAACCCTAAATCTAAACCCTAACCCTAAACCCTAAAACCCCAAAACCCCTAAAACCCCTAAAGCCCATAATCATCGCAGCCTGCTCCCGCAAGTCGTCGAAGCCCGGATGACACCAGCGCAGGCCGGTCCGGTGTGACCTTCGGGGTTTTAGGGTTTAGGGTTTAGGGTTTGGGGTTTAGGGTTTAGGGTTTATAGGGCTTAGGGTTTAGGGTTTAGGGCTTAGGGTTTACGAGATTCGGGGTCCCATGTTGGGGTCCTTTTTGTAAGGAAATGCTACTACTTGGGGGGTTTCTATTTGGGGTCCCTTATTCGCGTAAAATCCCATATGAATGTTCCGGGGTTCAGGGGTGACATAGATTGAGCATCTGAGCGAGAGAGAGAGAGAGAGAGAGAGAGAGAGAGAGACTGTGGTCAGGTCACTGACAGTTAGTATCACAACATTCAAAACTGTCCATCTCGCGTTGCTCATGTCTGCCATAATGGTACCTGCAGCAGATGTGACACCAGACCTGTTTTTAATTCGACCTATGCTTGGCGAGAAGGAAAATCAAATCTAGTTCTTCAACATCCACGGTCCTTCATATTAATAACCATTCGCCCATGCAAAGCATTTGCACAAGCACAACTTGCGTGATGGTCAAGATATGTATCTGTGGCAAGGGCACAAACACCAAAACAATCCATGGAATTCAAAAAACAACCCTAAACCCTAAACCCTAAACCCTAAACCCAGTAGGGACCGCAGGAACGCCCACACGCACGCACAGCCTGTCTTCTTGACTTCTGAGCATTGCCAAAACACCGATGCAACGGGGGCAGGCTCCGACCTAAGCAACAATCCCTAAACCCCAAACCCTAAACCCGAAACCCCAAAACCCCAAACCCTAAACCCTCGACCCACCAGCCCTCTACCCACCAAACCCCCGACCGGCGTCAAACCACAGAAGCAGCACCCCTTTGAACCCCCAACCCTAACCCTTACACCCACCCAACGACCCTTGACCCCTGAACCCTGAACCCCAAACCCTAAACCCTAAACCCTAAACCCTAAACCCTAAACCCTAAACCCTAAACCCTAAACCTTAAACCTAAACCCTAAACCCTAAACCCCCAAACCCCCAATCCTGTGCATGACCTCCGCCGTCCCAGCGCCGTAGTGACCGACCGCGAACTTGGCTCCACGGCGAGCAGCGCCAAGTGCAGGAGCCGGAGACACGGCCAGGATCCTGGGGGGGTGTAGGTTTGGGGTTTAGGGTTTAGGGTTTAGGGTTTAGGGTTTAGGGTTTAGGGTTCCAGGATCCTTGCTTGCACTTTAGGGCTCATATAAGGGGCCAGGATTCTTAGAGGGGCTTCAGGGTGTAGGGTTTAGGGTTTTAGGGTTTTGGTTCTGGAATTTAAGGGTTTTTAGGGTGTTCGGGATTTAGGGTTTCTAGGGGTTTAGGGTTTTGGTAGGTTCTAGGGTTTTAGGGTTTAGGGGCTTCTTGCAAGGTTTTGTGGGATGTCCCAAGAGGGCGTGCCTTTGGCGGAGCTTGTGAACTCTACGTGTGCCTATGTTCTTTTGGTTCAGCTGAGGTTTCGCTATGGGAAGTCCCCCCCCCTATACTAACAGTCCTTAATAGGGATCATAACCGTGGGTACTATAGACCCTATCAAGGACTACGAGTACAAGGTGGAGCATCCCAAGTTTTGCTTGTGATGTGACCTGAAGATCGGCAGCGGAGGAGCTTAATGATGGCCTTGCTCTGTACCTACCCTAAACCCTAAACCCTAAACCCTAAACCCTAAACCCTAAACCCTAAACCCTAAACCCTAAACCCTAAACCCTAAACCCTAAACCCTAAACCCTAAACCCTAAACCCTACGACGACCAACCGGTTGGACCTTGGCCCTTGATGCCCCGCTGAAACCTTCAACGCAACAACCTGCTCGACGCAATGTGAAGCCTAGGGTTTAGGGTTTAGGGTTTAGGGTTTAGGGTTTAGGGTTTAGGGTTTAGGGTTTAGGGTTTAGGGTTTAGGGTTTAGGGAGTGAAAAAGAAACGAGGACCCACTCAACTCCCCTTCCCCTCCCTCCCATCTCTAACACTCGAACTCTGAGACCCTAAACCCTAAACCTAAACCCTAAACCCTAAACCCTAAACCCTAAACCCTAAACCCTAAACCCTAAACCCTAAACCCTAAACCCTAAACCCTAAACCCTAAACCCTAGGAACCGCCCTGGGGCCGTAGCCATGCAAGGAGGGCACCAGGTGAAAGCATTCGAAGCCCAAGCCTTCGCAAAGCAGCCGGAGGAAATAGGCACCGAACACAAAAGCACTGACATTTGCAAGAGTGTGACAGTCTAATTCAAGGCCTAACAGTCAACAACCCGGTTTAGGGCTTAGGGTTTAGGGTCCATATATGTATGGCTCACTCTTTCTGAGTCTACACTTTTGGATGCACACACCAACACAACGCACCCATATACATACAGAACATTCATACACATAGAAACAAAAAGCATTATGCATGCATGTACGAAGCAAAGAATCACCAAGACGCAAATGGCTGCTTGGAAACCCTAAACCCTAAACCCTAAATCTGGGAGCCGCGTCTCAAGAGTGGCCCGCTAGGTTTGCCTGTGCATGATGTGAGCGGAGCTTGGACTTTAGGATTGGGAGCAGGTATGCCCGAAGCCTGACAAACCTAAACCCTAAATCCTAAATCCTGAGCCCTAAACCCTAAACCCTAAACCCTAAACCCTAAAACCCTAAACCCTAAACCCTAAACCCTAAACCCTAAAGAACCCTTTCTTTGGGCACAGGCCCTAAAACAACTCAAATAAAGCATTTTCCACTCCTAAACTAAACCTCTAGAAACCAACCAAACCCTGCACCCCTAAACCCTGAACTCCCTAAACTCCCGAAACCCAAAGATGCTCTGGTCTTCCAGCAACCTAAGAATACATAAGCCAGCCCCCTTTTCCAAGGGGGAACCTTATAAAACCCTAAACCCTAAACCCTAAACCCCAAAACCCTAAACCCTAAACCTCAAGAAACATAAGGATCCGCGGACCCCTGAACCCTAACTCCAAACCCTCTCTGAACCGGTGTAGGGTTCAGGGTTTAGGGTTTAGGGTTTAGGGTTTAGGGTTCAGGGTTTCAGTAGCCTTCTGGTCCTCCAGCAAACCACTGGTTGACGACCAGGTCGAGGCGAGCTTTGGGCAGATCTGCCCAGAGGGGCGGAGGGGAGTTGAGGATTTAGATTGTTGATTTTTGGGCTTTCGGGCGGGCTAAACCCAAACTTACAACTTGGCTTGAGGGATTCTGGAGACAAACGTTCGTATAGGATTGATTTGAAGGACTGGCATTGCGTTGCAGAACCCAAATCGTCCACTTATCGTAGTAAAACTCAGAAACTTACACACCCACAAACCATACTGTGTCGGCGGCCTTGGGTACCAAATTCCGGACGTGTACTATATGTGGACCCTCAAGGGAACCCTACACCCTAGACGCAAACCCTACGCCCTAGAACCCTACACCCTAAACCCACGGCCTACACTCTGCAAATCTACACCCTAAACACCACACCCTGAGCCCGCACCCTACACCCTAGGAACCTACACCCTGCACCCTAAACCCTCAACCCTGAACTCCACACTACAAACCCCTACGCCCTAGAACCCTACACCCTCGAACCCTTACTACAGAACCATGGAGTCGAACTCTAAACCCTGATCCTAAACCCTAGCCCTAAACCCTAAACCCTAAACCCTAAACCCTAAACCCTAAACCCTAAACCCTAAACCCTAAACCCTAAATCCCTAAATCCCTAAATCCCTAAATCCCTAAGCCCTCAGGCCTATGGAGCATGGGCTCGATCTCCTGGGCTCATCTGCCTGGAGCAACTCAGAGGTGGCGAACATCAACGCCGACCACCGACATATGGTCCCTTCTCTAAGTTCCTCTTGGGATTGTCCTAAACCCTAAACCCCAAACCCTAAACCCTACTTAACCCTTAAACCCTGAACCCGAAACCCTAAACCCATAAGAAGGACCCGAATACTTAGAGTACCCAAAAAAGGGACCAGAATTTTCAGAACCGACCATATGTTCGGAACTTTGAGGGTCTAGGGTTCGGGCTTGGTGGTTTGCGGGATGGGTGTGCTTGCTTTGGCTGGTTTGGAGTTTGGGGTTTAGGGTTAGGGTTTAGGGTTTAGGGTTTAGGGTTTAGGGTTTAGGGTTTAGGGTTTAGGGTTTAGGGTTTAGGGTTTAGGGTTTAGGGTTTAGGGTTTAGGGTTTAGGGTTTAGGGTTTATGGGTTAGGGTTTAGGGTTTAGGGTTTAGGGTTTAGGGTTTAGGGTTTAGGGTTTAGGGTTTAGGGTTTAGGGTTTAGGGTTTAGGGTTTAGGGTTTAGGGTTTAGGGTTTAGGGTTTAGGGTTTAGGGTTTAGGGTTTAGGGTTTAGGGTTTAGGGTTTAGGGTTTAGGGTTTAGGGTTTAGGGTTTAGGGTTTAGGGTTTAGGGTTTAGGGTTTAGGGTTTAGGGTTTAGGGTTTAGGGTTTAGGGTTTAGGGCGTGGGGTTGAGCTGTTGTTGCTGTTCTTGACGGGGCGGGCTCAAGGTTCAATGCTCGACCCTCAAGGGAAGGAGCAACTAGAAGGGCGACGGCCCCATATCACGAGCTCCAGGAAAGGAACCACTAGGTTGGGTTTAGGGTTTAGGGTTTAGGGTTTAGGGTTTAGGGTTTAGGGTTTAGGGTTTAGGGTTTAGGGTTTAGGGTTTAGGGTTTAGGGCTTAGGGTTTAGGGTTTAGGGGTTTAGGGGTTTAGGGATTTAGGGATTTAGGGATTTAGGGATTTAGGGTTTAGGGATTTAGGGATTTAGGCATTTAGGGATTTAGGGTTTAGGGTTTAGGGTTTAGGGTTTAGGGTTCAGGTTTTAGGGTTTAGGGTTTAGGGTTTAGGGTTCAGGGATTTAGGGCTGAGGTGGGAACTGTACTTATCACCCTGTTTAGTCTCCTATAACCTTACCTGTATACTTACATCTACCAATGAACCTCCAAGTAGGGCTTGTTTAAGGTCTTTACACAAGCCCTTGTCTCACTTGTCTCAGACCTCAAACCCTAAACCCTAAACCCTAAACACTAAACCCTAAACCCTAACCCTATAAACCCTAAACCCTAACCCTATAAACCCTAAACCCTAAACCCTGAACCCTAAACCCTAAACCCTAAACCCTACAGCCTCGGGCGGGGCGGCCCAGGTCAGCGTAAGGGGCCTGGGCGTGGGAGTTGTGTTGACGTGGAGCCTTTTCGGGTGTAGAGTGTAGGGTTTAGGGTTTAGGGTTCAGGGTTTAGGGTTAACCCCCCCCCCCCCCCGCCCCCCAATGTTCGATCCAGAACAAGATGTGCGCCCTTTTATTCCTAGGCCCTCCCCCCCTATCTCAGGGCTCAGAAGCATCCTTCCCGGGGCATCCCCGCCAGAGCAATGTAGTAGTACCCTCGACACCTTTCTAGGTTGTCTAGGAGGTCGTCTGGTCTAGTCGGGGTTGAGAACTAAGGCCTGAGAGTGGTGTCTTGTAGAGCAACCTAAACCCCCAACCCTGGAACCCAACACCTACAGCTCCCTCCCCCCAACCCCATGGGGTAAGAAGCTCAAGCAACCCACTGCATCAATCACAATCGGAGCAGGACCCTCTTGCCAAGCACGATGCTGTCGCGGCCATTCTCAAATCCTAACCCTTTAAACCCTACGCACTTCACTCACCCTAAACCCTAAACCCTAAACCCTAAACCCTAAACCCTAAACCCCAAACCCGAAACCCTAAACCCTAAACCCTAAACCCTAAAACACCACAACCCCAAACCCCGTAAAGCTGCAAGTGCCTAGAATCTCCCGCAAGCCTGAGGGCCCGGAAGGCAGAAGCACCCGAACTTGCAAAACCAATCCAAGAAACTAACGACGTGAACAACCCTAAACCCCCTAAACCCCCTAAACCCCCCAAACCCCCTAAACCCCCTAAACCCCCTAAACCCCCTAAACCCCCCTAAACCCCCTAAACCCTAGAACCCCTAAAACCCTAAACCCGAAACCAGGACTTCGATATTCGCGCCGCGAGGCACCGAAGCCACGGCTCGACACCGCTGCACTGCTGCCCGATGGCCTTGCATCAGGGCTGAGCGGGTTAGGGTTGAGGGTTGAGGGTTGAGGGTTGAGGGTTGAGGGTTGAGGGTTGAGGGTTGAGGGTTGAGGGTTGAGGGTTGAGGGTTGAGGGTTGAGGGTTTAGGGTTTAGGGTTTAGGGTTTAGGTCTTGGTAACGGCGGTGGTCGTGGTCGTGGTCGTGGTCGTGGTCGTGGTCGTGGTCGTGGTCGTGGTCGTGGTCGTGGTCGTGGTCGTGGTCGTGGTCGTGGTCGTGGTCGGCGTCGGCGTCGTCGTCGTCGTCGTCGTCGTCGGAGTGCAATGATCTGAACAACAGTGAAACAATAGTAGCTCATCAACGCAGTCGTAAACCACAACTCACAACCATGTTGAGAAAACAATCAACATCCTGCGCTTCTTGCGAGCTTTGGGTGTTTGAGCCGTTGGGTTGCCCTTGTGGAGCTGATGGTGCTGGCCAGGAGCAAACCCTAAACCCTAAACCCTAAACCCTAAACCCTAAAACCCTAAAACCCTAAAACCCTAAAACCCTAAACCCTAAAACCCTAACCCGTGTGCCTTGGTAGTATTGTCGGTCGCCATCTTGTCCACACCTTGTGGACAGCTCCTGGCATGGATACATCTCGACAGTGGTGCAGAGAAGTAGGGTTTAGGGTTTGGGGTTTGGGGTTTAGGGTTTAGGGCTTAGGGTGTAGGAGAGTATGGGCTGGGATGGGTGAAGCTGCAAATGTTTCAGCCTTACACCGCAAGCCGTCACAAACCCAGCCCCAAGCAGCATCAGCTACCTCGAAAAGCGATGCGTCAACCACATCCATCGCACGGCTGCCGCTCCAGGGCCGAAGGCAAGCCTGCGAATATTGTGGGGATCTCTCTCTTTCCCTTCTTTCTCTTCTTCTTCTTCTTCTGCAGGGCATGGGGGGCCAGAAGGACCCCTCGCGCAGAAGCGCGCCCAGTTCCGTGTCCACTGTGAGACGACTTCTAGCTTGCCCCCCCCCCCCCCCCCGTTTTTTGTGGTTGTTCCCCTGTTCTGGAGCTTGGCTATTTGAACCAAAGAGAAAGCACGGCCCCATTAAAGCTCCTATGCCAACACCCTCTCTTTCTCCCTTTTTCTTTCCCTCCTCTCCCTCCTCTCCCTCCTCTCCCTCCTCAGCCCTAGGTAAGCCCCAAACCCTAAACCCTAATTGCCCTAAACCGCAGAAACAAGCATCAAACCGCAACCACGCGTGGGTGACTCCAGAAATCGCCGTTCTAGGTCGCAGTGCCTCCAGCATCGCCCATGACGTGAAGGTCCACGCGACCTTTGCGGATTTAGGCTTGAGGGTTTAGGGTTTTGAGGTTTGGGGTTTGGGGTTTAAGGTCTTGTGGAGAAAGCGTGTTAGGGAGTTGGGCAAGTCGTGTCTTAGGGAGTTAGGGTTTAGGGGAGTTAGGGTTGAGGGTTTCTGGCAGGGGCTGCTCTCTACGCGCTCGTAGTGGATCTTGCTGCTCAGGACGATGGATGAGCTCTGCATGTAAGAGCATGTAAGGCCATGATGGGTTTAGGGTTTATGGTTTAGGGTTCAGAGGCGAGCGATTCGGGAAATCTGGTTCTGGTTCACGAAAAAAGCGCCCTGGATTCCAGATGCTGTGGGTCAAGAAACCACCACATCGCTGCCATCCACACCCTGAACATCTAAACGCTAAACGCTAAACCCTAAGCCCTAAACCCTCAACCCTAAACCCTAACTAAACCCT
Organism: Symbiodinium natans; assembly: GCA_905221605.1. NCBI lineage: Eukaryota > Dinophyceae > Suessiales > Symbiodiniaceae > Symbiodinium > Symbiodinium natans. Next base: position 718,466 of record CAJNDS010000735.1, on the reverse strand, counting down.
ACCTGGACCCTCCAGGGGACTAAAATATTAGTTGTTTGGAAAAGCCTGAATTTCAGTCGCTGCTCAGGAAAATCGTTCTTCGATAACAAATAGTGCTCTCGCCATCGCCATGTTTGGACAAAGCGTGGCGTAGCAGCGGTCGGCAAAAAGCCGGGAAAGAGCGCGTTTCGGTCGGCAAAGATCCCCGCCACCAAACATGAGCCCATGTCTCATTCTACAATAATCCCGAAAATCGCTCGAGAACACAAGTTTTAGTTCTCGGACACGAAAGAACTATTTTCTTCAAAAAGCAGAAATATTAGCCTCCCCGGAAGCTCTAGGCAAACCCTGAACCCTAAACCCTGAACCCAAAATCTGCTCTACACTCGCTGAGGCCCGCTCGCCTGTGCGGAGGTACGGTGGGCACCATAGGAACTTGGCCAAGCGATGACATACCTTGGGGGTTCCCAAAACTCTAAACCATAGACATAAAGGGTTTCGGGTTTCGGGTTTAGGGAAAACCTCTTACCTTCTTGGTCTTCTTAAAGTTGCAGAGTTCGCAGACACAGAGAAATGCTCGAACGATGATTGCCTTTCCCAGCAGCTCCAAACGACCCAAAGTAGTCTCTCACACTTGTGGTCTAGTGTTTGGGATTCAGGGTTTAGGGTCTCTTTGGGTTTTCGGATTTGGGGTAAGGAGCTTGGAGAGATATATAGAATTCCTAACCCTTTACTTGCACGCTCCAAAAAAGTTCTAGAGTTCGGCAATTTCAAGACAAAGGCACAATCTCAAGCCTAATGCTCGGAGATCAGCAATTGTTGTGGGTAAATCTCAGAGACTTCGGGTTCCTACGCGGCTTAAGGGTGTACGGGTTTAGGGGCTTAGGGTTCCTGTAAGGCCCTGAACCCTAAACCCTAAACCCTAAGCCCTGCAAGGCTCTATGCACTTTAGGTAAGGCTGGCGCCTGCTCTGCCCGGCATGGGGAGTCGGTATCCGGAGGGAGGGCCACGTGATGTCGAAGGAGGGCCTCGAGGCGGAAGGCCACACCCGAGATGTTTGGGTAAATGGGTTTAGGGTTTAGGGTTTAGGGTCTAGGGTTTAGGGTTTAGGGTTCAGGGATGGAGCTCATGCCCTATGTGCTCCTACCTCAAGCAAATTCTATTCCCTCAAACAAAGGAACTGGGTACAACAATTGTAATAAGGTACCCTTGTTTGGGTGAGTTACTTTATAAGGGAACATTGAACCAAAAAAGAGGAGAATTGTTGGGTCCGCGTCCCTTGTAGAGGAGAAAGAGGGGCTTCTCTGGGTAAAGCCCTCAATCCTGAACACCGGAAATCCTGAATCCCTAAAACCCTAAACCCTAGGCCCTAAACCCTAAACCCAAGTAGCCCTAAACCCTAAACCCTAAAGCCTAAAGCCTAAACCCTAGACCCTAAACCCGAAACTTTAATAACAAATAACCTAAACCCTAAAACCTAAACCCTAAACCCTAAACCCTAAACCTTAAACCCCCGGGACTCCGGCCTGCCAGGACCCCGACACCAGCGAAGCCTGCGCTCGGCTGCAAGAAGCAAAGCGCCCGACCTGCAAGGCCGAAACCCTGGTAGCCCTAAACCCTAAACCCTAAACCCTAAACCCTAAACCCTAAACCCTAAACCCTAAACCCTAAACCCTAAACCCTAAACCCTAAACCCTAAACCCTAAACCCTAAACCTTGAGAACCCTAACAGCCGGAATGACCCCAACAGCCCGAATATCCCTGCAACCCTGATAACCCTAACAACCCTAAACCCCAACAACGATACTAGAGCCTTAGTAGCCCCAATTTATCCCTAAGAAAATAGCCCCCCCGAGGCTTGGGATTGGTTTGGGTCACAGGCAGGGCTGTGGATGTTAGGATACTTAGGGTTAGCGATCAAAAACACCCACACCCTCCATGACATCGTGTGTGTTGAAAAGGGTTGGTTAGGGTTCAGGGTCGAGGCTTCAGGAACACAAAAGTGAAAACTGCCTTCTCTAAGCTCGATCTTCTTTTAGACCCTCCCTAAACCCGAAACCCCGAAACCCCTAAACCCCTAAACCCCTAAACCCCTAAACCCCTAAACCCCTAAACCCCTAAACCCTAAACCCTAAACCCTTCAACTGTTCAACCCTTCAGCCGTAAACCTAGCCGTGGAAGCTTCTAAGGTACGTGCCTCGCGAATTTCCAGCTGCAAGCACACCTCAGCTGCACTCAGCTTGGGTCAAACCCTAAACCCTAAACCCTAAATCCTAAACCCTAAACCCTAAACCCCAAACCCCAAACCCTGGACCCGATTGGTTAAAGGCTTTTGGGAAGGTTCGAGGATACTAGCCACCCATCAAGGCTCCAATAATGCCCTGCAACACTGTAGAGCCCAGAAGACAACTATATGATTGCATGACTACATGATTCTATGACTGTATGATTCTATGATTGTGTGCTTCTATGTTTGTGTTATCGTGTGATTGTATCACTATACGAATAATATTAGGCTGTGTTTTTCTATGTTAAAATGCTTGTACTATTGAACTCCAAGATGGTACCCTAAATCCTAGGATCACTGGGCAAATTGTTCATATCTGTTGCATTATGAATTGTTGGCTACTTGTATCCGGGATCACCAGGGTATGCTTTGCAGGCGCCTGTATCAGCGGATCGGAATTCTACACGCGATGCAATGCAGCCGCGTTTGGTGCCGTGGGAATATGGGGGTTTCCGACATTAGGGGTACCTTATTGGGGTCCCTATTGTAATGGAATCCTACTATTTGGGGGACTCTTGTAGGGACTTGTACTGTCCCCTTATTTTCGGAAACCACCATATGGGGTTGAGGACCCTCAGCCCTAAACCCAGAAACTCACCCCCCCTCTGCAGAACGCAGGTTCATACTATATAGCCCTAAACAAGACCCCAAGTAGTAGGATTCTCTTACAAGCCCTGTAAACCCTGCAAGCCCTGTAAACCCTACAAGCCCTACAAACCCGATTTGAGATCCTAAACCCTAAGCCCTAAACCCCAAACCCTAAACCACATAGACCCCAAATAGTAGGATTCTCTTACAAGCCCTGCAAATCCCAAACCCGAAGCCCTAAACTCCAAACCCTAAACCCAAATCCCTCAAAAACCCTGCCCGAGGAGGCACCTCTGGCACGCCACACGCCAAGTCGGCTGAAGGTCCCAGGGTCATGGGCCGCCATGTTCCAGATTGAGGGTTTAGGGTTTAGGGTTTAGGGCTTGGGGATCTAAGACCCTTTGTGTTGAAGGGTTTAGGGTTTCGGGCTAGTTGGGGTTTTGGGTTGAATTCGGGTGTTGCTTAAGAGAGGTTGAAGCGCATACTGGGCTTTGCGAGGGCTCTGTGTGCACACTTGGGCATCTCTTCAGCTGAGCTTTCTTCCTCAGAAAGGACAGCCGATGTATCTGCAAGTGATTTTTTCACGCACCCAGCACAACTTCCGGGCCACGAAGAAAGGGGTTCGGTCCCCAAGCAACCCTTTAAGGGACTACACCCCCCTCCAAACTACCTCCCCCCCTAGGTTCTCCATAATTGCGGCTAAGGCTGTTTAGGGATAATTCAGCCTAATTCAGGTTATTTATATACGGGGGGATCCTAGGGGGAGGGGGGGGGGTAGTAGGGGACGAGGATAGGGCCCGAACAGATGGCCTTGACGGCAGGGCCACACACCAAAAAGCACTGCGATCCAAAGGTTTAGACATCCTTCCAGTAGATACAACTCCCCATCGTGGGGTGGAACGTGTAGAAAATTACACCCTAAACCCTAAACCCTGAATCCTAAACCTACTTGTATAAGCACCTCTCAATCTACTTCCAGCCCAAGCACCCAGGTTATAAATACAACTACAAATGCAAAATACATATATATATATATGTAGTATCTATCTATATACATGCACATATGATCTAAATATATATATATATATATACACATGTATGTCTATGTAACTATCTATATATATATAAATTCATTAATTCATTAATTCATTAATTCATTAATTCATTAATTCATTAATTCATTAATTCATTAATTCATTAATTCATTAATTCATTAATTCATTAATTCATTAATTCATTAATTCATTAATTCATTAATTCATTAATTCATTAATTCATAGGTTCATTCATTCATGAATTCATTAATTCATTTAATTAATTAATTAATTCAGTAATTAATGCTTTATTTATTCATTTATTCAGTTCTTCATTTATCTATTTATCTACGCACAAATCCGGCTATGCGCACGGACATACTCTACTACGTATACAACTTCTACCTACCCATTACCCCTCCAGCAAAGCAGCAGCAACATCTTCCTTCTAGAAAACCAAGCCCTGCGCCCTAAGCCCTAAACCCTAGGCCCTAAACCCTAAACCCCAAAAGACATTTCCTGGGAAGGATTTCTACGTCGGGGGGGAAACGAGCAGAACTCGAAGGCCTTAAGCCAGAAGCCGCGCTCACTCCCACTTAGGGTTGAGAGCTTGGGAATGCAGGTTGGGTTTTGGGTTTCGGGTTTCGGGTTTCGGGTTTAGGGTTTAGGGTTTAGGGTTTAGGGTTTGGGGTTTCTCCACTGGCCGGGATTTGAAGGAGTCAGGGCTCGGAGCTCTGATTCTGAAGCCACACTCCGAATGTACTTCAACCCTGAACCCTAACCCGGAAACAGAACCCAGTCATATGTGGTTTAGGGTTTAGGGTTTAGGGTTTAGGGTTTAGGGTTTAGGGTTTAGGGTTTAGGGTTTAGGGTTTAGGGTTCTCTAAATTAAGGTCCCTTTTTGGGATCCCTTTTTCCAGGGTGCCGCCTTGTCATGGGAACCCGAAAAGTGACCCTAACTTAAGAAACAACCCATGTAAGGGCCTGAGTATACTTGGCTGCACTCAGGAGGGTAGCTATAAATTAAACTTTTAGCTGCCTTACTAAGAAACCCCATAAACCCAAAAAAGGTAAGGATCTAAAGTTACAGTAAAGTACCACAAAGTATAGTAAGTAAGTCAGCCGGACCGGCTGCTTTCGCGGAGCTGCATGAAGCAAGCTGCAGATCACGCTGGGCTGCAAGGGCAGAATGTCCTGGTAGTTATCTGGCCTAGGATTTCGGGCTGGGGGTGGGGGAATACTTAAGAGCTTAGGCGCAGGGTTCAGGACGAGGAGTTTGGGCTTCAAGAGCTCAGACGCAGAGAGGGATAATGCAGGGTTAAAGGCATGAACAGTTTGCAGGTCTCCGCCCGCTAGTGGCTTTGTTGAATCCGTGAGGATCTGCTTGGTTCTTCCCTAAACCCTAAACCCTAAACCCTAAACCCTAAACCCTAAACCCTAAACCCTAAACCCTAAACCCTAAACGCCACGAAATGCTGGCGCGGTCGTTTCTGTCTGGGTCATACGGGAGCCTAAATAGGAACACCCTAATGTGCCTTTTGGGATTCTTTGACTTCAAGGCATCACAGGCCTGATCCGCAAAAAAAACTCGCGGAAGCAGCAGCAGCCAGATAGATGAAGGGCAAGTGCCCAGCAAGCAGGGCAAACTTTCTGTAAACAGCAACAGTGACAAAAACTATCAGAAGCGCCCAGAATGCAGCACCACTTGCAAGATCTTGCAAGCTGCATCTTGCAGCAAGCGCGTGGGGCGAGCCTGGGTCGAGGACTTGTGGGATGCCTCAGAGCGTAATCTCCACTCGATCTGCAGGTACTGTCTCCTCAAGGTCCTGCTCCTCGACCTCCAAGTTGTTCCCTGGTCCACAAGAATGCGAGATGGAGTCTGGAACTGGACTCCTCTCAAGCTTCGGCTTCCCCACAAGCCACTCCATGAGGATGACCAGCCCAGCCATGAGGAGCACTTGCCCCAAGAAGGCGCCGGACCAGAGGGAGTATTTGAGATCATGCACAGTAATCAAGAACTTTGGCCAGCTCCAAGCAGCGAGGATTAAGAGCACGAAGAGCCCAATCAAGAAGAATGTTGCCAACTGGCAGAATAGACCTGACAATGTCGAGCAACAAGTTCTGCTGCTGCTGCAAAACCTTCCTGGCGGCATACAAACCAGATGGACACCTAAACCCTAAACCCTCAACCCTAAACCCTATCTCAAGCAACCATCCCCCGATGAGCAACACCTGAACTCGACACTAAACACTGTACCTTAGCTAGACCCGGGAGTAACCAAGGAATAAAAAAGGGCACCCTTTTTGGTTTTAAGGGGATTATAAGGGAACCCCAACCTTAACAAAGGAAAAATGGGCTAGGTAGCTAGCATATCTGAAGCCAACACGCCCCCAAAAGCAAAAACAAACATGACATCTATTCTAAAAACTATACCTCAGCTAAGATGTCTCAAATCATCCCCCAATAAACAAAACCTGAACTCTGCACTAAACACTGTACCTTAGCCAACGTATCGTAAGCCATCACGCCCCAATAAGCAATACAAAACATCTATCCTGAAAACTATACTATACCATAGCTAAAGTATCTCGAGCAATCATCCCCCGAAAAGCAAAACCTGAATTCTATTAGCGATGTAGTTTGTTTGCATTTTGAATCCCAGGAAGTAGCGAAGGGACGTTGGCTTACACTGTTCTTGCGTCCCCGGGGCGCAAGCCCTGCAAAAATAGACGTAAATTTGTGGGATGTAAGGTTTAGGTATTCAAGCCTCATGGTATAGGTGATGCCCAAACCTTAAACCCAAACACTTTAAACCCTATAGGGTCTCATGGTTAAAAAACCGAAGGTCTGGGCATGTATACCTTCAGCGCCCTTTAGGGTTAAAACCTTTGAACTTCTTTGAGCCCTAGAGTTCTTGAGGGTTCTGACCCGAAACGGTTCAGGGTTGAGGTTTAAATGCTCGAACCTTACACCCTTAAGGTTTAAACTCTATGGCCTAATTCCTAAACCCTGAACCCTAAAACCTGAACTCTATAGGGTTTAAAGGTTAGAGTGTAGGTTTAATTGCCGGCTTCGGTTTAAAATGCCTAGATCTTAAACCCTAAACCTGTCAACCTTAACCCTATAGGCCCAAGTCAATCTATGAAGCAACCAAATAATTGGTTACGACATGGGTCTTGCCCAGTCCGCCTGCTAAAGCAGAGACTCAACTCAAGCCTAGCCACGCTACCCTGCGTGATACATAATTCGTACTACCATTTCGGGATTTTCCGTTGTCGCTAAATGCAAAACAAAACAAAAATTGAAGTATGTATCTATACATGCAAATGTGCATATAAATATGTATATATATATACATATATACATATAAATAGAAATCAATATCAATATCAATATAAATGTAAATATAAACATAAATATATATAAATAAATAAATAAATACATAAACATATGTATATATATATATATATATATTTATTTATATTTATATTTATATTTATATTTATATTTATATTTATATTTATATTTATATTTATATTTATATTTATATTTATATTTATATTTATATTTATTTATCGATTTTTCTCCGTCGCCGCTCTGTCCGCTGATGTGGTTCGGCCGCAAAAACTTTGCGTCCTGGTAGAAACCCATTTCGCAAAACCTTTTGCTGGTTTTCGAAGAAAAAAGGTCATGCGACCTGCTTGCGAACCCCTTCCTGCGTGCTGAGATGAAGCAGGAAAGTCAGGAATCGAATCGAAGCAGGAACCGGGAAACCAGCTGTACGGAAACGAGCCGCAAAGAACCGCAAATCTAGACAAACAAACCGAATCGAACCGCACTGCAGACCGACACGAACCGCACCCTGAAACGCTTTAAGCAGATCCGATCCCGAAAGCTCCAAAATCACAAGCCGCATGGCGGCAAGCAAGTGCGATCACCAACCCACACCTCTTTCAGCCCTCAAGACCCTAGGATGACCCCTTAAACCCTCCGAAAATTCTTCCTAAATATGATCCTATTCCACCCAATAAGGGAAAATATGAAATATCCCAAGGGCCTACCTAGAACCGACCGAGCCCTCAGAAGAGACCCTGAAGGTTCAACAGTTTAGGGTTTAGGGTTTAGGGTTTAGGGTTTAGGGTTTAGGGTTTAGGTTCCTTCCGGTTCAACCCTCGCAATCGATTTGTCCTTTGAAGCCTTTACAAAGGACGGTGATACTCCCGGGACACGCTAAGCTCATTAAGGCGTATGTTTTCTTCTAATCGCCGCCCGAAGTGCGCCGCCAATTTTCTTAATGTCGGATGTTCTGTCGTTTCCGTCGTGCTAAGTTGTACAGACGAAGTACATGGATCATTCCCGGAACATGGCATAGATATGGATACTGGGATCTTTGGGCTCAAACTTTGACATTCTTATTGTCCTAACTATACTGAACTTGGAACCACAGCGAAGATTGTAATTTTAGCTGCTTCTGAGGAATTACAGTACCCAAAATCCCAAGAACCCCTAAGTTAACTGACAAGCTTCGAATCAAGAAGGTTGTCACCTCGAGCACGAGGGGTACGACGAGCAGCCACACGATGATGCCCGTGGCCGCGAGATCGAAGCCGATGCCCCAAAAGCTGTATCGAAAAAAAATCGCGGCGATGTCCTAGGCTGGCCCTTAAGACCCTCCAAAAAAAATCCCCCGCTCCTCCTGAACCCATTAAGGGAAAACCCTCAACCCTAAACCCTAAACCTTAAACCCTAAACCGTAAACCCTAAACCCCACCGAGAGCCATAAGGCCCCACAGCAACGGCGCGCCGACTTGCAAGGCCCAGCTCCTGGTGAAGACACCTTCTCGCAACTCCCGCGCAACCACATCGACCACCTTATAGGGTTCTTAAGGGAGGGGGCTTCAAGGGAGGTACATAACCTAAGGTTCCCTTATACTCCCAACTACCTGAAGACCGCCATAGCCACCTCCTCATTGATGATGTCCTCAAATGCTGCGACGCTGCCAAACCAAGCTACCACGCATCGCTTCACCACCTCCCTGTCGCACACAATTTGCTGACCCCGCTTGTTCACATGGTTCTGCTGGCAGCACGAGCAGGCGACCTCGTCAAAGTTGCCGGATCGGAGCTTCTCCACGAAGGTATGGACCGAGTGAAAATACCGTCGAAGATAGACAAACGCCACAACAAACGCTGCTGAAAAACACGCCACAAAACCCGCCAATGGCAGCAGTGTCGCGGCTGCCCAAAAACGAGCATCAGGAGAAGCAAGCACCGGAAACGTAAGCACGCCCAACATGCCCGCGGAAACAGTTGTGAACACGGTGATTGAGCACGGGCCAACCAAGGTGGGTCTCACGATCAGCACTTGTTCGCTTTTGGCCTTCTTGCATTTCAAAAATGCCGCCAACTCAAACAAGCACCAGAGCCTAGGCCCAGGAGCAACCTAGGAATAAAAAGGGTGCCCTATTTGGGGGGAACCTAAACCCTCAAAAAAGCGGAATAAGGGCCCTTCTGTGGGTCCTAGGAGCCGGGTGCTCCAGCTCTGGTCCCAAAGAACCAACATCTGCTTCGAATTCTTCAGCATCCCAGCAAGGCTTCGAATAGCTTTTGCCTTGAGATCGGGGTCGTCCTCGCTGATGCAAACTCGATCGAAGAACACTCGCTGTTGTGGACGCCACTGGACAAGAACGATTGCGTAAACGAGCAGGCCAGCACAAAGACTCCAGACAGAGGATTCAGCGTCAGGAATTCCCGGTGTCCTGTTGAAGCCAGGCAAGACCTCCAAGCTAAACAACACCATCATCACGGCGGCAGCCAACGTCCCGAGCACAGCAGCGGGCAAACCATTGTAGAGCACGAAGAGTGTGAGCACCTTCGCCCACGAGTTGCCATGCCATGAATGAGACCAAAACCTCTCGATCTCTTGGCTTCTCTTGCTCTTGTGAAACAGTTTCTCCTCAGTATCGCGGAAGGCCTTTCCGAACCTGCACAGGGCCATGTGTGCAGGGGTCACACGCAACACCTCAGGGCTGGCGATCTGCATCTTTGCGACATAGTCAGCCATCCTTGGTAGCCCAGTCACTACATTAAATAAGGGCGCCCTTTTCTGGGTTGGTTACTGTATAAGGGAACCTTGAAGCAAAAATATGGAAAAGCGTACTGCTGGGCTATTTTGAGCCCCACACCCTAAACCCTAAACCCTAAAACCCAAACCAAAACCCTGAACCCTAGGCTACCAAGAATCCGCAGCTCCTTTCTCTGCTCGGCGGTGGCTTCCTGGGACTCCGCGCTCAAGCTTGCCGCGCTCAAGCTTGCCGCGTTGCTGGGGCTGGAGGGCGCCATGGCGGCGGTTTAGGGCTTAGGGTTTAGGGTTCAGGGTTTAGGGTTTATGGCAGAGAAGTTGGCCCCACGACGAATCGACAATTCTAAGTGTAAGGAGGTGAAGAGGCTGACATACTGTATGTGGCAAGGACCCTGGTCTGCTCGACGTCTGAGGCTCATGATTCCCTCAGCACAAAACATTGCAGATGTCTCAACGCATGTGCAGGCTGAGACTATAGGGGCCGGAATAATAAGAATAGGGTTTTGGGGGGTCTTATAGTAAAATTACATAGGGGCCATGAGGGAATACTGTTAGTAATTATTCAAAGCCCTAGATTATGTGAGAGGTTTCGGGTTTAGCCCTAAACCCATAACCCTAAACCCTAAACCCTAAACCCTGAACCCCAAACCTTAAACCCTAAACCTAAACCCTAAACCCTAGACCCTAAACCCGAAACCCGAAACCCTAAACCCTAAACCCCACGAAATGCTGGCGCTGTCGTTTGTGTCTGGGTCATACGGGAGCCTAAATAGGAACCCCCCTACTGCTCCTTTTGGAATTCGTACATAAACTGCCCGAAGTACTCGTTCGTATTGGGGGTTTACGAAAATAGGGGTACCTTATCGGAGCCCTTATTATAAGAGAATCCTACTATTTGTGATCTCTATTAGGGGCCCCCTATTTTCGTAAACCCCCTCTTGAGTACGTAGCCGACAACCCTAAACCCTAACTCCCCTGGTGAGAGTTGTGAACTCGGAAGCTTCCTAAGTATGAAAGGCCAACAATAATATTGAAACCCACATCCTTAGCCAGCGAGGTCTTCTTAGGCTTATGGGTTTGGGCTTCAGTAAAAAAACTGAAGGTTCGCCGGCAGAGAGAGTAAGTTTTTCAGGGCCGTCGATTCTTGCATATTCTCGTACAAGGCTGGTTGTTGACCCCTATGCTCCCATGCCTGAGCAGCCTACGGCACCTAACCCAATGATAAGTGAATACGGCCCCCTCCCCCACCCAACCAACTCTCGACAAGCGCTAATGCACAAGCCTAAACCCTAAACCCGAAACCTTAAACCCTAAACCCTGAACCCTAAACCCTAAACCCGAAACCTTAAACCCTAAACCCTAAACCCTAAACCCTATACCCTGCGCCGGCCGTCATGGCTTGAGCCAGGGTTCCCCGGCACGTCCTTGTGCATCTGCTCGTGCAGATGCAGTATACTATGCCTTGCTAGTCTTTGACTTCAAGGCATCACTGGCATCATAGATCTTATGACTTCCGGCCGGGTCTTAAACCAGGCCTGATCTGCAAAAGACACTCGCGGAAGCAGCAGGGAGACATTCCAGGATGGGCTATTCGGCCTTATACTCCCCATAATCAACCCTATAAAGGGCCTTGTCGAGGGGTTATGGGGTCTAATGGCCCATCTTGGTTGATCATCCGCAGCGCGACGGTGAAGCAGCCAAATAGATGAAGGGCAAGTGCCCAGCAAGCAGGGCGAACTTTCTGTAAACAGCAACAGTGACAAAAACTATAAGAAGTGCCCAGAACGCAGCACCACTTGCAAGATCTTGCAAGGGGCATCTTGCAGCAAGCGCGTGGGGCGAGCCTAGGTCGAGGACTTGTGGGATGCCTCAGAGCGTAATCTCCACCCGATCTGCAGGTACTGTCTCCTCAAGGTCCTGCTCCTCGATTTCCAAGTCGTTCCCTGGTCCACAAGAATGCGAGATGGAGTCTAGAACTGGACGCCTCTCAAGCTTCGACTTTCCCACAAGCCACTCCATGAGGATGACCAGCCCAGCCATGAGGAGCACTTGCCCCAAGAAGGCGCAGGACCAGAGGCCTATTACGAGATCAGGATCACCTACGAGATCATCATCGATCAGGAACTTTGGCCAGGCCCAAGCAGCGAGGATTATGAGCACGAAGAGCCCAATCAAGAAAAATGTTGCCAGCTGGCAGAATAGACCCGACATTGTCGAGCAACAAGTTCTGCTGCTGCTGCAAAACCTTCCTGGCGGCATACAATATGGGCACTGGTTGATGCAAGAACATTGCGACTATTCCAGAATTCTGCACAATGTATGACATGAGGGGCAGAGGTCAACGAAAGCGGGCTCAGATTTGCGCTACTATGGAGCAGATTGGCCAAAATCAGCTAGAACGCCCACCGATCGTTGCGTCAACTTCTTTCTCACCTTCCTCCCCGCAACACTCCAAAAAACCCAAAGTTCAAGGACTGAAATGCTGCAAAACCTCGAGGAGGCACCAAAATAACCAAAACAAACCAAGATTCTGAGACCCGCAGCACCCGATCAAAGATAGTTTCCAAGTCTTTGTTGTTTTTTAGTTTTTGGTACGTCCTCGAAGTTTTACAGCGTTTTGCTGCCATTTCTCGAGGAGGTACGAAAACACCAAAGTTCAAGGACTGATTTGCTGCAAAACCTCGAGGGGGTACAAACATAGATTCTAAGACCCACAGTTCCCGATCGAAAATCGTCTCTAAGTCTTTGTTTTCTTGGTGTTTCTTTTTGGTACCTCCTCGAGGTTTTGCAACATTTCAGTCTTTGAACTTTGGGGTATTTTGGTACCTCCTCGAGGTGTTGCAGTGTTTTGCCGCCATTTGTCGGGGAGGCACCAAAACAAGCAAAGTTCAAGGACTGAAATGCCACAAAAAAAGGAAAAACCTCGAGGGGGTACCAAAAAAGATCTTAGAATCTTTGGTTTGCTGGATTTGTTGGTCCCTCTCTTAGTGTTGCTGTATCTTAAGCAATCAACCCCAAAAACTACACCTTAGCGAACATATCTCGCGCAATCACGCCCGAATAAGCAAGACATGACATCTATCCTAAACACCACACCTTAGCTAAGATATCTCAAGCAACCATCCCCCGGCAAGCAACACCTGACCTCGACACTAAACACTGTACCTGAGCTATCATACCTTAAGCAAACACGCCCCAAAAAGCAATAACAGACATGACATCTATTAGACATCTAGAAACTAGCAAGGTGGAGCAAATTACCTGCGTACAGATCGAGTTCTCTCCGCGGCTGCTCCGTCTTGCCAATGTGGTTCGGTCGCAAAAAACTTTTCCGTTCTGGTAGAAACCCAATGGTCGGAATGCAAAACCTTTTGCTGGTTTTCGAAGACAAAAGGCTCATGGGACCTGCTTGCGAACCCCTTCCTGCGTGCTGAGATGAAGCAGGAAAGTCAGGAATCGAATCGAAACAGGAACCGGGAAACCAACTGTACGCAAACGAGCTTTAAGCAGATCCGACCCCGAAAACTCCAAAGTCACAAGCCGCATGGCGGCACGCAGGTGCGATCACTAACCCATCACAACCCTAATTCCTAAACCTAAACCCAAAACCCTAAACCCTAAACCCGAAACCCTAAACCCTAAACACCTCTGTCAGCCGTCAAAACCGATCGAGCCTTCAGAAGAGACCCTGAAGGTTTAACGGGTCCAACGGTTTTGTGGTCCCAGGGTTTAGGGTTTAGGGTTTAGGGCTTAGAACCTGGTTCCTTCCAGTTCAACCCCTGCAATCGATTTGTCCTTTGAAGCCTTCACAAAGGAGGGTGATAAATCCCGGGACACGCTGAGCTTATTAAGGCTGATATTTTCTTCTAATCGTTGTCCGACGTGCGCCGCCAACTTTCTTAATGTCAGATGTTCTGTCGTTTCCGCCGTACTAATTCTACAGACGAAGTGCGCGGCGGGATCTTTGGGCTCAAGCTTTGACATACTTTTTGTCTTGACTATACTGAACTTGGAACCGCAGCAAAAACTATAATTTTAGCTGCTTCTTAGGAATTACAATACCAACAAATTAAATTTACTCCCAAGAATCCCTCAGTTAACTGACAAGCTTCGAATCAAGAAGGTTGTCAGCTCGAGCACGAGGGGGACGACGAGCACCCAGACGATGATGCCCGTGGCCGCGAAATCGAAGCTGATGCCCCAATGTCTATATCGAAAAAAGATCGCGGCGATGTCCTAGGCTGGCCCTTAAGACGCTCAAAAACATACTCCTGAGCGTGATCCTCCTGAACCCAATAAGGGAAAACCCTAAACCCTAAACCCTAAACCCTAAACCCTACACCCTAGGTTTAAGGGCCCACCGAGGGTCCATACAGCCCCACAGCAACGGCGCGCCGACTTGCAAGGCCCAGCTCCTGGTGAAGACACCTTGTCGCAACTCCCGCGCAACCACGTCGACCACCTTATAGGGTTGAAGAGCCGCGTGAGCGGACCCTTCAGGCTGTAATGCAGTGCGTCTTTCCCTTAACAAGGAATCCATGGCAAGCACTACGCTCAGAGGGTCTCCTTTCACACAGCAACAAAGAAGATCTTGTTCCAGTTAGGAGTTGCTACTATGCTACTTCCTATGATAATGCCTGAAGTGTTGCATACAACCTTGGGCCTTGGGCCTAAAGCAGCAACAAAGGAAAACAACATAGCTGCATGCTACAGGCTTTACTGACCTACAACATACAAGCGCGGAGAAGGGTAGTCTCTACACTCCTCCTTGCATCCACCGATACGAGGGCAGATGCACAAACTGTTAAAAACACTTCTACGGCAGGCTCACAACATCCTACCGTACTACCCTTCCGGGCGGAGATGCAAGGAAATGCAGTTACTTGGAATCCTGGGTTTCTTAGAAGTAGTTAAGATAGTTGTGTGGAGTTATACCCTAATTACTAAGCGGTTATAAGTAAGTGCTAACAGTGTGTTAAGTGTTTATAAGCATGGATAAGACTTATAACTTTTGTGTCATGTTAGTAATGTTACGATCTTCTTAGCTATCTAACATAACTAAGTTAACTATTTATAAAAGTTAGGGTGAGTTAGATGGAGTTATCGACATGGACATATATATTTCTACAATAGGAGAATGAGACATGTCAAAGCTATTTTGCCATGACAATTATCATTTTGGCGACTGATGATCCATGGAACTGAAGGTCCATGCAACGGAGCGAAGGGCATCATTTTTGTTTTTTAACATTTCTTTTCAGAAACATATTGCATATTTCGGAAGAAAGCTATAGGCAGAACGAGTTATACATTTCTGAATATTGTAACTTTTTTTTGATTTCTCATATGATTGTTTGATATGTGATGTCACCATATACATGTGAATACGAGAGCCGCATGGCCATGCCACCGTGCCCATGTCATGCTTTTGCTAGGGTTTTCAAGCAGCCATCTGGCCCTGCCTTCGACATCCCAGATACCTGCCCAGATTTGCCAGCCGTGCAGCGATGGCGGAGATTTCCCATGTCGTCGCCATCCGTTACGGCCAGGAAAGCAAGGTGTTGATCCCAGAGGAGCTGCTCCACCACAAGAACAACAAGTCATATGTCCAACTGCGGCCAACATCCCATCCCATCGTCCAGTTGCTGACAGGGCGACGAGGCCAGGTCAATGCCAGTCTTTCCAACTCGGGTGCCATGCAGAGCTTGGTCAAGAAAAGAAATGCCGAGTTTGACAAGCCGCCAGCTGATGGACCAGAGCAATTGTTCGAGGATGCCCCTAGCTCCAAGGCATCCAAGAAACGGGGGCCAGCCAGACCAAGTGGCGAGGATGTTGCCATCCAGGTGAGAGAGACCACCGTCCATTGCTTGATGCAGGGGAAGCGCCCCAGGGCCTCAGCCTTGACGGTGGAGTTGGAGGCCAACCAGCTGACGGCCATCATCGAAACCGTTCGTGAGGAAGACCTAGACCATGTACTCGGCCAAGCCAAGCGAAGCTACAAGAAGAAGCAGAGCCAGTAGCCAGTCTCAGGCCATGAGTATAGAAGGAGTTTTGATGATGTGACGGCCCTGGGAAGGAAAAACTGTGACAGTGCATGCTTGCAGGCTTGCTGTTGTTGAGTGTACACATGCCTGCATCGTCCCATTTATTTCCGCCAGAGCATGAGTTGCAACCGCTCAGCCCTTCTGGCTTTCCACACCAGGCTTCCAGAAGCACACTTTGCATCAGAGTCTCTTATAAGTATGCATGCAGTGCAGCAACTGCAGTTTCAAGCAGGCCTTAAATCCATCCCAGCACTGCAGTCAGGGCAGCAGTCCAGGATAGGAACCAGTGCTGTATCAGTTCGAAGCCATGGCTGTCCCTCCAGCTGTGATCCAAGAGGTCGAATCCATAGTGAATGGTGCGGAGCCAGTGAACACCAGGGTGACCAAGGTCTTGAAGGTGCTGGAAAGCCATGGGCTTTGCCAGACACAGTGCTTGCAGCCCAAGCAGGTGCTTTGCCACCCCTCCAACAGAGGAGGTCAGATGGTGAGCCATTTTGATGTTTGGGCCAAGGGGCACCAGTTGCTTGCCGTTGGACTGCAAGTCCAGCTGTTGGAAAACTCCATCTGCGTCCAGCTCGCCACAGATCCGCAGAAGCGCCAGCAGCAGGTGTGGAAAAACCAGCAGCTTGTCCAGGAAGCCGGAGGCTCCCTGGCACCAGTGAGTGGTCAGGAGGGCCACTCGGAGCTATATGATATTTGTTTTTTGGTGTGTTTGTGCTTAGAGCAAGGTTTTAAGTGAATAAGTTCAGTTATTTCATTCCGTGCTTGCCATGCAGCAAGACTGAGGCTTTCTGAGCCTAGCCTCCAGCCACACCACGGCATTTCTCAGATGCCTCGAGCATGGCTGCCAAGATGCCAATGGCAAAGCCATCAGCGTGCCCAGAACGGATCCAGTTTGGGAAGCCATCCAAAAGGGCTGGAAGTGGCACGTTGTTGCCTCCTCGGTGGAGGAAGCCATGCCAAGCTTGCCACAGTTCTTCCAGGTCGGTGCCAACAGTGGCAACGCCATTGGCAGGGCCACCAGCGAGCTGGAGGCAGCCTGCCAGATCGCAGCCCAACTCCAGCTGGGATCCACTTTGGAGGCCGCCATCAAGCAGGTGGCAAGCGGGGAGGTGGCCTGCAGAGCCAGTTTGGCCAGTATAGGCCATTATGTGTCGAGGTATGGCGGGGGCCCAGGGGCGCCGCTGCTCCGATTCCTCTCCCAATTCGGGTCCATGTTCGGTGCGACACTCATGTTAGGCACAGACTTTACCGACACTCTTGCCAACATGACTTTTCCAGAGGCGACCAACCTCTTTCCGCTGACCCGCACGGCCGTCTGGGCGAGCCAATTGACTTCCCAGAAAAGCAATGATGGGTTTGCAAGGTTGTTGGTGAGGTCGGACTTGCAAAAACTTTCCACGCCATCCATCCTGGACCAAGTGAAGGCCGGGGAGTCCATGCTGGCGGACTGCTGGCACCTTATCCAGTCCCAGCTGCCCGCCGCCACTGCTGAGAACCACAAGAAGACCCTCCATCTGTACAGGTGCTTTGGCAAGCTCTGTGTGAGGACCATCCTCTTCATCGTGAAGAAGCAGAAGCATGCCCCAGACCAGGTGTGCTTCGACACCTTGCCAGAGATCCTGGACAAGTTCACACAGGAGGTGTCGGGTGTGCCCACTCCAAGCCAGGCGGCCTCCAGTCAGGCAGGCCAGGTTGAGGATGCGGTGAAGGCCCAGCCGTACCAGGCCATGCTGCTGCAGAACAGCCACATCAAGGTGGGCGAGCTGTGTCTTAGTTGCAAGTCTTCTGCTTGTGCATTCCGCTTGGTGTTTTAAATCTTGTTGCCATTTGGGAGCCAAGGTTCTGCCTTCCCAAAGAGCATGGGTCCAAGGTCTTCGAGCTCTTGGAGGTGACCAACGACGGGGCCACCATGCAGCATCGTCCCATTCTGTTGCCAGTACAGAATGTGCAAGTTGCCTTGGGCGACTTGAAGAAGTGGAGGGTGTCCAAGCAGCGGATGCCTTTCCTGGCAGAAGAGGCCATGGTGGCCAAGGCTTTCCCCACAGAGCATGCCATGGCTGTGGAAGAGTTCCAGAAAGCCCAAGTGGTCTGTGCCTTGCACGAAGCTTACCAGAAGCACTCCTGCCAGGACCAGGAGCTGCTCGGCTTCGCTTGCAGCCCCCAGGCACTGTTTGCCAGGCAGACCCTCCAGCCTAAGAAGCTCAAGCTGCTTCCCATAGGCCCTGTCTCCAAGGTCAAAGAGCCGGGGAAGGCCAGGTTGGTCGTCCATGCGTTCGGAGAGAAATGGTCCATTGGCAGCTGGAAACAAGATGTGGACCAGCATGGGGTGGCGGTCCCGTGGTTCTGGTGCAAGCCAGTAGATGCTCCACTTGCCAACATGCAGTGGACCACTGTGAAGCAGGGACCAGCCACCATTCCCATGCTTCAGAACCACGTCCGCATTCCAGGCAAAAGCATGATTTTGTGCGAGAACCAGCTCGAGGAGCCAGCAGAATCGGCCAAGAAGAAAGCCAAGACCAAGTGAGTGGTGCATTTCCAGAGCAGCCACTGCAGCCAGAGCATTGAGGGCCACTGAGCCGGAGCCATCTTTGCACGGGAGCTGCAAGAGGAGTTTTGATGGCTCAAGTTTTGCCAGGCAGGAAAAACTGGAGCTCTGCAGGGTTGCACTCCAGGATTTGGGTTAAGGACCCACATGCAGCTGCCTGCAGCTCAATGGCTATGCCACATTGTCGGACTCCTGCCATGTTTCTCTCGTCTTTGTAGCATGCCACGGCGCCCGACAACCTGCAGTTTTTCAGCCCAAGCCAGTTGGCAAGACACTCCAAGCCACTTGGCCAGCAACTTCCAAGCCACTGCCATGGCCAACCAGCAGGACGTTGTTTTGCTTCTTTCTGTATACTTATGCATTACAAATCTGCATGTCTTTGCCAGGAGCAGACCCCAGCCATGGAGGAGGTGGCCGTGACGGGTGCCACAGAGGCCACAGAGGTCCAGGCCACAGTCCAGGGGGAGGTGAGCACTACGGCTCTGCCTGCCCAAGTGGGTGGGATCGTGGGCCCCATCTCCTTCCACTTGAGCAACCAGTTCATGTAATCCAGACTTCAGCCTCCCTGACCCGCTCTACCACTGGGCCATTCGCTGCATGTTCTGCACCCCGGCTTCCTGCCAACTTCAGGATGGGCCACATGGATGAGTTCCATGCCGGCGGCTTTGTTTATCCCAAGAGGCTTGCCAGGGAACGTGATCCAGCCCGAAAAGACTTTCATCCAGAATGTTATGTTGCCCTTGTCTCGGAGACTACCAAAGGTGACCCTACAGAAAGGTGACCTTTGCAGGGCCTGTGCCTGTGCCATGTTGTATGGTATGTAATGAATATGTTTGGAAGAATGTGTGTGTGTGTGTGTGCAAAACTTCAAATTTAGATGTTTTGCTACAAGTAGTGCCAACAAATCAAAAATAGTTTTGAACCAAGAACTGCCAGCCAAACAACATTTTGCTCCAAGTGGTGCCCACAATTAACATATTTTGAGCCAAGAACAAGCCTTTAGGAGTCTGGGGGTTGGGAGTTTGGGGTAATAACCGAACCTGCCGCCGGCCGAACCTGGAGCTGAAGCGTCGTCTGGTCCTGCCGGACGGGGGGGGAGGGATAGGGAGGGGCTTAGGACTTAGGTTATAGGACTTAGGGCGTGGGACTTAGGAATTAAGGTAAATTTAGGGTTCGGGGTTTAGAGTGCAGGGGTTCCAGACCCTGAACTCATAAACCCTAAATTCCTCGGTGTGGGGCTTGACTCAGGGTTTAGGGTTTAGGGGTAGGGATCATGGCGTTGTTGGGCTTCTAGGGTTGAAGGCTATAGGGTTTAGGCTCCAGAAGCGAGACCTTAGACTTCTAAGCCCAAAGCCTAAATTCCTCGAAGCCTAAACCCAAAATTCCTCGACCGCCCTGAACTTGAACGCCCTCAACCCCTCAGCCCGAATACGATCCTTTTCTACCCAGTAAGTGAACAATATAATTCCCCAAGGGCCTACCTGGTACCTAGAAGCTCATTGGCTAAGGTCTTGGTGAAACCCACCGCCATGGGTCGCATCGCCCCAGCTGACAACGGATCCATCTCGCAGGATGGCAGCAAAAGCCATGTGAGAGGCTGCAATCTGTCGGACGTTCTTCAAGAGGCTCTGTACAGCAGCACTGTCACCACCGGCCTGTGGTGCTCCCCAAGTCAGCACCCGGCCATGTCGAGCAGCGCTGCAAAAGCAACATAATTTGCCTGGATTGCTTGCACGCCCTGCAGTGGTTCCACCGGTGTGGTAGCTCCAAAGGCCCTGTCACCTCCATAGCGCACATCACCCCAGGCCACAATGGAGCCACCTTCCGTGATAGCTGCAAAAGCTCTGTCGGTTGCTTGGATCTGCGACACACGTCTCAGTTGGCTTTGCACATGGATGCAGGTGCCGCCTGTTACTGGATTGCCCCAGGTCACAACAGAGCCGTCTGCCAAGATAGCAGCAAAAGCACCTTTGGTGGCTTGGATCTGCTGCGCGTCCACCAGCTGAGCACGCACGTCATTGCAGTTGCCACCCCCAAGATCACCACCCCAGTCACCACAGAGCCATCCTGCCGAACAGCTGCGAAGGCGGTTCCTGTGGCACTGATAGCCCTCACGTCATGTAGTTGGTCTTGAACTGCACTGCCTAGGATTGAGGGCGCAGGGTCCGGGGACCTCACACACTCCACACACCCCACACCCCAAAATGGGAGGGACCAAGTCCTGACCCCTAAATTTTGAAGAACCCTAAATCCCACTACCACACACATTGGGGGGTACCATGGGGGTGGGGGAGCAGCAACAGCCCATTCCTGCTAGGCTTAGGGCTTAAGACGTGGGATTCAGCTTTAAGGCTTCTTGTTTAGGATGCAGGGCTGAGGGTGTGCAGGGCTCCCTTCTTCGCCCTTTCCTCTCCCCCAACCCGCGTCATCTACCCGACGGCCCGATGCGCGCCCGTCGGGTACCCGACGCGAGCACCTCCCATCCCCCCCACACACACACATTGCTTCCCATCCTGGGTTTCCGCCCTCACAAAAATTTCTTGACATTTTTCAATGTCCCAGACAAGCCAGACACTTAATGTACCCCCTAACCCTATACAAGCCGGCCGTGAATCAAAGCGGGCAGAGGCCAAACCCTAACCCCTAAATCCAAACCCACCACTAACGAAATTTAAGGCATACACTTGCCCGGAACCCAACCTTGAACCAGAAGCTATGCTACGTTCTGGGTTTTGGTTGTCGGGGCTTGGGGTTTTGAGGCTTTGCGGTCTTTTAATGAAGGCCAAATCAAAATTGACATTCTCCGTCCAAACAAAGTTGTATTTGTGTCAAATGATAACAAAAAACCAACGAATCCAAATTGACAGAATTGTCTTACATACAATACAGTATTTTGGGAGGGGCGCCCCTGGGAAAACAGACACATATCCGTCGGGTACCCGACGCGTGCCGGGGGGAGAGGGGTGTACTCGACGGGTGTTCTGGGGGTGGGCAGGGGGCGATAATGTTTCAAGGCGCCCCTCTTAGGGCTATACCGCCCATAACCTTAACAACAACCCAAAGGCTACACAGCCCCTCGCGATGGCTATACTGAAGCTGAAGAAGGTCAGACTGAACCCCCATCCCCCAAACCCAGAAACCCACTGTGGCCCGGCATGAGGGACGCGGGCCACCACGGTGTTTTGGGTCATCAGGAGGGGATCAATACTCAGGTTTTGGAGCTTCAATGCAGGGGTAATCAGTGGGTTGAGTTTGTTTCTTGAGTGAAATCGAAAAAGATCTTGTTGGCAGCACTTGAAACAGTAAAGTTGAACGCAAGAGCTGAGTTTACCATTGAATTGAAAACAGAAAGCATGTTTTTGGCGCCACTTCAAATTAAGTTGGCTGAGTTTACGCAATTTCCAAAAACTTCTCACCCGATAAATTGCAAGACGTTCGCAACAAAAAATGAGAGTGAAAGAGTTCTTTAAAAACCAGAGACTTTGTCCTAGACTCTAGACTTGGGGGGGAGGGGCAAAGGTCACCGAAAATCCTAAACACTGTAAGCCGCCAACGCTCAACCCGAAACCCCTTAAAACACAAAACCCCGAAGCCCTAAACCTGAAACCGCAAACGCTCTAAGACCCTAAATTAAGCTCAAAGCCCCACCGCCAGACCACAGCAGGGGGGAGGGGAGGGGGATAGCACCCTAAATCCTCAGCCCAAACTCTTAAACCAGAATATCCTCGAACCCAAAGTGCTATTCAGGCCGCAAAGCCTTCGGCCCTAAAACCTCAATTGAACTCTAGACCCTAAAGCCCTGATTGAACCCTTAAACCCTAAACCCGAAATCCCACTGGCACACCACGGAGGAAAGGGAGCAGCAACAGCCCATTCCTATTGGGCTTAGCGTTTAGGAGTTGGGCTTCGGCGGTCTCCCTCCCCACATGCGTCGGATACCCGATGCGACCCGTCGCTCCCTCCCTCCTCCCCCCTCCCCCCTCACACACACTTCTTGGGTTTCCACCCTGAGGCCTTAAGTTAAGCCTAATTAAACCTGAACCCCAATCCCCGCCACCACACCACGGGGGTGGTAGGGACCAAACTCCTGACCCCTAAAATTTTGCAGGTCTAATCCTCAAGCCAAGCGCTTGTTAAACCCTATGCCCTGAAACTCCAAGTGAACTCTAGACCCCAAGCCCTGATTGAACCCTGAACCCCTAAACCCTACATCCCACTACCACACACAACGGGGCGGAGGGGGGGGAGCAGCAACAGCCATTCCTGTGAGGGTGTGCAGGGTTCCCTTCTTCGCCCTTTCCGCTCCCCCAACCCGCGTCAGCTACCCGACGGGCCCGATGTGCGCCCGTCGGGTACCCGACGCGGGCACCTCCCCTGCCCCCCACACACACATTGCTTCTTTTCAATGTCCCAGACAAGCCAGACACTTAATGTAATTACCCACTAACCCTAAATAAGCCGGCCATGAATCAAAGCGGGCAGAGGCCAAACCCTAACCCCTAAATCCAAACCCACCACTAACGAAATTTAAGGCATACACTTGCCCGGAACCCAACCTTGAACCAGAAGCTATGCTGTTTATATGTGGGTGATAAAATGTTCTGGGTTTTGGTTGTCGGGGCTTGGGGTTTGCAGGGTTTGCGGGCCGTTAATGAAAACCAAATCAAAATTGACATTCTCCGTCCGAACAAATCTGTATTTGTATCAAATGATAGCAAAAAAGGCCAACGAATCCAAATTGACAGAATTGTCTTACAAGAGGGGGCCCGTCGGAAAACAGACACATATCATATCCATCGGGTACCCGACGCGTGCCGGGGGGGGGAGGGGTGTACTCGAGGGGTGGTTTGGGTATCCTGGAACCCAAAGTGCTAATTTAGGCCGCAACGCCTTACGCCCTAAAGCCCCAATAGAACTCTAGACCCTAAGGCCCTGATTGAACCCTTGAACCCTGAACCCGAGATCCCACTAGCACATCGCGGGGGTACAGGAGCAGCAACAGCCCATTCCTAGTGTTACTGGGCATAGCGGCGTAGCGCGTAGCTAGGCTGGCTTAGGATGCATGCAGTCCGACGCACCCGTCGGGTACACGCGCCTTTCCCTCCCTCCCTCCCTCCCTCCCCCCCCTCCCACACACACTTCTTCCCGTCCTGCCAAATCTCTTGAAATTTGCGGGGACGACCCTCAGCCCAAAGCCCTAAACCCTAAAACATGAGAATCCTCAAACTAAAGCCCGACGTACCCATTAGATCCTCAAGCTTTGATCGAGCCCTTAGACTTAAACCCTCAGCAGCAGCAGCAGCAGCAGCAGCAGCAGCAGCCTCTAAGCTTGGACTTGGGCTTCGTCTTTAGTTTGGGATGGGGGCCGAAGGGCGGTGCAGGGAATTTTTCAAGGGGGGTGGGGAGGTGGGAGGGGACTTTGTCTTCTACATGCAATTTTGGAGGAAACTGAAAACCATCATGGGAGTTTTGCCAGGGAGGAGACTGTGTGGGAACAGGAGGGGAATCAGCGAGGGGGCGGGAGGGGGGGCCATCGGGATATTCATCTGTATTTATTGAAGAACAGAATTCAGATATATGTTTGTATCGAACGATAGCCAAAGTATGACTGGCGGGGGTGGGTTACCCCCTCCTAGGGTTCGACCTGATCCATGGGGGGACATTCGCAAAAAAGCATAAGTTTGAAGCCTCTGCTACAAAATCGCTTGGGGGGGTTGGTTTTGGAGCCTAGCAAAACCGATTGGGGAGAAAGCGGCGCAGCCACATACCCAAAACATAATATCCGCAAAAGGACATGCATCAGCTACAACCCACATTACCAAGATGTCGGCAAAACACACACACACACACAAATACAAATTCATTGCCAGTTGACAACATTTGTAGTGGTTTCCGAAGCCTCGAGCAAGCATACTGGGCACGCATACATTTTTTCGCGTTTCCCTATCGAGTCCCAACTCCTAAACGCTAAGCCCAATAGGAATGGGCTGTTGCTGCTCCCGTTCCCCCGTGGTGTGCCAGTGGGAACTCGGGCTTAGGGTTTAAGGGTTCAATCAGGGGGTCTAGAATTCAATTGAGGTTTTAGGGCCGAAGGCTTTGCGGCCTGAATAATTAGCACTTTGGGTTCGAGGATATTCTGGTTTCAGAGTTTGGGCTGAGGATTTAGGGTGCTATCCCCCTCCCCTCCCCCCTGCTGTGGTCTGGCGGTGGGGCTTTGAGCTTAATTTAGGGTCTTAGAGCGTTTGCGGTTTCAGGTTTAGGGCTTTGGGGTTTTGTGTTTTAAGGGGTTTCGGGTTTAGCGTTGACGGCTTACAGTGTTTAGGATTTTCGGTGACCTTTGCCCCTCCCCCCCAAGTCGAGAGTCTAGGACAAAGTCTCTGGTTTTTAAAGAACTCTTTCACTCTCATTTTTTGTTGCGAACGTCTTGCATTTTATCGGGTGAGAAGTTTTTGGAAATTGCGTAACCTCAGCCAACTTAATTTGAAGTGGAGACAAACCATGCTTTCTGTTTTCAGTTCAATGGTTAACTCAGCTCATGCGTTCAACTTTACTGTTTCAAGCGCTGCCAACAAGATCTTTTTCGATTTCAAAAAAGAAACAGACTCAACCCACTGATTACCCCTGCGTCGAAGCTCCAAAACCTGAGTATTGATCCCCTGATGACCCAAAACACAAGGCGTGGTGGCCCACATCCCTCATGCCGGGCCAGAGTGGGTTTGGGGGTTTGGGGTTCAGTCTGACCTTCTTCGGCTTTAGCATAGCCCTGGGCTGTGTGGCCTTTGGGTTGTTGTTAGGGTCATAAGGGGTATGAGCTACAGAGCCTTGAAACATCATCGCCCCCTGCCCAGCTTCTGGTTTAAGAGTTTGGGCTGAGGATTTAGTGCTTCTGGCGGTGGGGCTTTGAGCTTAAATTAGGGTCTTAGAGCGTTTACGGTTTCAGGTTTAGGGCTTTGGGGCTTTATGTTGTTAGGGGTTTTTCGGGTTTAGGGTTGAGGGCTTAACTTAAAGTCTTTAAGGCGACTAGGGACTTGAGGCACAGTTTTTGTTCGTTTTCCAATAGGAAACAATCAACCCCATACTGACTTATGTTTTCAACAAATGCAGATGTTTGGATGTTTAGACGCTTGGAGAATGTCAATATTGATTTGGCCTTAGTGCCCGTCGAGTACCCGACAGTGCGCGTCGGTACTCGACGGACCCCGCCGCCCCGCCTCGCCCCTACCACCCCCCGCCCCCACCACATTAAAGGGGGTGAGACGGGAAGAAACAAGAAGCATTGCCTGGAAAATGACAACCCAAAACCCAAAACATCTATCACCAGCTTCTGGAACGCTGTTTACGTTTGGGGTCAGGTTTTAAAGTTTGTGCCTGATGTTTAATCAGTGGTGGGTTTGGATGTAGAGTTTAGGGTTTGGTCTATGCCCGCTTTGATTCACGGCCGGGTTATATAGGGTTAGGGGAACATTAAGTGTCTGGCTTATCTGGGACATTGAAAAATGTCAAGAGGTTTTTGCCAAAGCGGAAGGAAACCCAGGATGGGAAGCAATGTGTGTGTGGGGGGGAGGGGAGGTGCCCGCGTCGGGTACCCGACGGGCGCACATCGGGCCCGTCGGGTAGCTGACGCGGGTTGGGGGAGAGGAAAGGGCGAAGAAGGGAACCCTGCACACCCTCACAGGAATGGGCTGTTGCTGCTCCCCCCCCCCCGCCATGGTACCCCCCGTTGTGTGTGGTAGTGGGATTTAGGGTTTAGGGGTTAAGGGTTCAATCAGGGCTTGGGGTCTAGAGTTCAACTGGAGTTTCAGGGCATAGGCTACATAGGGTTCATTGGTTTTGATTTAGGGTGCTATCCCCCCCCCCTCCCACCCCCGTGGTGTGGTGGCGGGGTTTGGGGTTCAGGTTTAGGCTTAACTTCAGGTCTCAGGGCGGAAACCCAAGAAGCGTGTGGGGGGGGGGGGGGGGGGGGGGGGGGGGGGGGGGGGGGGGGGGGGAGGGAGGCAGGGGCCCGTGTCGGGTAGCCGACGCATGCGGGGTTGGCTGGTTGAAGTTTTAAGGTCCAAAGGCCTGGGTTAGTTAACTTGGGGGGTGGGGGGTTTTGATTTTCAGGGTTGAGAGATCTAGGTTTCTTAGCTGCTTGCTTCTGGAGGGTTGGTGCGCTGATGGGGGCTAAGGGGCTTCGAGGGCTTAAGGGGCTTGGGGGGGCTGAAGGGGGCTTAAGGGGGCTCAAGGGGCTCAAGGGGGCTTAAGGGGGCTTAAGAGGGCTTGGGGCCCTTAAAGGCTTAAAGGGCTTAGGGCACTTAGAGCGCTTGTGAGGGAGGTTTGGGGCTGATGGACCCTAGCTTTGGTCCAAAGGCCTGGGTTAATTAACTTGGGGGGTGGGGGGTTTTTATTTTCAGGGTTGCAGGTTTCTTAACTGCTTGCTTCTGGAGGGTTGGTGCGCTGATGGGGGCTAAGGGGCTTCGAAGGCTCAAGGGGCTTGGGGGGGCTGAAGGGGGCTTAAGGGGGCTCAAGGGGCTTAAGGGGGCTTAAGGGGGCTTAAGAGGGCTTGGGGCCCTTAAAGGCTTAAAGGGCTTGGGGCACTTAGAGCGCTTCTGGAGGGTTGGTGCGCTGATGGGGGCTAAGGGGCTTCGAGGGCTTAAGGGGCTTGGGGCGCTAAAGGGGGCTTAAGGGGCTTAAGGGGGCTCAAGGGGCTTAAGGGGGCTTAAGGGGGCTTAAGAGGGCTTGGGGCCCTTAATTGAAGGGCTCAGGGCACTTAGAGCGCTTGTGAGGGAGGTGGGGGGCTGATGGACCCTAGCTTTGGTCCTAAGGCCTGGGTTAATTAACTTGGGGGGTGGGGGGTTTTGATTTTCAGGGTTGAGAGGTCCAGGTTTCTTAACTGCTTGCTTCTGGAGGGTTGGTGCGCTGATGGGGGCTAAGGGGCTTCGAGGGCTTAAGGGGCTTAGGGGGGCTTAAGGGGCTTAGTGGGCTTAAGGGGGCTCAAGGGGCTTAAGGGGGCTTAAGGGGGCTTAAGAAGGCTTGGGGCCCTTAAAGGCTTAAAGGGCTTAGGGCACTTAGAGCGCTTGTGAGGGAGGTTTGGGGCTGATGGACCCTAGCTTTGGTCCAAAGGCGTGGGTTAATTAACTTGGGGGGTGGGGGGTTTTGATTTTCAGGGTTGAGAGGTCTAGGTTTCTTTAACTGCTTGCTTCTGGAGGGTTGGTGCGCTGATGGGGGCTAAGGTCGAGGGCTTAAGGGGCTGGGGGGCTTAAGGGGGCTTAAGGGGCTTAAGGGGCTTAGGGGGCTCAAGGGGGCTCAAGGGGCTTAAGGGGGCTTAAGAGGGCTTGGGGCCCTTTGGGCACTTAGAGCGCTTGTGAGGGAGGTTTGGGGCTGATGGACCCTAGCTTTGGTCCAAAGGCCTGGGTTAATTAACTTGGGGGGTGGGGGGTTTTGATTTTCAGGGTTGAGAGGTCTAGGTTTCTTAACTGCTTGCTGCTGGAGGGTTGGTGCGCTGATGGGGGCTAAGGGGTTTCGAGGGCTTAAGGGGCTTGGGGGGGCTGAAGGGGGCTTCAGGGGCTTAGTGGGCTTGAGGGGGCTCAAGGGGCTTAAGGGGGCTTAAGGGGGCTTAAGAGGGCTTGGGGCCCTTAAAAGCTTAAAGGGCTTAGGGCACTTAGAGCGCTTGTGAGGGAGGTTTGGGGCTGAAGGACCCTAGCTTTGGTCCAAAGGCCTTGGTTAATTAACTTGGGGGGTGGGGGTTTTGATTTTCAGGGTTGAGAGATCTAGGTTTCTTAACTGCTTGCTTCTGGAGGGCTGGTGCGCTGATGGGGGCTAAGCACCTTCGAGGGCTTAAGGGGCTTTGGGGGGCTTAAGGGGGCTTAAGAGGGCTTGGGGCCCTTAGGGTGCTTGGAGCCCTTAGGGTGCTTGGGGTTCGCGGGCTTAGGAGGCTTGAAGGGCTTAGGGCCCTTAGGGCACTTGGGTCCTTAGGGTGCTCATGGGGCTGAGGGAGGTGTGGGGGCTGATCCCATAAGCTCATAGCTTTCAAGTCAAACCTTAAACCCTTAAGCTTTAAACCCTAGCTTTTCAAGGCCCGAAACCTGGTTGTTAAG
Source organism: Symbiodinium natans (assembly GCA_905221605.1). Taxonomy (NCBI): domain Eukaryota; class Dinophyceae; order Suessiales; family Symbiodiniaceae; genus Symbiodinium; species Symbiodinium natans. Next base: position 689,827 of record CAJNDS010000735.1, on the reverse strand, counting down.
CTTGCGATAGCCCCTAAACCCCTACTGCCTAAGCCCTAAACCCTTGAATCCTAAACCCCCCCCCAGTCCATGTTTGCTTAAGGTTTGCTCTGGTGGCTGGCGAATGGCTCTTGCTCCCATATGCACCAGCGTCTGTGTTTTCCCGCCATCTGTGAACCATGTTGAGTTTAGGCTTTAGGGGTTCTCTCCATCCCTGGGGTTTAGGGTTTGGCGTGTACTGTTAGGCTTCAGGGCTCAGGGTGTTTATTCTTCCTTCTGTGAGTCGTGGTGTGTTTGGGGTTTGACTAGGGACGAATGTTGAGGTTTTGGGTTTGGAGTTGGGTGCAGGGTTTTGGTTTGCCCCGTGTTTCCCCTTGAGGCGGAGCCAGGATATAGGGTAACCCCCCGCCCCTCAAGCGGCTGACCGTAAAAATGTCGGGGTGCTAAGGCTGACAGCGTAGCACAAACGTCCGTTTCTCCATATCATAAATCGCCTTTTTTATGTGCAGCTCCGCGCAGCGGCCGACTCGAAAAACTCACCCCGCCCCCCGCCTCGGTTACACCCCTCCTTCCCCATGCTTCCCTGTGGTTGAGAGCCTATTGTTTAGGGTTTGCTTTTGGGGAGGATACCATAGGGTGGGGAAGTGGGACTGGGAGGGGAGGGGGGGGGGGGGGGGTGGGGGGGCGATTACACAACCAGATGGAGTCGCGTGCGCTCAGAAGAAAGAAAAAAAAGAAAGCAGATGGCCGTCTTAGACCAACTTACAGCTTAATAGCGACCTTATGCGGCACAAGAAGGCGATTAAGCTATAAAAATTTTTGATAGCTTAATAACCTCCTTAAGTTTTTTAAAAGTTAAGCAAAAATGAGCAACATAGCTTAATTACCTCCTTACCGGAAAAAAAGCTAAGCTGCAGATAGTCTGCACTCTAACGTTTAAAACCACTTAAGGAGGTTATTAAGCTATAAAAAATTATTATAGCTTAATCACCTTCTTGTGCCGCATAAGGTCGCTATTAAGCTGTAAGTTGGTCTAAGACGGCCATCTGCTTTCTTTCTGCGCCCGCGCTCTGTGTAATCCCCCCCCCCCCTCCCGGTCCCACTCCACCCCTATGGTATCCTCCCCAACCCTAAAAAGCAAACCCTAAACAATAGGCTCTCAACCACAGGGAAGTTGGGGAAGGAGGGGTGTAACCGAGGCGGGGGGCGGGGTGAGTTTTTCGAGTCGGCCGCTGCGCGGAGCTGCACTTAAAAAAGGCGATTTATGATATGGAGAAACGGACGTTTGCGCTACGCTGTCAGCCTTAGCGCCCCGACATTTTTATGGTCAGCCGCTTGGGGGGGGGGGGGGCTACATGGTGGAATGGTCGTTGCCAAATGCCACTCATCCCTTCACTGTTTTTTTTTTTTTTTTTTCCTGTGTCTGCCGCTGCGCAGGGCTTTGCGGACTGGTCGTTTACAAAGTGCCACCTGTCCCTTCAGGAATAATTTCTAGTCCTGGCGTCACCCTATACCCTGGCTCCGCCTCAAGGGGAAACACGGGGCAAACCAAAACCCTGCACCCAACTCCAAACCCAAAACCTCAACATTCGTCCCTAGTCAAACCCCAAACACACCACGACTCACAGAAGGAAGAATAAACACCCTGAGCCCTGAAGCCTAACAGTACACGCCAAACCCTAAACCCCAGGGATGGAGAGAACCCCTAAAGCCTAAACTCAACATGGTTCACAGATGGCGGGAAAACACAGACGCTGGTGCATATGGGAGCAAGAGCCATTCGCCAGCCACCAGAGCAAACCTTAAGCAAACATGGACTGGGGGGGGGGGTTTGGGATTCAAGGGTTTAGGGCTTAGGCAGTAGGGGTTTAGGGGCTATCGCAAGCTTAACAACCAGGTTTCGGGCCTTGAAAAGCTAGGGTTTAAAGCTTAAGGGTTTAAGGTTTGACTTGAAAGCTATGAGCTTATGGGATCAGCCCCCACACCTCCCTCAGCCCCATGAGCACCCTAAGGACCCAAGTGCCCTAAGGGCCCTAAGCCCTTCAAGCCTCCTAAGCCCGCGAACCCCAAGCACCCTAAGGGCTCCAAGCACCCTAAGGGCCCCAAGCCCTCTTAAGCCCCCTTAAGCCCCCCAAAGCCCCTTAAGCCCTCGAAGGTGCTTAGCCCCCATCAGCGCACCAGCCCTCCAGAAGCAAGCAGTTAAGAAACCTAGATCTCTCAACCCTGAAAATCAAAACCCCCACCCCCCAAGTTAATTAACCAAGGCCTTTGGACCAAAGCTAGGGTCCTTCAGCCCCAAACCTCCCTCACAAGCGCTCTAAGTGCCCTAAGCCCTTTAAGCTTTTAAGGGCCCCAAGCCCTCTTAAGCCCCCTTAAGCCCCCTTAAGCCCCTTGAGCCCCCTCAAGCCCACTAAGCCCCTGAAGCCCCCTTCAGCCCCCCCAAGCCCCTTAAGCCCTCGAAACCCCTTAGCCCCCATCAGCGCACCAACCCTCCAGCAGCAAGCAGTTAAGAAACCTAGACCTCTCAACCCTGAAAATCAAAACCCCCCACCCCCCAAGTTAATTAACCCAGGCCTTTGGACCAAAGCTAGGGTCCATCAGCCCCAAACCTCCCTCACAAGCGCTCTAAGTGCCCAAAGGGCCCCAAGCCCTCTTAAGCCCCCTTAAGCCCCTTGAGCCCCCTTGAGCCCCCTAAGCCCCTTAAGCCCCTTAAGCCCCCTTAAGCCCCCCAGCCCCTTAAGCCCTCGACCTTAGCCCCCATCAGCGCACCAACCCTCCAGAAGCAAGCAGTTAAAGAAACCTAGACCTCTCAACCCTGAAAATCAAAACCCCCCACCCCCCAAGTTAATTAACCCACGCCTTTGGACCAAAGCTAGGGTCCATCAGCCCCAAACCTCCCTCACAAGCGCTCTAAGTGCCCTAAGCCCTTTAAGCCTTTAAGGGCCCCAAGCCTTCTTAAGCCCCCTTAAGCCCCCTTAAGCCCCTTGAGCCCCCTTAAGCCCACTAAGCCCCTTAAGCCCCCCTAAGCCCCTTAAGCCCTCGAAGCCCCTTAGCCCCCATCAGCGCACCAACCCTCCAGAAGCAAGCAGTTAAGAAACCTGGACCTCTCAACCCTGAAAATCAAAACCCCCCACCCCCCAAGTTAATTAACCCAGGCCTTAGGACCAAAGCTAGGGTCCATCAGCCCCCCACCTCCCTCACAAGCGCTCTAAGTGCCCTGAGCCCTTCAATTAAGGGCCCCAAGCCCTCTTAAGCCCCCTTAAGCCCCCTTAAGCCCCTTGAGCCCCCTTAAGCCCCTTAAGCCCCCTTTAGCGCCCCAAGCCCCTTAAGCCCTCGAAGCCCCTTAGCCCCCATCAGCGCACCAACCCTCCAGAAGCACGCCGTCAGAACCTAGACCAACCACACACACCCACACAGACCGTGATGGAGGACTGCAAATCCACACCACAACCCCCCACCCCCCAAGTTTAGCCCCCCCGGCCTTTTTTTTTTCCCGGGGGGAGCAAAGTGGCATCAGAGAGAAAAGAGTGAGAGAACAATAAAAGAGGTCAGCAATGCAACAGCCCCAAACCTCCCTCACAAGCGCTCTAAGTGCCCTAAGCCCTTTAAGCCTTTAAGCCTTTAAGGGCCCCAAGCCCTCTTAAGCCCCCTTAAGCCCCTTCCCCTTAAGCCCCGTTAAGCCCCCTTAAGCCCCTTAAGCCCTCGAAGCCCCTTAGCCCCCATCAGCGCACCAACCCTCCAGAAGCAAGCAGTTAAGAAACCTAGACCTCTCAACCCTGAAAATCAAAACCCCCCAGCCCCAAGTTAATTAACCCAGGCCTTTGGACCAAAGCTAGGGTCCATCAGCCCCAAACCTCCCTCACAAGCGCTCTAAGTGCCCTAAGCCCTTTAAGCCTTTAAGCCTTTAAGGGCCCCAAGCCCTCTTAAGCCCCCTTAAGCCCCCTTAAGCCCCTTGAGCCCCCTTCAGCCCCTCAAGCCCCCTTCAGCCCCCCCAAGCCCCTTAAGCCCTCGAAGCCCCTTAGCCCCCATCAGCGCACCAACCCTCCAGAAGCAAGCAGTTAAGAAACCTAGACCTCTCAACCCTGAAAATCAAAACCCCCCACCCCAAGTTCATTCACCCAGGCCTTTGGACCAAAGCTAGGGTCCATCAGCCCCAAACCTCCCTCACAAGCGCTCTAAGTGCCCTAAGCCCTTTAAGCCTTTAAGGGCCCCAAGCCCTCTTAAGCCCCCTTAAGCCCCTTGAGCCCCCTCAAGCCCCTTAAGCCCCCTTCAGCCCCCCCAAGCCCCTTAAGCCCTCGAAGCCCCTTAGCCCCCATCAGCGCACCAGCCCTCCAGAAGCAAGCAGTTAAGAAACCTAGACCTCTCAACCCTGAAAATCAAAACCCCCCACCCCCCAGGCCTTTGGACCAAAGCTAGGGTCCATCAGCGCATTTTGAACCCTAAGGTAGCCTATGCCCTGAAACTCCAGTTGAACTCTAGACCCCAAGCCCTATTGAACCCTTAACCCCTAAACCCTAAATCCCACTACCACACACAACGGGGG